>CM038794.1:243429037-243807426 GCA_021764765.1 Vicia sativa | reverse complement strand
CACCAAAACTATGTTTTGCCTATATATTAACTCACTAATTTCTTAAGTTAAAAAAACTAGTCTAAAAATTTGTATGTTTGAGGGTAAAATTGAAATAAAAATAGGCTACACTATATAAATGTGTTTAGCCTTTTATTTGTCAGTGTTATAATGTTATATATTTGTAAATAAAAATAATAAAACCGCTTTATAACCGCCATTTGTGAGCAAAGAGAAGTTAAGATTTAAAATAAAAAGGGTATTTTGAAGAAAAAATGATACACCAAAACTATGTTTTGCCTATATATATTAACTCACTAATTTCAGTTTAAAAAACTCGCTCTAAAAATTGGTATGTTTGAGGGGTAAAATTGGAAATGAAAATATTCTACACCAAAACTATGTTTTGCCTATATATATTAACTCACCATTGTTGAAAAAAACTGTCTAAAAATTGGTATGTTTGAGGTAAAATTGAAATGAAAATATTCTACACCAAAACTATGTTTTGCCTATATATATTAACTCACTAATTTCTAAGTTGAAAAAAACTAGTCTAAAATTGGTATGTTTGAGGGTAAATTGAAATGAAAATATTCTACACCAAAACTATATGTTTTGCCTATATATATTAACTCACTAATTTCTTAAGTTGAAAAAACTAGTCTAAAAATTTGTATGTTTGAGGGGTAAATTGAAATAAAAAATAGGCTACATTATATATGAACAATGTTTAGCCTTTTATTTGTCGTTATAAATGTTATATATTTGTAAATGAAAAATAATAAACTGCTTTTATATAACCGCCATTCAGGAGTTAAAAGAGAAGTTAAGATTTAAAATAAAAGGGTATTTTGGGAAGAAAAATGATACACCAAAACTATGTTTTGCCTATATATATTAACTCACTAATTTCCGTTGAAAAAAACCTAGCCTAAAATTGGTATGTTTGAGGGGTAAAATTGAAATGAAAATATTCTACACCAAAACTATGTTTTGCCTATATATATTAACTCACTAATTTCAAGTTGAAAAAACTAGTCTAAAAATTGGTATGTTTGAGGGTAAAATTGGAAATGAAAATATTCTACACCCAAAACTATGTTTTGCCTATATATATTAACTCACTAATTTCGGGTTAAAAAAAAAAAAACTAGTCTAAAATTGTTATGTTTGAAGGGTAAAATTGAAATGAAATATTCTACACCAAAACTATGTTTTGCCTATATATATTAACTCACTAATTTCTTAAGTTGAAAAAAAACTAGTCTAAAATTGGTATGTTTGAGGGTAAAATTGAAATGAAAATATTCTACACCAAAACTATGTTTTGCCTATATATATTAACTCACTAATTTCTCAAGTTGAAAAAAGTAGTCTAAGAATTGGTATGTTTGAGGGGTAAATTGGAAATAAAATATTCTACACCAAAACTATGTTTTGCCTATATATATTAACTCACTAATTTCAAGTTGAAAAAACTAGTCTAAAAATTGGTATGTTTGAGGGGTAAATTGGAAATGAAAATATTCTACACAAAACTATGTTTTGCCTATATATATTAACTCACTAACTGGGTTGAAAAACTAGTCTAAAAATTGGTATGTTTGAGGGGTAAATTGAAAATGAAAATATTCTACACCAAAACTATGTTTTGCCTATATATATTAACTCACTAATTTCGGTTGAAAAAACTAGTCTAAAATTAGTATGTTTGAGGGTAAATTGGAAATGAAAATATTCTACAACAAAACTATGTTTTTGCCTATATATATTAACTTACTAATTTCTTAAGTTGAAAAACTAGTCTAAAAATTGGTATGTTTGAGGGTAATATTGAAATAAAATATTCTACACCAAAACTATGTTTTGCCTATATATATTAACTCACTAATTTCTTAAGTTAAAAAAAACTAGTCTAAAATTTGTATGTTTGAGGGTAAAATTGAAATAAAAATAGGCTACACTATATAAATGTTTACCTTTATTTGTCGTTATAAATATTATATATTTGTAAATAAAAAATAATAAACTGCTTTTATAACCGCCATTTGTGAGAAAAGAGAAGTTAAGATTTAAAATAAAAGGGTATTTTGGGAAGAAAAATGATACACCAAAACTATGTTTTGCCTATATATATTAACTCACTAATTTCAAGTTGAAAAAACTAGTCTAAAATTGGTATGTTTGAGGGGTAAAATTGGAAATGAAAAATATTCTACACCAAAACTATGTTTTGCCTATATATATTAACTCACTAATTTCAAGTTGAAAAAAACTATCTAAAAAATTGGTATGTTTGAGGGTAAAATTGAAATGAAAATATTCTACACCAAAACTATGTTTTGCCTATATATATTAACTCACTAATTTCTTAAGTTAAAAAAAACTAGTCTAAAATTGGTATGTTTGAGGGGTAATATTGGAAATAAAATATTCTACACCAAAACTATGTTTTGCCTATATATATTAACTCACTAATTTCTTAAGTTAAAAAAACTAGTCTAAAATTTGTATGTTTGAGGGGAATTGAAATAAAATGCTACACTATATAAATGTTTAGCCTTTTATTTGTCGTTATAAATATTATATATTTGTAATAAAAAAATAAACCGCTTTATAACTTATCAAAAGAAAAGAGAAGTTAAGATTTAAAATAAAAAGGGTATTTTGGGAAGAAAAAAATGATACACCAAACCTATGTTTTGCCTATATATATTAACTCACTAATTTCCAAGTTGAAAAAACCTTCTAAAATTGGTATGTTTGAGGGGTAAAATTGGAAATGAAAATATTCTACACCAAAACTATGTTTTGCCTATATATATTAACTCTAATTTCAAGTTGAAAAAACTAGTCTAAAAATTGGTATGTTTGAGGGTAAAATTGAAATGAAAATATTCTACACCAAAACTATGTTTTGCCTATATATATTAACTCACTAATTTCAAGTTAAAAAACTAGTCTAAAAAATTGTTATGTTTGAGGGATAAAATTGGAAATGAAAAATATTCTACACCAAAACCTATGTTTTGCCTATATATATTAACTCACTAATTTCTTAAGTTGAAAAAACTAGTCTAAAAATTGGATGTTTGAGGGGAAAATTGGAAATGAAAATATTCTACACCAAAACTATGTTTTGCCTATATATATTAACTCACTAATTTCAAGTTGAAAAACTAGTCTAAAAATTGGTATGTTTGAGGGGTAAAATTGGAAATAAAATATTCTACACCAAAACTAAGTTTTGCCTATATATATTAACTCACTAATTTCTAAAGTTGAAAAAACTAGTTAAAAATTGGTATGTTTGAGGGGTAAAATTGAAATGAAAATATTCTACACCAAAACTATATTTTGCCTATATATATTAACTCACTAATTTCAAGTTGAAAAAAAACTAGTCTAAAAATGGTATGTTTGAGGGGTAAAATTGAAATAAATATTCTACACCAAAACTATGTTTTGCCTATATATTAACTCACTAATTTCAAGTTAAAAAAAAAACTAGTCTAAAAATTTGTATGTTTGAGGGTAAAATTGAAATAAAAATAGGCTACACTATATAAATGTTTAGCTCCTTTATTTGTCGTTATAAATGTTATATATTTGTAAATAAAAATAATAAACCGCTTTATAACCGCTTATTGGAGAAAAAGAGAAGTTAAGATTTAAAATAAAAAGGGTATTTTGGGAAGAAAAATGATACACCAAACTATGTTTTGCCTATATATATTAACTCACTAATTTCGTTGAAAAAACCGTCTAAAATTGGTATGTTTGAGGGTAAATTGGAAATGAAAATATTCTACACCAAAACTATGTTTTGCCTATATATATTAACTCCTAATTTCAAGTTGAAAAAACTAGTCTAAAATTGGTATGTTTGAGGGTAAAATTGAAATGAAAATATTCTACACCAAAACTATGTTTTGACTATATATATTAACTACTAACTCAAGTTCAAAAAAAACTAGTCTAAAAATTGGTATGTTTGAGGGATAAAATTGAAATGAAAATATTCTACACCAAAACTATGTTTTGCCTATATATATTAACTCACTAATTTTTAAGTTGAAAAAACTAGTCTAAAATTGGTATGTTTGAGGGTAAATTGAAATGAAAATATTCTACACCAAAACTATGTTTTACCTATATATATTAACTCACTAATTTCTTAAGTTGAAAAAAACTAGTCTAAGAATTGGTATGTTTGAGGTAAAATTGGAAATAAAATATTCTACACCAAAACTATGTTTGCCTATATATATTAACTCACCATTTCGAAGTTGAAAACAAGTCTAAAAATTGGTATGTTTGAGGGTAAACGAAATGAAAATATTCTACAAAACTATATTTTTACCTATATATATTAACTCACTAATTCTGTTGAAAAACTAGTCTAAAAATTGGTATGTTTGAGGGTAAAATTGAAATAATATTCTACACCAAAACTATGTTTTGCCTATATATATTAACTCACTAATTTCTTAAGTTAAAAAACTAGTCTAAAAATTGTATGTTTGAGGGTAAATTGAAATAAAATAGGCTACACTATATAAATGTTTAGCCTTTATTTGTCGTTATAAATGTTATATATTTGTAAATAAAAATAATAAACTGCTTTTATAACCGCCATTTGTGAGCAAAGAGAAGGTAAGATTTTAAAATAAAAAGGGTATTTTGGGAAGAAAATGATACACCAAAACTATGTTTTGCCTATATATATTAACTCACTAATTTCTGAAGTTGAAAAAACTAGTCTAAAAATTGGTATGTTTGAGGGGTAAAATTGGAAATGAAAATATTCTACACCAAAACTATGTTTTGCCTATATATATTAACTCACTAATTTCAAGTTGAAAAAAAACTAGTCTAAAAATTGGTATGTTTGAGGGTAAAATTGGAAATGAAAATATTCTACACCAAAACTATGTTTTGCCTATATATATTAACTCACTAATTTCGTTGAAAAACTGTCTAAAAATTGGTATGTTTGAGGGGTAAAATTGGAAATGAAAATATTCTACACCAAAACTATGTTTTGCCTATATATATAACTCACTAATTTCTTAAGTTCAAAAAAACTAGTCTAAAAATTTGTATGTTTGAGGGGTAAAATTGGAAATAAAAATATTCTACACCAAAACTATGTTTTGCCTATATATATTAACTCACTAATTTCTTAAGTTCAAAAAAAACTAGTCTAAAAATTTGTATGTTTGAGGGGTAAAATTGAAATAAAATAGGCTACACTATATGAATGTTTAGCCTTTTATTTGTCGTTATAAATATTATATATTTGTAAATAAAAAATAATAAACCTTTTATAACTGCCATTTGTGAGCAAAGAGAAGTTAAGATTTAAAATAAAAAGGGTATTTTGGAAAGAAAAAAACTGATACACCAAAACTATGTTTTGCCTATATATATTAACTCACTAATTTCTGAAGTTGAAAAAAACTCGCCTAAAATTGTATGTTTGAGGGTAAAATTGAAATGAAAATATTCTACACCAAAACTATGTTTTGCCTATATATATTAACTCACTAATTTCAGTTGAAAAACTAGTCTAAAAATTGGTATGTTTGAGGGGTAAAATTGGAAATGAAAATATTCTACACCAAAACTATGTTTTGCCTATATATATTAACTCACTAATTTCCAAAGTTCAAAAAAAACTAGTCTAAAAATTGTTATGTTTGAGGGGTAAAATTGTAAATGAAAATATTCTACACCAAAACTATGTTTTGCCTATATATATTAACTCACTAATTTCTGTTGAAAAAAAACTAGTCTAAAAATTGGTATGTTTGAGGGGTAAATTGTAAATGAAAAATATTCTACACCAAAACTATGTTTTGCCTATATATTAACTCACTAACCAAGTTGAAAAAACTGTCTAAAAATTGGTATGTTTGAGGGGTAAAATTGGAAATGAAAATATTCTACACCAAAACTATGTTTTGCCTATATATATTAACTCACTAATTTCTTAAGTTAAAAAAACTAGTCTAAAAATTTGTATGTTTGAGGGGTAAATTGAAATAAAATATTCTACACCAAAACTATGTTTTGCCTATATATATTAACTCACTAATTTCAAGTTAAAAAAACTAGTCTAAAATTTGTATGTTTGAGGGGTAAAATTGAATTAAAAATAGGCTACACTATATGAATGTTTAGCCTTTATTTGTCGTTATAAATGTTATATATTTGTAAATAAAAAATAATAAACCGTTTTATAACTGCCATCTGTGAGAAAAGAGAAGTTAAGATTTAAAATAAAAAGGTATTTTGGAAGAAAATGATACACCAAAACTATGTTTTGCCTATATATATTAACTCACTAATTTCAAGTTGAAAAAACTCATCTAAAAATTGGTATGTTTGAGGGGTAAAATTGGAAATGAAAATATTCTACACCAAAACTATGTTTTGCCTATATATATTAACTCACTAATTTCTAAGTTAAAAAAACTAGTCTAAAATTGGTATGTTTGAGGGTAAAATTGGAATAAAATATTCTACACCAAAACTATGTTTTGCCTATATATATTAACTCACTAATTTCTAAGTTAAAAAACTAGTCTAAAAATTGTATGTTTGAGGGGTAAAATTGAAATAAAAATAGGCTACACTATATAAATGTTTATCTTTATTTGTCATGTTATAAATGTTATATATTTGTAAAAAAAATAAACTGCTTTATAACCGCCATTTGTGAGCAAAGAGAAGTTAAGATTTAAAATAAAAAGGGTATTTTGGGAAGAAAAATGATACACCAAAACTATGTTTTGCCTATATATATTAACTCACTAATTTCTCAAGTTGAAAAAACTAGTCTAAAAATTGGTATGTTTGAGGGGTAAATTGAAATGAAAATATTCTACACCAAAACTATGTTTTGCCTATATATATTAACTCACTAATTTCAAGTTGAAAAACTCTGTCTAAAAATTGGTATGTTTGAGGGTAAAATTGAAATGAAAATATTCTACACCAAAACTATGTTTTGCCTATATATATTAACTCACCATTTTTAAGTTAAAAAAAACTAGTCAAAAATTGTATGTTTGAGGGTAAAATTGAAATAAAATATTCTACACCAAAACTATGTTTTGCCTATATATATTAACTCACTAATTTCTTAAGTTCAAAAAACTAGTCTAAAATTTTGTATGTTTGAGGGTAAATTGAAATAAAGATAGACTACACTATATGAATGTTTAGCCTTTATTTGTCGTTATAAATGTATATATTTGTAAAAAAAATAAAAACCGCTTTATAACCGCCATTTATGAGCAAAGAGGTTAAGATTTAAAATAAAAGGTATTTCAGAAAATGATACACCAAAACTATGTTTTGCCTATATATATTAACTCACTAATTTCTCAAGTTGAAAAAAACACGCTAAAAATTGGTGTTTGAGGGTAAAATTGGAATGAAAATATTCTACACCAAAACTATGTTTTGCCTATATATATTAACTCACTAATTTCAGTTGAAAAAAACTAGTCTAAAAATTGGTATGTTTGAGGGGTAAATTGAAATGAAAATATTCTACAACAAAACTATGTTTTTGCCTATATATATTAACTTACTAATTCTTAAATTGAAAAAAACTAGTCTAAAAAATGGTATGTTTGATGGGTAAAATTGGAAATAAAAATATTCTACACCAAAACTATGTTTTGCCTATATATAAACTCACTAATTTCAAGTTAAAAAAACTAGTCTAAAAATTTGTATGTTTGAGGGGTAAAATTGAAATAAAAATAGGCTACACTATATAAATGTTTAGTTTTATTTGTCGTTATAAATGTTATATATTTGTAAATAAAAAATAATAAACCATTTTATAAATTGCTTATTTGTGAGCAAAGAGAAGTTAAGATTTAAAATAAAAGGGTATTTTGGGAAGAAAAATGATACACCAAAACTATGTTTTGCCTATATATATTAACTCACTAATTTCAGTTGAAAAAACTCGCCTAAAAATTGGTATGTTTGAGGGGTAAAATTGAAATGAAAATATTCTACACCAAAACTATGTTTTGCCTATATATATTAACTCACTAATTTCAAGTTGAAAAAAACTAGCCTAAAATTGGTATGTTTGAGGGGTAAAATTGGAAATGAAAATATTCTACACCAAAACTATGTTTTGCCTATATATATTAACTCACTAATTTCTTAAGTTCAAAAAAAACTAGTCTAAAAATTTGTATGTTTGAGGGTAAATTGAAATAAAATATTCTACACCAAAACTATGTTTTGCCTATATTTTAACTCACTAATTTCCTAAGTTCAAAAAAACTAGTCTAAAAATTTGTATGTTTGAGGGGTAAAATTGAAATAAAAATAGGCTACACTATATGAATGTTTAGCCTTTATTTGTCGTTATAAATGTTATATATTTGTAAATAAAAAATAATAAACCGTTTTATAACCCGCTTAACTGAGAGCAGAAGTTAAGATTTAAAATAAAAAAGATATTTTGGAAGAAAATGATACACCAAAACTATGTTTTGCCTATATATATTAACTCACTAATTTCAAGTTGAAAAAACCGTCTAAAAATTGGTATGTTTGAGGGTAAATTGAAATGAAAATATTCTACACCAAAACTATGTTTTGCCTATATATATTAACTCACTAATTTCGTTGAAAAAAAACTAGTCTAAAAATTGGTATGTTTGAGGGTAAAATTGAAATGAAAATATTCTACACCAAAACTATGTTTTGCCTATATATATTAACTCACTAATTGAAAAAAAACTCGTCTAAAAATTGGTATGTTTGAGGGGTAAAATTGGAAATGAAAATATTCTACACCAAAACTATGTTTTGCCTATATATATTAACTCACTAATTCTCAGTTGAAAAAAACTAGTCTAAAAATTGGTATGTTTGAGGGTAAAATTGAAATGAAAATATTCTACACCAAAACTATGTTTTGCCTATATATATTAACTCACTAATTTCTGAAATTGAAAAAAAACTCGTCTAAAAATTGGTATGTTTGAGGGGTAAAATTGGAAATGAAAATATTCTACACCAAAACTATGTTTTGCCTATATATATTAACTCACTAATTTCTTAAGTTAAAAAAAAACTAGTCTAAAAATTTGTATGTTTGAGGGTAAAATTGAAATAAAAATAGGCTACCATATGAATGTTTAGCCTTTATTTGTCGTTATAAATGTTATATATTTGTAAATAAAAAATAATAAACCATTTTATAACTACCATTTGTGAGCAAAGAGAAGTTAAGATTTAAAATAAAAAGGGTATTTTGGGATGAAAAAAATGATACACCAAAACTATGTTTTATATATATATTAACTCACTAATTTCTCAAGTTGAAAAAACTCGCTCTAAAAATTGGTATGTTTGAGGGTAAATTTGAAATGAAAATATTCTACACCAAAACTATGTTTTGCCTATATATATTAACTCACTAATTTCTGTTGAAAAAAAACTAGTCTAAAAATTTGTATGTTTGAGGGGTAAATTGAAATGAAAATATTCTACACCAAAACTATGTTTTGCCTATATATTAACTCACTAACTCCAAATTCAAAAAAAAACTAGTTAAAAATTGTTATGTTTGAGGGGTAAAATTGGAAATGAAAATATTCTACACCAAAACTATATTTTGCCTATATATATTAACTCACTAATATCCAAGTTGAAAAAAAACTTCTAAAATTGGTATGTTTGAGGGTAAAATTTGAAATGAAAATATTCTACAACAAAACTATGTTTTGCCTATATATATTAACTCACTAATTTCAAGTTAAAAAAACTAGTCTAAAATTGGTATGTTTGAGGGTAAAATTGAAATGAAAATATTCTACACCAAAACTATGTTTTCATATATATTAACTCACTAATTTCTTAAGTTGAAAAAACTAGTCAAAAATTGGTATGTTTGAGGGGTAAAATTGGAAATTAAAATATTCTACACCAAAACTATGTTTTGCCTATATATATTAACTCACTAATTTCTCAAGTTCAAAAAACTAGTCAAAAATTGGTATGTTTGAGGGGTAAAATTGTAAATGAAAATATTCTACACCAAAACTATGTTTTGCCTATATATATTAACTCACTAATTTCTTAAAATTGAAACTAGTCTAAAAATTTGTATGTTTGAGGGTAAAATTGGAAAGAAAATATTCTACACCAAAACTATGTTTTGCCTATATATATTAACTCACTAATTTCAAGTTGAAAAAACTAGTCTAAAAATTGGTATGTTTGAGGGGTAAAATTGAAATGAAAATATTCTACACCAAAACTATGTTTTGCCTATATATTAACTCACTAATTTCAAGTTGAAAAAACTAGTCTAAAAATTGGTATGTTTGAGGGGTAAAATTGGAAATGAAAATATTCTACACCAAAACTATGTTTTGCCTATATATATTAACTCACTAATTTCTTAAGTTCAAAAAAAACTAGTCTAAAAATTTGTATGTTTGAGGGGTAAAATTGGAAATAAAAATAGGCTACACTATATGAATGTTTAGCCTTTATTTGTCGTTATAAATGTTATATATTTGTAAATAAAAAATAATAAACCATTTTATAACTGCCATCTGAGAGCAAAGAGAAGTTAAGATTTAAAATAAAAAAGGTATTTTGGGAAGAAAAAAATGATACACCAAAACTATGTTTTGCCTATATATATTAACTCACTAATTTCTGAAGTTGAAAAAAAACTCGTCTAAAAATTGGTATGTTTGAGGGGTAAAATTGGAAATGAAAATATTCTACACCAAAACTATGTTTTGCCTATATATTAACTCACTATTTTCAAGTTGAAAAAACTAGTCTAAAAATTGGTATGTTTGAGGGTAAAATTGAAATGAAAATATTCTACACCAAAACTATGTTTTGCCTATATATATTAACTCACTAATTTCAAGTTGAAAAAAACTAGTCTAAAAATTGGTATGTTTGAGAGGTAAAATTGGAAATGAAAATATTCTACACCAAAACTATTTTTGCCTATATATATTAACTCACTAATTTCTTAAGTTGAAAAACTAGTCTAAAAATTGGTATGTTTGAGGGTAAAATTGGAAATGAAAATATTCTACACAAAACTATGTTTTGCCTATATATATTAACTCACTAATTTCTTAAGTTGAAAAACTAGTCTAAAAATTGGTATGTTTGAGGGTAAAATTGAAATGAAAATATTCTACACCAAAACTATGTTTTGCCTATATATATTAACTCACTAATTTCTTAAGTTGAAAAAAACTAGTCTAAAAATTGGTATGTTTGAGGGGTAAAATTGAAATGAAAATATTCTACACCAAAACTATGTTTTTGCCTATATATTAACTCACTAATTTGTTAAGTTGAAAAAAAACTAGTCTAAAAATTTGTATGTTTGAGGGGTAAAATTGGAAATGAAAATATTCTACACCAAAACTATGTTTTGCCTATATATATTAACTCACTAATTTCTTAATGGAAAAAAAACTAGTCTAAAAATTGTTATGTTTGAGGGTAAAATTGAAATGAAAATATTCTACACCAAAACTATGTTTTGCCTATATATATTAACTCACTAATTTAAGTTGAAAAACTAGTCTAAAATTGGTATGTTTGAGGGTAAAATTGAAATGAAAATATTCTACACCAAAACTATGTTTTGCCTATATATATTAACTCACTAATTTCTTAAGTTGAAAAAAAACTAGTCTAAAAATTGGTATGTTTGAGGGGTAAAATTGGAAATGAAAATATTCTACACCAAAACTATGTTTTGCCTATATATATTAACTCACTAATTTCTTAAGTTGAAAAAAAACTAGTCTAAAAATTGGTATGTTTGAGGGGTAAAATTTGAAATGAAAATATTCTACACCAAAACTATGTTTTGCCTATATATATTAACTCACTAATTTCTGAAGTTGAAAAAAAACTAGTCTAAAAATTGGTATGTTTGAGGGGTAAAATTGGAAATGAAAATATTCTACACCAAAACTATGTTTTGCCTATATATATTAACTCACTAATTTCCGAAGTTCAAAAAAAACTAGTCTAAAAATTGGTATGTTTGAGGGGTAAAATTGTAAATGAAAATATTCTACACCAAAACTATGTTTTGCCTATATATATTAACTCACTAATTTCTGAAGTTGAAAAAAAAGTAGTCTAAGAATTGGTATGTTTGAGGGGTAAAATTGAAATGAAAATATTCTACAACAAAACTATGTTTTTGCTATATATATTAACTCACTAATTTCTTAAGTTGAAAAAAACTAGTCTAAAATTGGTATGTTTGAGGGTAAATTGGAAATGAAAATATTCTACACCAAAACTATGTTTTGCCTATATATATTAACTCACTAATTTCTTAAGTTGAAAAAAACTAGTCTAAAATTGGTATGTTTGAGGGGTAAATTTGAAATGAAAATATTCTACACCAAAACTATGTTTTGCCTATATATATTAACTCACTAATTTCAAGTTGAAAAAACTAGTCTAAAATTGGTATGTTTGAGGGGTAAATTGGAAATGAAAATATTCTACACCAAAACTATGTTTTGCCTATATATATTAACTCACTAATTTTAAGTTCAAAAAACTAGTCTAAAAATTGGTATGTTTGAGGGTAAAATTGGAAATAAAATATTCTACACCAAAAAAACTATTTTGCCTATATATATTAACTCACTAATTTCAAGTTAAAAAAAAACTAGTCTAAAAATTTGTATGTTTGAGGGGTAAAATTGAAATAAAAATAGGCTACACTATATGAATGTTTAGCCTTATTTGTCGTTATAATGTTATATATTTGTAAAAAAAATAATAAACCATTTTATAACTGCCATTTGTGAGCAAAGAGAAGTTAAGATTTAAAATAAAAAGTATTTTGGGAAGAAAAATGATACACCAAAACTATGTTTTGCCTATATATATTAACTCACTAACTGTTGAAAAAACTCGTCTAAAAATTGGTATGTTTGAGGGGTAAAATTGAAATGAAAATATTCTACACCAAAACTATGTTTTGCCTATATATATTAACTCACTAATTTCTTAAGTTCAAAAAACTAGTCTAAAAATTGGTATGTTTGAGGGTAAAATTGGAAATAAAATATTCTACACCAAAACTATGTTTTGCCTATATATATTAACTCACTAATTTCTTAAGTTAAAAAAACTAGTCTAAAATTTGTATGTTTGAGGGTAAAATTGAAATAAAAATAGGCTACACCATATGAATGTTTAGTTTTATTTGTCGTTATAAATGTTATATATTTGTAAATAAAAATAATAAACCATTTTATAAATCGCCATTTGTGAGCAAAGAGAAGTTAAGATTTAAAATAAAAAGGGTATTTTGGGAAGAAAAATGATACACCAAAACTATGTTTTGCTATATATATTAACTCACCTTCCACTGTTGAAAAACTCGCCTAAAATTGGTATGTTTGAGGGGTAAAATTGAAATGAAAATATTCTACACCAAAACTATGTTTTGCCTATATATATTAACTCACTAATTTCAAGTTGAAAAAAACTAGTCTAAAATTGTTTGAGGGGTAAAATTGAAATGAAAATATTCTACACCAAAACTATGTTTTGCCTATATATATTAACTCACTAATTTCAAGTTCAAAAAAACTAGTCTAAAAATTGTTATGTTTGAGGGGTAAAATTGTAAATGAAAATATTCTACACCAAAACTATGTTTTGCCTATATATATTAACTCACTAATTTCGTTGAAAAAACTAGTCTAAAAATTGGTATGTTTGAGGGTAAAATTGGAAATGAAAATATTCTACAAAACTATGTTTTGCCTATATATATTAACTCACTAATTTCTTAAAGTTGAAAAAAACTAGTCTAAAAATTGGTATGTTTGAGGGTAAAATTGAAATGAAAATATTCTACACCAAAACTATGTTTTGCCTATATATATTAACTCACTAATTTCTGTTGAAAAAAACTAGTTAAAAATTGGTATGTTTGAGGGTAAAATTTGAAATGAAAATATTCTACACCAAAACTATGTTTTGCCTATATATATTAACTCACTAATTTCTCAAGTTGAAAAAAACTGTCTAAAAATTGGTATGTTTGAGGGTAAAATTGGAAATGAAAATATTCTACACCAAAACTATGTTTTGCCTATATATATTAACTCACTATTTTAAGTTGAAAAAAAATAGTCTAAAATTGGTATGTTTGAGGGTAAAATTGGAAATGAAAATATTCTACACCAAAACTATGTTTTTGCCTATATATATTAACTCACTAATTTCTCAAGTTGAAAAAACTAGTCTAAAAATTGGTATGTTTGAGGGGTAAAATTGAAATAAAAATAGGCTACACTATATGAATGTTTGTTTTATTTGTTTATAAATGTTATATATTTGTAAAAAAAATAATAAACCATTTTATAACCACCATTTGTGAGCAAAGAGAAGTTAAGATTTAAAATAAAAAGGGTATTTTGGGAAGAAAATGATACACCAAAACTATGTTTTGCCTATATATATTAACTCACTAACTTAAGTTGAAAAACTAGTCTAAAAATTGGTATGTTTGAGGGGTAAAATTGAAATGAAAATATTCTACACCAAAACTATGTTTTGCCTATATTAACTCACTAATTTCAAGTTAAAAACTAGTCTAAAATTGGTATGTTTGAGGGGTAAATTAATGAAAATATTCTACACCAAAACTATGTTTTGCCTATATATATTAACTCACCACTCAAGTTAAAAACTAGTCTAAAAATTGTTATGTTTGAGGGTAAAATTGTAAATGAAAATATTCTACACCAAAACTATGTTTTGTATATATATTAACTCACTAATTTCTTAAGTTGAAAAAACTAGTCTAAAAATTGGTATGTTTGAGGGTAAAATTGGAAATGAAAATATTCTACACCAAAACTATGTTTTGCCTATATATATTAACTCACTAATTTCCAAGTTTAAAAAAACTGTCTAAAAATTGGTATGTTTGAGGGTAAAATTGGAAATGAAAATATTCTACACCAAAACTATGTTTGCTATATATATTAACTCACTAATTTTAAGTTCAAAAAAACTAGTCTAAAAATTTGTATGTTTGAGGGGTAAAATTGAAATAAAATATTCTACACCAAAACTATGTTTTGCCTATATATTAACTCACTAATTTCTAAGTTCAAAAAACTAGTCTAAAAATTTGTATGTTTGAGGGTTAAATTGAAATAAAAATAGGCTACACTATATGAATGTTTAGTTTTATTTGTCGTTATAAATGTTATATATTTGTAATAAAAAATAATAAACCGCTTTTATAACCGCCATTTGAGAGCAAAGAGAAGTTAAGATTTAAAATAAAAAGGTATTTTGGGAAGAAAAATGATACACCAAAACTATGTTTTGCCTATATATATTAACTCACTAATTTCCTCAAGTTGAAAAAACTGCCTAAAAAATGGTATGTTTGAGGGGTAAAATTGGAAATGAAAATATTCTACACCAAAACTATGTTTTGCCTATATATATTAACTCACTAATTTCAAGTTGAAAAAACTAGTCAAAAATTGGTATGTTTGAGGGTAAAATTGAAATGAAAATATTCTACACCAAAACTATGTTTTGCCTATATATATTAACTCACTAATTTCAAGTTGAAAAAAACTAGTCTAAAAATGTATGTTTGAGGGTATAATTGGAAATGAAAATATTCTACACAAAAACTATGTTTTGCCTATATATATTAACTACTAACTTAAGTTGAAAAACTAGTCTAAAAATTGGTATGTTTGAGGGGTAAAATTGGAAATAAAAATATTCTACACCAAAACTATGTTTTGCCTATATATTAACTCACTAATTTCAAGTTAAAAAAACTAGTCTAAAAATTTGTATGTTTGAGGGTAAATTGAAATAAAAATAGGCTACACTATATGAATGTTTAGCCTTATTTGTCGTTATAAATGTTATATATTTGTAAAAAAATAATAAACCATTTTATAACGCCATTTGTGAGCAAAGAGAAGTTAAGATTTAAAATAAAAAGGGTATTTTGGGAAGAAAATGATACACCAAAACTATGTTTTGCCTATATATATTAACTCACTAATTTCAGTTGAAAAAACTCGCCTAAAAATTGGTATGTTTGGGGTAAAATTGGAAATGAAAATATTCTACACCAAAACTATGTTTTGCCTATATATATTAACTCACTAATTTCTCAAGTTCAAAACTAGTCTAAAATTGGTATGTTTGAGGGTAAATTGAAATGAAAATATTCTACACCAAAACTATGTTTTGCTATATATATTAACTCACTAATTTCAAGTTCAAAAACTAGTCTAAAAATTGTTATGTTTGAGGGTAAAATGTAAATGAAAATATTCTACACCAAAACTATGTTTTGCCTATATATATTAACTCACTAATTTCTTGTTGAAAAAAACTAGTCTAAAAATTGGTATGTTTGGGGTAAAATTGTAAATGAAAATATTCTACAAAAAACTATGTTTTGCCTATATATATTAACTCACTAATTTCAAGTTTAAAAAAACTCGCCTAAAAATTGGTATGTTTGAGGGGTAAAATTGAAATGAAAATATTCTACACCAAAACTATGTTTTGCCTATATATATTAACTCACTAATTTCATAAGTTAAAAAAACTAGTCTAAAAATTTGTATGTTTGAGGGGTAAAATTGGAAATAAAATATTCTACACCAAAACTATGTTTGCCTATATATATTAACTCACTAATTTAAGTTCAAAAAAACTAGTCTAAAAATTTGTATGTTTGAGGGGTTAAATTGAAATAAAAATAGGCTACACTATATGAATGTTTATTTTATTTGTCGTTATAAATGTTATATATTTGTAAATAAAAAATATAAACCGCTTTATAACCCATCCGAGAGCAAAGAGAAGCAGATTTAAAAAAAAGATATTTTGGATGAAAATGATACACCAAAACTATGTTTTGCCTATATATATTAACTCACTAATTTCTCAAGTTGAAAAACTGCCTAAAAATGGTATGTTTGAGGGTAAAATTGAAATGAAAATATTCTACACCAAAACTATGTTTTGCCTATATATATTAACTCACTAATTTCTAGTTGAAAAACTAGTCAAAAAATTGGTATGTTTGAGGGTAAAATTGAAATGAAAATATTCTACACCAAAACTATGTTTTGCCTATATATATTAACTCACTAATTTCAAGTTGAAAAACTAGTCTAAAATTGTATGTTTGAGGGGTATAATTGAAATGAAAATATTCTACAACAAAACTATGTTTTTGCCTATATATATTAACTTACTAATTTCTTAAATTGAAAAACTAGTCTAAAATTGGTATGTTTGAGGGTAAAATTGAAATAAAATATTCTACACCAAAACTATGTTTTGCCTATATATATTAACTCACTAATTTCTAAGTTAAAAAAAACTAGTCTAAAAATTTGTATGTTTGAGGGTAAAATTGAAATAAAAATAGGCTACACTATATGAATGTTTAGCTTTTATTTGTCGTTATAAATGTTATATATTTGTAAATAAAAATAATAAACCATTTTATAACCCCATTTGTGAGCAAAAGAGTTAAGATTTAAAATAAAAAGGGTATTTTGGGATGAAAAATGATACACCAAAACTATGTTTGCCTATATATATTAACTCACTAATTTCTCAAGTTGAAAAAACTGCCTAAAAATTGGTATGTTTGAGGGGTAAAATTGGAAATGAAAATATTCTACACCAAAACTATGTTTTGCCTATATATATTAACTCACTAATTTCTAAGTTGAAAAAAAACTAGTCTAAAAATTTGTATGTTTGAGGGGTAAAATTGGAAATGAAAATATTCTACACCAAAACTATGTTTTGCCTATATATATTAACTCACTAATTTCAAAAAAAAACTAGTCTAAAAATTGGTATGTTTGAGGGTAAAATTGAAATGAAAATATTCTACACCAAAACTATGTTTTCCTATATATATTAACTCACTAATTCTCAAGTTGAAAAAACTAGTCTAAAAATTGGTATGTTTGAGGGGTAAAATTGGAAATGAAAATATTCTACAACAAAACTATGTTTTTTGCCTATATATATTAACTTACTAATTTCTAAATTGAAAAAACTAGTCTAAAAATTGGTATGTTTGAGGGTAAAATTGAAATGAAAATATTCTACACCAAAACTATGTTTTGCCTATATATATTAACTCACTAATTTCTTAAGTTGAAAAACTAGTCTAAAAATTGGTATGTATATATTAAGGTTTAAATTTAATATTTACACCAAAACTATGTTTTGCCTATATATATTAACTCACTAATTTTCAAGTTGAAAAAACTAGTCTAAAAATTGGTATGTTTGAGGGTAAAATTGAAATGAAAATATCTACAAAAAACTATGTTTTGCCTATATATATTAACTCACTAATTTCCTAAGTTAAAAAAACTGTCTAAAAATTGGTATGTTTGAGGGTAAAATTGAAATGAAAATATTCTACACCAAAACTATGTTTTGCCTATATATATTAACTCACTAATTTCAAGTTCAAAAAAACTAGTCTAAAAATTGTATGTTTGAGGGTAAATTGAAATAAAAATAGGCTACACTATATGAATGTTTAGCCTTTATTTGTTATAAATGTTATATATTTGTAAATAAAAATAATAAACCATTTTATAACTGCCATTTGGAGCAAAAGAGAAGTTAAGACTTAAAATAAAAAGGTATTTTGGGAAGAAAAATGATACACCAAAACTATGTTTTGCCTATATATATTAACTCACTAATTTCTCAAGTTGAAAAACTAGTCTAAAAATTGGTATGTTTGAGGGGAAAATTGGAAATGAAAATATTCTACACCAAAACTATGTTTTGCCTATATATATAAACTCACTAATTTCAAGTTAAAAAAACTAGTCAAAAATTGTTATGTTTGAGGGGTAAAATTGAAATGAAAATATTCTACACCAAAACTATGTTTTGCCTATATATATTAACTCACTAATTTCTTAAGTTGAAAAAACTAGTCTAAAATTGGTATGTTTGAGGGTAAAATTGAAATGAAAATATTCTACACCAAAACTATGTTTTGCCTATATATATTAACTCACTAATTTCAAGTTGAAAAAAACTAGTCTAAAATTGGTATGTTTGAGGGGTAAATTGAAATGAAAATATTCTACACCAAAACTATGTTTTGCCTATATATATATTAACTCACTAATTTCTTAAGTTAAAAAAAACTAGTCTAAAAATTTGTATGTTTGAGGGGTAAATTGAAATAAAAATAGGCTACACTATATGAATGTTTAGCCTTTATTTGTCGTTATAAATGTTATATTTGTAAATAAAAATAATAAACCATTTTATAAATCGCCATTTGGAGCAAAGAGAAGTTAAGATTTAAAATAAAAAGGTATTTGGGAAGAAAATGATACACCAAAACTATGTTTTGCCTATATATATTAACTCACTAATTTCAAGTTGAAAAAACTCGCCTAAAATTTGTATGTTTGAAGGGTAAAATTGGAAATGAAAATATTCTACACCAAAACTATGTTTTGCCTATATATATTAACTCACTAATCAAGTTGAAAAACTAGTCTAAAAATTGGTATGTTTGAGGGTAAAATTGAAATGAAAATATTCTACACCAAAACTATGTTTTGCCTATATATATTAACTCACTAATTTCCAAGTTGAAAAACTAGTCTAAAATTGGTATGTTTGAGGGTAAATTGAAATGAAAATATTCTACACCAAAACTATGTTTTTGCCATATATATTAACTCACTAATTTCTTAAGTTGAAAAAACTAGTCTAAAAATTGGTATGTTTGAGGGTAAAATTGAAATGAAAATATTCTACACAAAACTATGTTTTGCCTATATATATTAACTCACTAATTTCTTAAGTTGAAAAAAACTAATCTAAAAATTGGTATGTTTGAGGGGTAAAATTGAAATGAAAATATTCTACACCAAAACTATATTTTGCCTATATATATTAACTCACTAATTTTGAAGTTGAAAAAACTAGTCTAAAAATTGGTATGTTTGAGGGGTAAAATTGAAATAAAAATATTCTACAACAAAACTATGTTTTGCCTATATATATTAACTCACTAATTTAAATTGAAAAACTAGTCTAAAATTGGTATGTTTGAGGGGTAAAATTGAAATGAAAATATTCTACACCAAAACTATGTTTTGCCTATATATATTAACTCACTAATTTTTAAGTTGAAAAAACTAGTCTAAAAATTGGTATGTTTGAGGGTAAAATTGAAATGAAAATATTCTACACCAAAACTATGTTTTGCCTATATATATTAACTCACTAATTTCTGAAGTTCAAAAAAAACTAGTCAAAAAATTGTTATGTTTGAGGGGTAAATTGTAAATGAAAATATTCTACACCAAAACTATGTTTTGCCTATATATATTAACTCACTAATTTCTTAAATTGAAAAAATCTAGTCTAAAAATTGGTATGTTTGAGGGTAAATTGTAAATGAAAATATTCTACACCAAAACTATGTTTTGCCTATATATATTAACTCACTAATTTCAAGTTGAAAAACTTGTCTCTAAAATTGGTATGTTTGAGGGGTAAAATTGGAAATGAAAATATTCTACACCAAAACTATGTTTTGCCTATATATATTAACTCACTAATTTCAAGTTGAAAAACTAGTCTAAAAATTGGTATGTTTGAGGGTAAAATTGAAATGAAAATATTCTACACCAAAACTATGTTTTGCCTATATATATTAACTCACTAATTTCTTAAGTTCAAAAAAACTAGTCTAAAATTTGTATGTTTGAGGGTAAATTGAAATAAAAATAGGCTACACTATATGAATGTTGAGCCTTTATTTGTCGTTATAAATGTTATATATTTGAAATAAAAATAATAAACCATTTTATAACCCATTTGTGAGCAAAGAGAAGTTAAGATTTAAAATAAAAAGGTATTTTGGGAAGAAAATGATACACCAAAACTATGTTTTGCCTATATATATTAACTCACTAATTTCAAGTTGAAAAAACTCGCCTAAAAATTGGTATGTTTGAGGGGTAAAATTGAAATGAAAATATTCTACACCAAAACTATGTTTTGCCTATATATATTAACTCACTAATTTCTCAAGTTGAAAAAAACTAGTCTAAAATTGGTATGTTTGAGGGGTAAATTGAAATGAAAATATTCTACACCAAAACTATGTTTTGCCTATATATATTAACTCACTAATTTCTGAAGTTGAAAAAACTAGTCTAAAAATTGGTATGTTTGAGAGGTAAATTGGAAATGAAAATATTCTACAGCAAAACTATGTTTTTTGCCAATATATATTAACTTACTAATTTCTTAAGTTGAAAAAAAACTAGCCTAAAAATTGGTATCTTGGAGGGGTAAAATTGGAAATGAAAATATTCTACACAAAAACTATGTTTTGCCTATATATATTAACTCACTAATTTCTTAAGTAGAAAAAAAACTAATCTAAAAATTGGTATGTTTTAGGGGTAAAATTGTAAATGAAAATATTCTACACCAAAACTATATTTTGCCTATATATATTAACTCACTAATTTCTGAAGTTGAAAAAAAACTAGTCTAAAAATTGGTATGTTTGAGGGGTAAATTGAAATGAAAATATTCTACAACAAAACTATGTTTTTTGCCTATATATATTAACTTACTAATTTCTTAAATTGAAAAAAAACTAGTCTAAAAATTGGTATGTTTGAGGGGTAAAATTGGAAATGAAAATATTCTACACCAAAACTATGTTTTGCCTATATATATTAACTCACTAATTTCTTAAGTTGAAAAAACTAGTCTAAAAATTGGTATGTTTGAGGGTAAAATTGAAATGAAAATATTCTACACCAAAACTATGTTTTGCCTATATATATTAACTCACTAATTTCTCAAGTTCAAAAAAACTAGTCAAAAATTGTTATGTTTGAGGGTAAATTGAAATGAAAATATTCTACACCAAAACTATGTTTTGCCTATATATATTAACTCACTAATTTCTTAAATTGAAAAAATCTAGTCTAAAAATTGGTATGTTTGAGGGGTAAAATTGAAATGAAAATATTCTACACCAAAACTATGTTTTGCCTATATATATTAACTCACTAATTTCAAGTTGAAAAAAACTTGTCTAAAAATTGGTATGTTTGAGGGTAAAATTGGAAATGAAAATATTCTACACCAAAACTATGTTTTGCCTATATATATTAACTCACTAATTTCAAGTTGAAAAAACTAGTCTAAAATTGGTATGTTTGAGGGGTAAAATTGAAATGAAAATATTCTACACCAAAACTATGTTTTGCCTATATATATTAACTCACTAATTTTTAAGTTCAAAAAACTAGTCTAAAAATTTGTATGTTTGAGGGGTAAATTGAAATAAAAATAGGCTACACTATATGAATGTTTAGCCTTTATTTGTCGTTATAATGTTATATATTTGTAAATAAAAAATAATAAACCATTTTATAACCGCCATTTGTGAGCAAAGAGAAGTTAAGATTTAAAATAAAAAGGTATTTTGGGAAGAAAATGATACACCAAAACTATGTTTTGCCTATATATATTAACTCACTAATTTTCAAGTTGAAAAAACTCGCCTAAAAATTGGTATGTTTGAGGGTAAAATTGAAATGAAAATATTCTACACCAAAACTATGTTTTGCCTATATATATTAACTCACTAATTTCTCAAGTTGAAAAAACTAGTCTAAAAATTGGTATGTTTGAGGGTAAAATTGAAATGAAAATATTCTACACCAAAACTATGTTTTGCCTATATATATTAACTCACTAATTTCAAATTAAAAAACTAGTCTAAAATTGTTATGTTTGAGGGGTAAAATTGAAATGAAAATATTCTACACCAAAACTATGTTTTGCCTATATATATTAACTCACTAATTTCAAGTTGAAAAAACTAGTCTAAAAATTGGTATGTTTGAGGGGTAAAATTGGAAATGAAAATATTCTACACCAAAACTATATTTGCCTATATATTAACTCACTAATTTCAAGTTGAAAAAAACTAGTCTAAAAATTGGTATGTTTGAGATGTAAAATTGAAATGAAAATATTCTACAACCAAAACTATGTTTTTGCCTATATATATTAACTTACTAATTTCAAGTTGAAAAAAACTAGTCTAAAAATTGGTATGTTGAGGGGTAAAATTGGAAATGAAAATATTCTACACCAAAACTATGTTTTGCCTATATATATTAACTCACTAATTTGTTAAGTTGAAAAAACTAGTCTAAAAATTTGTATGTTTGAGGGTAAAATTGAAATGAAAATATTCTACACCAAAACTATGTTTTGCCTATATATATTAACTCACTAATTTCCAAATTCAAAAAACTAATCTAAAAATTGTTATGTTTGAGGGTAAAATTGAAATGAAAATATTCTACACCAAAACTATGTTTTGCCTATATATATTAACTCACTAATTTCCAAGTTGAAAAAACTAGTCTAAAATTGGTATGTTTGAGGGTAAATTGGAAATGAAAATATTCTACAACAAAACTATGTTTTGCCTATATATATTAACTTACTAATTTCTTAAATTGAAAAAACTAGTCTAAAAATTGGTATGTTTGAGGGTAAAATTGAAATGAAAATATTCTACACCAAAACTATGTTTTGCCTATATATATTAACTCACTAATTTCTGTTGAAAAACTAGTCTAAAAATTGGTATGTTTGAGGGTAAAATTGAAATGAAAATATTCTACACCAAAACTATGTTTTGCCTATATATATTAACTCACTAATTTCAAGTTGAAAAAACTAGTCAAAAATTGGTATGTTTGAGGGGTAAAATTGAAAAGAAAATATTCTACACCAAAACTATGTTTTGCCTATATATATTAACTCACTAATTTCTAAATTGAAAAAACTAGTCTAAAAATTGGTATGTTTGAGGGTAAAATTGTAAATGAAAATATTCTACACCAAAACTATGTTTTGCCTATATATATTAACTCACTAATTTCTCAAGTTGAAAAAACTCGCCTAAAAATTGGTATGTTTGAGGGGTAAAATTGGAAATGAAAATATTCTACACCAAAACTATGTTTTGCCTATATATATTAACTCACTAATTTCAAGTTGAAAAAACTAGTCTAAAAATTGGTATGTTTGAGGGTAAAATTGAAATGAAAATATTCTACACCAAAACTATGTTTTGCCTATATATTAACTCACTAATTTCTTAAGTTCAAAAAAACTAGTCTAAAAATTTGTATGTTTGAGGGGTAAAATTGAAATAAAAATAGGCTACACTATATGAATGTTTAGTTTTATTTGTCGTTATAATGTTATATATTTGTAAATAAAAATAATAAACCATTTTATAAATCGCCATATGAGCAAAGAGAAGTTAAGATTTAAAATAAAAAGGTATTTTGGGAAGAAAATGATACACCAAAACTATGTTTTGCCTATATATATTAACTCACTAATTTCAAGTTGAAAAACTCGCCTAAAAATTGGTATGTTTGAGGGTAAAATTGAAATGAAAATATTCTACACCAAAACTATGTTTTGCCTATATATATTAACTCACTAATTTCAAGTTCAAAAAACTAATCTAAAAATTGGTATGTTTGAGGGTAAAATTGAAATGAAAATATTCTACACCAAAACTATGTTTTGCCTATATATATTAACTCACTAATTTGTCAAGTTGAAAAACTAGTCTAAAAATTGGTATGTTTGAGGGTAAATTGGAAATGAAAATATTCTACACAAAACTATGTTTTTGCCTATATATTAAATTACTAATTTCTTAAGTTGAAAAAAACTAGTCTAAAAATTGGTATGTTTGAGGGGTAAAATTGAAATGAAAATATTCTACACCAAAACTATGTTTTGCCTATATATATTAACTCACTAATTTCTTAAGTTGAAAAAACTAGTCTAAAAATTGGTATGTTTGAGGGTAAATTGGAAATGAAAATATTCTACACCAAAACTATGTTTTGCCTATATATATTAACTCACTAATTTCAAGTTCAAAAAACTAGTCAAAAATTGTTATGTTTGAGGGGTAAAATTGTAAATGAAAATATTCTACACCAAAACTATGTTTTGCCTATATATATTAACTCACTAATTTCTTAAGTTGAAAAAAAACTAGTCTAAAAATTGGTATGTTTGAGGGGTAAAATTGTAAATGAAAATATTCTACACCAAAACTATGTTTTGCCTATATATATTAACTCACTAATTTCTGAAGTTGAAAAAAAACTCGTCTAAAAATTGGTATGTTTGAGGGTAAAATTGGAAATGAAAATATTCTACACCAAAACTATGTTTTGCCTATATATATTAACTCACTAATTTCAGTTGAAAAAACTAGTCTAAAAATTGGTATGTTTGAGGGTAAAATTGAAATGAAAATATTCTACACCAAAACTATGTTTTGCCTATATATATTAACTCACTAATTTCTTAAGTTAAAAAAAAACTAGTCTAAAAATTTGTATGTTTGAGGGGTAAAATTGAAATAAAAATAGGCTACACTATATGAATGTTTAGTTTTATTTGTCGTTATAAATGTTATATATTTGTAAATAAAAATAATAAACCATTTTATAACCGCCATATGAAAAAGAGAAGTTAAGATTTAAAATAAAAAAGGTATTTTGGGAAGAAAATGATACACCAAAACTATGTTTTGCCTATATATATTAACTCACTAATTTCAAGTTGAAAAACTCGCCTAAAAATTGGTATGTTTGAGGGGTAAAATTGAAATGAAAATATTCTACACCAAAACTATGTTTTGCCTATATATATTAACTCACTAATTTCTTAAGTTGAAAAAACTAGTCTAAAAATTGGTATGTTTGAGGGGTAAAATTGAAATGAAAATATTCTACACCAAAACTATGTTTTGCCTATATATATTAACTCACTAATTTCTTGTTGAAAAAACTAGTCTAAAAATTGGTATGTTTGAGGGGTAAAATTGAAATGAAAATATTCTACACCAAAACTATGTTTTGCCTATATATATTAACTCACTAATTTCAAGTTAAAAACTAGTCAAAAATTGGTATGTTTGAGGGTAAAATTGAAATGAAAATATTCTACACCAAAACTATGTTTTGCCTATATATATTAACTCACTAATTTCTTAAGTTAAAAAACTAGTCTAAAAATTTGTATGTTTGAGGGGTAAATTGAAATAAAATAGGCTACACTATATGAATGTTTAGTTTTATTTGTCGTTATAAATGTTATATATTTGTAAATAAAAATAATAAACCATTTTATAACCCCATATGTGAGCAAAGAGAAGTTAAGATTTAAAAAAAAAAGGTATTTTGGGAAGAAAATGATACACCAAAACTATGTTTTGCCTATATATATTAACTCACTAATTTCAAGTTGAAAAAACTCGCCTAAAAATTGGTATGTTTGAGGGGTAAAATTGAAATGAAAATATTCTACACCAAAACTATGTTTTGCCTATATATATTAACTCACTAATTTCAAGTTGAAAAAACTAGTCTAAAAATTGGTATGTTTGAGGGTAAAATTGGAAATGAAAATATTCTACACCAAAACTATGTTTTGCCTATATATATTAACTCACTAATTTCTTAAGTTCAAAAAACTAGTCTAAAATTTGTATGTTTGAGGGGTAAAATTGAAATAAAAATAGCTACAATATATGAATGTTTAGTTTTATTTGTCGTTATAAATGTCATATATTTGTAAATAAAAAATAATAAACCATTTTATAACTGCCATATGTGAGCAAAGAGAAGTTAAGATTTAAAATAAAAAAGGTATTTTGGGAAGAAAAAAATGATACACCAAAAGTATGTTTTGCCTATATATATTAACTCACTAATTTCAAGTTGAAAAACTGCCTAAAAATTGGTATGTTTGAGGGTAAAATTGAAATGAAAATATTCTACACCAAAACTATGTTTTGCCTATATATATTAACTCACTAATTTCTTAAGTTGAAAAAAAACTAGTCTAAAAATTGGTATGTTTGAGGGGTAAAATTGGAAATGAAAATATTCTACACCAAAACTATGTTTTGCCTATATATATTAACTCACTAATTTCTGATGTGGAAAAAAACTAGTTTAAAAATTGGTATGTTTGAGGGGTAAAATTGGAAATGAAAATATTCTACACCAAAACTATGTTTTGCCTATATATTAACTCACTAATTTCAAGTTGAAAAAACTAGTCTAAAAGTTGGTATGTTTGAGAGGTAAAATTGAAATGAAAATATTCTACACCAAAACTATGTTTTGCCTATATATATTAACTCACTAATTTCTTAAGTTGAAAAAACTTGTCTAAAAATTGGTATGTTGAGGGGTAAAATTGAAATGAAAATATTCTACACCAAAACTATGTTTTGCCTATATATATTAACTCACTAATTTCTTAAGTTGAAAAAAAACTAGTCTAAAAATTTGTATGTTTGAGGGGTAAAATTGGAAATGAAAATATTCTACACCAAAACTATGTTTTGCCTATATATATTAACTCACTAATTTCCGAAATTCAAAAACTAGTCTAAAAATTGGTATGTTTGAGGGTAAAATTGTAAATGAAAATATTCTACACCAAAACTATGTTTTGCCTATATATATTAACTCACTAATTTCTAGTTGAAAAAACTAGTCTAAAATTGGTATGTTTGAGGGGTAAAATTGAAATGAAAATATTCTACACCAAAACTATGTTTTGCCTATATATATTAACTCACTAATTTCTTAAATTGAAAAAAAACTAGTCTAAAAATTGGTATGTTTGAGGGGTAAAATTGGAAATGAAAATATTCTACACCAAAACTATGTTTTGCCTATATATATTAACTCACTAATTTCTTAAGTTGAAAAAAAACTAGTCTAAAAATTGGTATGTTTGAGGGGTAAAATTGGAAATGAAAATATTCTACACCAAAACTATGTTTTGCCTATATATATTAACTAATTTCTTCAAGTTCAAAAAAACTAGTCAAAAAATTGTTATGTTTGAGGAGTAAAATTGTAAATGAAAATATTCTACACCAAAACTATGTTTTGCCTATATATATTAACTCACTAATTTCTTAAGTTGAAAAAACTAGTCTAAAATTGGTATGTTTGAGGGGTAAAATTGAAATGAAAATATTCTACAAAAAACTATGTTTTGCCTATATATATTAACTCACTAATTTCAAGTTGAAAAAACTAGTCTAAAAATTGGTATGTTTGAGGGTAAAATTGAAATGAAAATATTCTACACCAAAACTATGTTTTGCCTATATATATTAACTCACTAATTTCAAGTTGAAAAACTAGTCTAAAATTGGTATGTTTGAGGGTAAAATTGAAATGAAAATATTCTACACCAAAACTATGTTTTGCCTATATATATTAACTCACTAATTTCTTAAGTTAAAAAACTAGTCTAAAATTGGTATGTTTGAGGGTAAAATTGAAATGAAAATATTCTACACCAAAACTATGTTTTGCCTATATATATTAACTCACTAATTTCTTAAGTTGAAAAAAAACTAGTTTAAAAATTGGTATGTTTGAGGGATAAAATTGGAAATGAAAATATTCTACACCAAAACTATGTTTTGCCTATATATATTAACTCACTAATTTCTTAAGTTGAAAAAACTAGTCTAAAATTGGTATGTTTGAGGGTAAAATTGGAAATGAAAATATTCTACACCAAAACTATGTTTTGCCTATATATATTAACTCACTAATTTCTGAAGTTGAAAAAAAAACTCGTCTAAAAATTGGTATGTTTGAGGGGTAAAATTGGAAATGAAAATATTCTACACCAAAACTATGTTTTGCCTATATATATTAACTCACTAATTTTTGAAGTTGAAAAAAAACTAGTCTAAAAATTTGTATGTTTGAGGGGTAAAATTGGAAATGAAAATATTCTACACCAAAACTATGTTTTGCCTATATATATTAACTCACTAATTTCTTAAGTTGAAAAAACTAGTCTAAAATTGGTATGTTTGAGGGTAAAATTGAAATGAAAATATTCTACACCAAAACTATGTTTTGCCTATATATATTAACTCACTAATTTCTTAAGTTGAAAAAACTAGTCTAAAAATTGGTATGTTTGAGGGTAAAATTGAAATGAAAATATTCTACACCAAAACTATGTTTTGCCTATATATATTAACTCACTAATTTCAAGTTGAAAAAAACTAGTCTAAAAATTGGTATGTTTGAGAGGTAAATTGAAATGAAAATATTCTACACCAAAACTATGTTTTGCCTATATATATTAACTCACTAATTTCTTAAGTTGAAAAAACTTGTCTAAAAATTGGTATGTTGGGGTAAAATTGGAAATGAAAATATTCTACACCAAAACTATGTTTTTGCCTATATATATTAACTCACTAATTTGTTAAGTTGAAAAAAACTAGTCTAAAAATTTGTATGTTTGAGGGTAAAATTGAAATGAAAATATTCTACACCAAAACTATGTTTTGCCTATATATATTAACTCACTAATTTCCAAAAAAAAAAACTAGTCTAAAAATTGGTATGTTTGAGGGGTAAATTGAAATGAAAATATTCTACACCAAAACTATCTTTGCCTATATATATTAACTCACTAATTCTCAAGTTGAAAAAAACTAGTCTAAAAATTGGTATGTTTGAGGGGTAAAATTGGAAATGAAAATATTCTACACCAAAACTATGTTTTGCCTATATATATTAACTCACTAATTTCTTAAATTGAAAAAAACTAGTCTAAAAATTGGTATGTTTGAGGGTAAAATTGAAATGAAAATATTCTACACCAAAACTATGTTTTGCCTATATATATTAACTCACTAATTTCTTGTTGAAAAAACTAGTCTAAAATTGGTATGTTTGAGGGGTAAAATTGAAATGAAAATATTCTACACCAAAACTATGTTTTGCCTATATATATTAACTCACTAATTTCAAGTTCAAAAAACTAGTCTAAAAATTGGTATGTTTGAGGGGTAAAATTGAAATGAAAATATTCTACACCAAAACTATGTTTTGCCTATATATATTAACTCACTAATTTCTTAAGTTGAAAAAACTAGTCTAAAATTGGTATGTTTGAGGGTAAAATTGAAATGAAAATATTCTACACCAAAACTATGTTTTGCCTATATATATTAACTCACTAATTTCAAGTTGAAAAAACTGCCTAAAATTGGTATGTTTGAGGGGTAAATTGGAAATGAAAATATTCTACACCAAAACTATGTTTTGCCTATATATATTAACTCACTAATTTCAAGTTGAAAAAACTAGTCTAAAATTGGTATGTTTGAGGGTAAAATTGAAATGAAAATATTCTACACCAAAACTATGTTTTGCCTATATATATTAACTCACTAATTTCTTAAGTTAAAAAACTAGTCTAAAATTGGTATGTTTGAGGGTAAAATTGAAATGAAAATATTCTACACCAAAACTATGTTTTTGCCTATATATATTAACTCACTAATTTCTTAAGTTGAAAAAACTAGTCTAAAATTGGTATGTTTGAGGGTAAAATTGAAATGAAAATATTCTACACCAAAACTATGTTTTGCCTATATATATTAACTCACTAATTTCTTGTTGAAAAAACTAGTCTAAAAATTGGTATGTTTGAGGGGTAAAATTGGAAATGAAAATATTCTACACCAAAACTATGTTTTGCCTATATATATTAACTCACTAATTTCTCAAGTTGAAAAAACTCAAAAATTGGTATGTTTGAGGGTAAAATTGAAATGAAAATATTCTACACCAAAACTATGTTTTGCCTATATATATTAACTCACTAATTTTCAAGTTGAAAAAACTTGTCTAAAAATTGTATGTTTGAGGGGTAAAATTGAAATGAAAATATTCTACACCAAAACTATGTTTTGCCTATATATTAACTCACTAATTTCTGAAGTTGAAAAAAAACAAGTCTAAAAATTGGTATGTTTGAGGGGTAAAATTGGAAATGAAAATATTCTACACCAAAACTATGTTTTGCCTATATATATTAACTCACTAATTTCTTAAGTTCAAAAAACTAGTCTAAAATTTGTATGTTTGAGGGTAAAATTGAAATAAAATAGGCTACACTATATGAATGTTGAGCCTTTATTTGTCGTTATAAATGTTATATATTTGTAAATAAAAAATAATAAACCATTTTATAACTGCCATTTGTGAGCAAAGAGAAGTTAAGATTTAAAATAAATAAGGTATTTTGGGAAGAAAAATGATACACCAAAACTATGTTTTGCCTATATATATTAACTCACTAATTCTCAAGTTGAAAAAACTGCCTAAAAATTGGTATGTTTGAGGGGTAAAATTGAAATGAAAATATTCTACACCAAAACTATGTTTTGCCTATATATATTAACTCACTATTTTCAAGTTGAAAAAACTAGTCTAAAATTGGTATGTTTGAGGGTAAAATTGAAATGAAAATATTCTACACCAAAACTATGTTTTGCCTATATATATTAACTCACACTCAAATTCAAAAAAAACTAATCTAAAAATTGTTATGTTTGAGGGTAAAATTGTAAATGAAAATATTCTACACCAAAACTATATTTTGCCTATATATATTAACTCACTAATTTCTGAAGTTGAAAAAAAACTAGTCTAAAAATTGGTATGTTTGAGGGGTAAAATTGAAATGAAAATATTCTACACCAAAACTATGTTTTGCCTATATATATTAACTCACTAATTTCAAGTTGAAAAAACTAGTCTAAAAATTGGTATGTTTGAGGGGTAAAATTGAAATGAAAATATTCTACACCAAAACTATGTTTTTGCCTATATATATTAACTCACTAATTTCTTAAGTTGAAAAAACTAGTCTAAAAATTGGTATGTTGGGGGTAAAATTGGAAATGAAAATATTCTACACCAAAACTATGTTTTTTGCCTATATATATTAACTCACTAATTTGTTAAGTTGAAAAACTAGTCTAAAAATTTGTATGTTTGAGGGTAAAATTGGAAATGAAAATATTCTACACCAAAACTATGTTTTGCCTATATATTAACTCACTAATTTCAAATTCAAAAAAAACTAATCTAAAATTGGTATGTTTGAGGGGTAAAATTGAAATGAAAATATTCTACACCAAAACTATGTTTTGCCTATATATATTAACTCACTAATTTCAAGTTGAAAAAACTAGTCTAAAATTGGTATGTTTGAGGGTAAATTGGAAATGAAAATATTCTACACCAAAACTATGTTTTGCCTATATATATTAACTTACTAATTTCTTAAATTGAAAAACTAGTCTAAAAATTGGTATGTTTGAGGGTAAAATTGGAAATGAAAATATTCTACACCAAAACTATGTTTTGCCTATATATATTAACTCACTAATTTCTTAAGTTGAAAAAACTAGTCTAAAAATTGGTATGTTTGAGGGTAAAATTGGAAATGAAAATATTCTACACCAAAACTATGTTTTGCCTATATATATTAACTCACTAATTTCTCAAGTTCAAAAAAACTAGTCTAAAAATTGTTATGTTTGAGGGTAAAATTGAAATGAAAATATTCTACACCAAAACTATGTTTTGCCTATATATATTAACTCACTAATTTCTTAAATTGAAAAATCTAGTCTAAAAATTGGTATGTTTGAGGGTAAAATTGGAAATGAAAATATTCTACACCAAAACTATGTTTTGCCTATATATATTAACTCACTAATTTCAAGTTGAAAAAACTCGCCTAAAATTGCTATGTTTGAGGGGTAAAATTGGAAATGAAAATATTCTACACCAAAACTATGTTTTGCCTATATATATTAACTCACTAATTTCTGAAGTTGAAAAAAAACTAGTCTAAAAATTGGTATGTTTGAGGGTAAAATTGGAAATGAAAATATTCTACACCAAAACTATGTTTTGCCTATATATATTAACTCACTAATTTCTTAAGTTCAAAAAAAACTAGTCTAAAAATTTGTATGTTTGAGGGGTAAAATTGGAAATAAAAATAGGCTACACTATATGAATGTTTAGCCTTTATTTGTCGTTATAAATGTTATATATTTGTAAATAAAAAATAATAAACCATTTTATAACTGCCATATGTGAGCAAAGAGAAGTTAAGATTTAAAATAAAAAAAGGTATTTTGGGAAGAAAAAAATGATACACCAAAACTATGTTTTGCCTATATATATTAACTCACTAATTTCTGAAGTTGAAAAAAAACTGTCTAAAAATTGGTATGTTTGAGGGGTAAAATTGAAATGAAAATATTCTACACCAAAACTATGTTTTGCCTATATATATTAACTCACTAATTTCCGAAATTCAAAAAAAACTAATCTAAAAATTGTTATGTTTGAGGGGTAAAATTGTAAATGAAAATATTCTACACCAAAACTATATTTTGCCTATATATATTAACTCACTAATTTCTGAAGTTGAAAAAAAACTAGTCTAAAAATTGGTATGTTTGAGGGGTAAAATTGAAATGAAAATATTCTACACAAAACTATGTTTTTGCCTATATATATTAACTCACTAATTTCTTAAATTGAAAAAAAACTAGTCTAAAAATTGGTATGTTTGAGGGGTAAAATTGGAAATGAAAATATTCTACACCAAAACTATGTTTTGCCTATATATATTAACTCACTAATTTCTGAAGTTGAAAAAAAACTTGTCTAAAAATTGCTATGTTTGAGGGGTAAAATTGGAAATGAAAATATTCTACACCAAAACTATGTTTTGCCTATATATATTAACTCACTAATTTCTGAAGTTGAAAAAAAACAAGTCTAAAAATTGGTATGTTTGAGGGGTAAAATTGGAAATGAAAATATTCTACACCAAAACTATGTTTTGCCTATATATATTAACTCACTAATTTCTTAAGTTCAAAAAAAACTAGTCTAAAAATTTGTATGTTTGAGGGGTAAAATTGGAAATAAAAATAGGCTACACTATATGAATGTTTAGCCTTTATTTGTCGTTATAAATGTTATATATTTGTAAATAAAAAATAATAAACCATTTTATAACTGCCATTTGTGAGCAAAGAGAAGTTAAGATTTAAAATAAAAAAGGTATTTTGGGAAGAAAAAAATGATACACCAAAACTATGTTTTGCCTATATATATTAACTCACTAATTTCTCAAGTTGAAAAAACTGCCTAAAAATTGGTATGTTTGAGGGTAAAATTGAAATGAAAATATTCTACACCAAAACTATGTTTTGCCTATATATATTAACTCACTAATTTCAAGTTGAAAAAACTAGTCTAAAAATTGGTATGTTTGAGGGGTAAAATTGAAATGAAAATATTCTACACCAAAACTATGTTTTGCCTATATATATTAACTCACTAACTCAAATTAAAAAAACTAATCTAAAAATTGTTATGTTTGAGGGGTAAAATTGTAAATGAAAATATTCTACACCAAAACTATATTTTGCCTATATATATTAACTCACTAATTTCTGAAGTTGAAAAAAAACTAGTCTAAAAATTGGTATGTTTGAGGGGTAAAATTGAAATGAAAATATTCTACACCAAAACTATACTTGCCTATATATATTAACTCACTAATTTCAAGTTGAAAAAACTAGTCTAAAATTGGTATGTTTGAGATGTAAAATTGGAAATGAAAATATTCTACAGCAAAACTATGTTTTTTGCCTATATATATTAACTTACTAATTTCTTAAGTTGAAAAAAAACTAGTCTAAAAATTGGTATGTTGGGGGGGTAAAATTGGAAATGAAAATATTCTACACCAAAACTATGTTTTTTGCCTATATATATTAACTCACTAATTTGTTAAGTTGAAAAAAAACTAGTCTAAAAATTTGTATGTTTGAGGGGTAAAATTGGAAATGAAAATATTCTACACCAAAACTATGTTTTGCCTATATATATTAACTCACTAATTTCCGAAATTCAAAAAAAACTAATCTAAAAATTGTTATGTTTGAGGGGTAAAATTGTAAATGAAAATATTCTACACCAAAACTATATTTTGCCTATATATATTAACTCACTAATTTCTGAAGTTGAAAAAAAACTAGTCTAAAAATTGGTATGTTTGAGGGGTAAAATTGGAAATGAAAATATTCTACAACAAAACTATGTTTTTTGCCTATATATATTAACTTACTAATTTCTTAAATTGAAAAAAAACTAGTCTAAAAATTGGTATGTTTGAGGGGTAAAATTGGAAATGAAAATATTCTACACCAAAACTATGTTTTGCCTATATATATTAACTCACTAATTTCTTAAGTTGAAAAAAAACTAGTCTAAAAATTGGTATGTTTGAGGGGTAAAATTGGAAATGAAAATATTCTACACCAAAACTATGTTTTGCCTATATATATTAACTCACTAATTTCTGAAGTTCAAAAAAAACTAGTCAAAAAATTGTTATGTTTGAGGGGTAAAATTGTAAAAGAAAATATTCTACACCAAAACTATGTTTTGCCTATATATATTAACTCACTAATTTCTTAAATTGAAAAAAATCTAGTCTAAAAATTGGTATGTTTGAGGGGTAAAATTGTAAATGAAAATATTCTACACCAAAACTATGTTTTGCCTATATATATTAACTCACTAATTTCTGAAGTTGAAAAAAAACTCGTCTAAAAATTGCTATGTTTGAGGGTAAATTGGAAATGAAAATATTCTACACCAAAACTATGTTTTGCCTATATATTAACTCACTAATTTCGTTGAAAAAACTAGTCTAAAAATTGGTATGTTTGAGGGTAAAATTGGAAATGAAAATATTCTACACCAAAACTATGTTTTGCCTATATATATTAACTCACTAATTTCTTAAGTTCAAAAAAAACTAGTCTAAAAATTTGTATGTTTGAGGGGTAAAATTGAAATAAAAATAGGCTACACTATATGAATGTTTAGTTTTATTTGTCGTTATAAATGTTATATATTTGTAAATAAAAATAATAAACCATTTTATAACCGCCATATGTGAGCAAAGAGAAGTTAAGATTTAAAATAAAAAGGTATTTTGGGAAGAAAATGATACACCAAAACTATGTTTTGCCTATATATATTAACTCACTAATTTCAAGTTGAAAAAACTCGCCTAAAAATTGGTATTTTGAGGGGTAAAATTGGAAATGAAAATATTCTACACCAAAACTATGTTTTGCCTATATATATTAACTCACTAATTTCTAAGTTGAAAAAACTAGTCTAAAAATTGGTATGTTTGAGGGTAAAATTGGAAATGAAAATATTCTACACCAAAACTATGTTTTGCCTATATATATTAACTCACTAATTTCTTAAGTTGAAAAACTAGTCTAAAAATTGGTATGTTTGAGGGGTAAAATTGAAATGAAAATATTCTACACCAAAACTATGTTTTGCCTATATATATTAACTCACTAATTTCAAGTTCAAAAAAACTAGTCAAAAATTGGTATGTTTGAGGGTAAAATTGAAATGAAAATATTCTACACCAAAACTATGTTTTGCCTATATATATTAACTCACTAATTTCTTAAGTTCAAAAAAACTAGTCTAAAAATTTGTATGTTTGAGGGGTAAAATTGGAAATAAAAATAGGCTACAATATATGAATGTTTAGCCTTTATTTGTCGTTATAAATGTCATATATTTGTAAATAAAAAATAATAAACCATTTTATAACTGCCATATGTGAGCAAAGAGAAGTTAAGATTTAAAATAAAAAAGGTATTTTGGGAAGAAAAAAATGATACACCAAAAGTATGTTTTGCCTATATATATTAACTCACTAATTCTCAAGTTGAAAAAACTCGCCTAAAAATTGGTATGTTTGAGGGTAAAATTGAAATGAAAATATTCTACACCAAAACTATGTTTTGCCTATATATATTAACTCACTAATTTCCAAGTTGAAAAAACTAGTCTAAAAATTGGTATGTTTGAGGGGTAAAATTGGAAATGAAAATATTCTACACCAAAACTATGTTTTGCCTATATATATTAACTCACTAATTTCTTAAGTTCAAAAAAAACTAGTCTAAAAATTTGTATGTTTGAGGGGTAAAATTGAAATAAAAATAGGCTACAATATATGAATGTTTAGCCTTTATTTGTCGTTATAAATGTCATATATTTGTAAATAAAAAATAATAAACCATTTTATAACTGCCATATGTGAGCAAAGAGAAGTTAAGATTTAAAATAAAAAAAGGTATTTTGGGAAGAAAAAAATGATACACCAAAACTATGTTTTGCCTATATATATTAACTCACTAATTTCTGAAGTTGAAAAAAAACTCGTCTAAAAATTGGTATTTTTGAGGGGTAAAATTGGAAATGAAAATATTCTACACCAAAACTATGTTTTGCCTATATATATTAACTCACTAATTTCTTAAGTTGAAAAAAAACTAGTCTAAAAATTGGTATGTTTGAGGGGTAAAATTGGAAATGAAAATATTCTACACCAAAACTATGTTTTGCCTATATATATTAACTCACTAATTTCTTAAGTTGAAAAAACACTAGTCTAAAAATTGGTATGTTTGAGGGGTAAAATTGGAAATGAAAATATTCTACACCAAAACTATACTTTGCCTATATATATTAACTCACTAATTTCTGAAGTTGAAAAAAAACTAGTCTAAAAGTTGGTATGTTTGAGAGGTAAAATTGGAAATGAAAATATTCTACAGCAAAACTATGTTTTTTGCCTATATATATTAACTTACTAATTTCTTAAGTTGAAAAAAAACTTGTCTAAAAATTGTTATGTTGGGGGGGTAAAATTGGAAATGAAAATATTCTACACCAAAACCATGTTTTTTGCCTATATATATTAACTCACTAATTTGTTAAGTTGAAAAAAAACTAGTCTAAAAATTTGTATGTTTGAGGGGTAAAATTGGAAATGAAAATATTCTACACCAAAACTATGTTTTGCCTATATATATTAACTCACTAATTTCCGAAATTCAAAAAAAACTAGTCTAAAAATTGTTATGTTTGAGGGGTAAAATTGTAAATGAAAATATTCTACACCAAAACTATCTTTTGCCTATATATATTAACACACTAATTTCTGAAGTTGAAAAAAAACTAGTCTAAAAATTGGTATGTTTGAGGGTAAAATTGAAATGAAAATATTCTACAACAAAACTATGTTTTTGCCTATATATTAACTTACTAATTTCTTAAATTGAAAAAACTAGTCTAAAAATTGGTATGTTTGAGGGGTAAATTGAAATGAAAATATTCTACACCAAAACTATGTTTTGCCTATATATATTAACTCACTAATTTCTTAAGTTGAAAAAACTAGTCTAAAAATTGGTATGTTTGAGGGTAAAATTGGAAATGAAAATATTCTACACCAAAACTATGTTTTGCCTATATATATTAACTCACTAATTTCTGAAGTTCAAAAAAAACTAGTCAAAAAATTGTTATGTTTGAGGGGTAAAATTGTAAATGAAAATATTCTACACCAAAACTATGTTTTGCCTATATATATTAACTCACTAATTTCTTAAATTGAAAAAAATCTAGTCTAAAAATTGGTATGTTTGAGGGGTAAAATTGTAAATGAAAATATTCTACAGCAAAACTATGTTTTGCCTATATATATTAACTCACTAATTTCTGAAGTTGAAAAAAAACTCGTCTAAAAATTGGTATGTTTGAGGGGTAAAATTGGAAATGAAAATATTCTACACCAAAACTATGTTTTGCCTATATATATTAACTCACTAATTTCTGAAGTTGAAAAAAAACTAGTCTAAAAATTGGTATGTTTGAGGGGTAAAATTGAAAATGAAAATATTCTACACCAATACTATGTTTTGCCTATATATATTAACTCACTAATTTCTTAAGTTCAAAAAAAACTAGTCTAAAAATTGGTATGTTTGAGGGGTAAAATTGTAAATGAAAATATTCTACACCAAAACTATGTTTTTTGCCTATATATATTAACTTACTAATTTCTTAAGTTGAAAAAAAACTAGTCTAAAAATTGGTATGTTGGAGGGGTAAAATTGGAAATGAAAATATTCTACACCAAAACTATGTTTTGCCTATATATATTAACTCAATAATTTCTTAAGTTGAAAAAACTAGTCTAAAAATTGGTATGTTTGAGGGTAAAATTGAAATGAAAATATTCTACACCAAAACTATACTTTGCCTATATATATTAACTCACTAATTTCAAGTTGAAAAACTAGTCCAAAAATTGGTATGTTTGAGGGTAAAATTGGAAATGAAAATATTCTACACCAAAACTATGTTTTGCCTATATATATTAACTCACTAATTTTTGAAGTTGAAAAAACTGCCTAAAAATTTGTATGTTTGAGGGGTAAAATTGGAAATGAAAATATTCTACACCAAAACTATGTTTTGCCTATATATATTAACTCACTAATTTCTTAAGTTGAAAAAAAACTAGTCTAAAAATTGGTATGTTTGAGGGGTAAAATTGGAAATGAAAATATTCTACACCAAAACTATGTTTTGCCTATATATATTAACTCACTAATTTCTTGTTGAAAACACTAGTCTAAAAATTGGTATGTTTGAGGGGTAAAATTGGAAATGAAAATATTCTACACCAAAACTATACTTTGCCTATATATATTAACTCACTAATTTCTGAAGTTGAAAAAAAACTAGTCTAAAAGTTGGTATGTTTGAGAGGTAAAATTGGAAATGAAAATATTCTACAGCAAAACTATGTTTTTTGCCTATATATATTAACTTACTAATTTCTTAAGTTGAAAAAAAACTTGTCTAAAAATTGGTATGTTGGGGGGGTAAAATTGGAAATGAAAATATTCTACACCAAAACCATGTTTTTTGCCTATATATATTAACTCACTAATTTGTTAAGTTGAAAAAAAACTAGTCTAAAAATTTGTATGTTTGAGGGGTAAAATTGGAAATGAAAATATTCTACACCAAAACTATGTTTTGCCTATATATATTAACTCACTAATTTCCGAAATTCAAAAAAAACTAGTCTAAAAATTGTTATGTTTGAGGGGTAAAATTGTAAATGAAAATATTCTACACCAAAACTATCTTTTGCCTATATATATTAACACACTAATTTCTGAAGTTGAAAAAAAACTAGTCTAAAAATTGGTATGTTTGAGGGGTAAAATTGGAATTGAAAATATTCTACAACAAAACTATGTTTTTTGCCTATATATATTAACTTACTAATTTCTTAAATTGAAAAAAAACTAGTCTAAAAATTGGTATGTTTGAGGGGTAAAATTGGAAATGAAAATATTCTACACCAAAACTATGTTTTGCCTATATATATTAACTCACTAATTTCTTAAGTTGAAAAAAAACTAGTCTAAAAATTGGTATGTTTGAGGGGTAAAATTGGAAATGAAAATATTCTACACCAAAACTATGTTTTGCCTATATATATTAACTCACTAATTTCTGAAGTTCAAAAAAAACTAGTCAAAAAATTGTTATGTTTGAGGGGTAAAATTGTAAATGAAAATATTCTACACCAAAACTATGTTTTGCCTATATATATTAACTCACTAATTTCTTAAATTGAAAAAAATCTAGTCTAAAAATTGGTATGTTTGAGGGGTAAAATTGTAAATGAAAATATTCTACACCAAAACTATGTTTTGCCTATATATATTAACTCACTAATTTCAAGTTGAAAAAACTCGTCTAAAAATTGGTATGTTTGAGGGTAAAATTGAAATGAAAATATTCTACACCAAAACTATGTTTTGCCTATATATATTAACTCACTAATTTCAAGTTGAAAAAAACTAGTCTAAAAATTGGTATGTTTGAGGGGTAAAATTGAAATGAAAATATTCTACACCAATACTATGTTTTGCCTATATATATTAACTCACTAATTTCTTAAGTTCAAAAAACTAGTCTAAAAATTGGTATGTTTGAGGGGTAAAATTAAATGAAAATATTCTACACCAAAACTATGTTTTTGCCTATATATATTAACTTACTAATTTCTTAAGTTGAAAAAACTAGTCTAAAATTGGTATGTTGAGGGTAAAATTGGAAATGAAAATATTCTACACCAAAACTATGTTTTGCCTATATATATTAACTCAATAATTTCTTAAGTTGAAAAAAAACTAGTCTAAAAATTGGTATGTTTGAGGGGTAAAATTGGAAATGAAAATATTCTACACCAAAACTATACTTTGCCTATATATATTAACTCACTAATTTCAAGTTGAAAAACTCGTCTAAAAATTGGTATGTTTGAGGGGTAAAATTGGAAATGAAAATATTCTACACCAAAACTATGTTTTGCCTATATATATTAACTCACTAATTTTTGAAGTTGAAAAAAAACTCGTCTAAAAATTTGTATGTTTGAGGGGTAAAATTGGAAATGAAAATATTCTACACCAAAACTATGTTTTGCCTATATATATTAACTAACTAATTTCTTAAGTTGAAAAAAAACTAGTCTAAAAATTGGTATGTTTGAGGGTAAAATTGGAAATGAAAATATTCTACACCAAAACTATGTTTTGCCTATATATATTAACTCACTAATTTCTTAAGTTGAAAAAAAACTAGTCTAAAAATTGGTATGTTTGAGGGGTAAAATTGGAAATGAAAATATTCTACACCAAAACTATGTTTTGCCTATATATATTAACTCACTAATTTCAAGTTGAAAAACTAGTCTAAAAGTTGGTATGTTTGAGAGGTAAAATTGAAATGAAAATATTCTACAGCAAAACTATGTTTTTTGCCTATATATATTAACTTACTAATTTCTTAAGTTGAAAAAAAACTTGTCTAAAAATTGGTATGTTGGGGGGGTAAAATTGGAAATGAAAATATTCTACACCAAAACCATGTTTTTTGCCTATATATATTAACTCACTAATTTGTTAAGTTGAAAAAACTAGTCTAAAAATTTGTATGTTTGAGGGTAAAATTGAAATGAAAATATTCTACACCAAAACTATGTTTTGCCTATATATTAACTCACTCAAATTCAAAAAAAAACTAGTCTAAAAATTGTTATGTTTGAGGGGTAAAATTGTAAATGAAAATATTCTACACCAAAACTATATTTTGCCTATATATATTAACTCACTAATTTCTGAAGTTGAAAAAAAACTAGTCTAAAAATTGGTATGTTTGAGGGGTAAAATTGGAAATAAAAATATGCTACAACAAAACTATGTTTTTTGCCTATATATATTAACTTACTAATTTCTTAAATTGAAAAAAAACTAGTCTAAAAATTGGTATGTTTGAGGGGTAAAATTGGAAATGAAAATATTCTACACCAAAACTATGTTTTGCCTATATATATTAACTCACTAATTTCTTTGTTGAAAAAACTAGTCTAAAAATTGGTATGTTTGAGGGTAAAATTGGAAATGAAAATATTCTACACCAAAACTATGTTTTGCCTATATATATTAACTCACTAATTTCTGAAGTTCAAAAAAAACTAGTCAAAAAATTGTTATGTTTGAGGGGTAAATTGTAAATGAAAATATTCTACACCAAAACTATGTTTTGCCTATATATATTAACTCACTAATTTCTTAAATTGAAAAATATCTAGTCTAAAAATTGGTATGTTTGAGGGGTAAAATTGTAAATGAAAATATTCTACACCAAAACTATGTTTTGCCTATATATATTAACTCACTAATTTCTGAAGTTGAAAAAACTGCCTAAAATTGGTATGTTTGAGGGTAAAATTGGAAATGAAAATATTCTACACCAAAACTATGTTTTGCCTATATATATTAACTCACTAATTTCTGAAGTTGAAAAAAAACTAGTCTAAAAATTGGTATGTTTGAGGGGTAAAATTGAAAATGAAAATATTCTACACCAATACTATGTTTTGCCTATATATATTAACTCACTAATTTCTTAAGTTCAAAAAAAACTAGTCTAAAAATTGGTATGTTTGAGGGGTAAAATTGTAAATGAAAATATTCTACACCAAAACTATGTTTTTTGCCTATATATATTAACTTACTAATTTCTTAAGTTGAAAAAAAACTAGTCTAAAAATTGGTATGTTGGAGGGGTAAAATTGGAAATGAAAATATTCTACACCAAAACTATGTTTTGCCTATATATATTAACTCAATAATTTCTTAAGTTGAAAAAAAACTAGTCTAAAAATTGGTATGTTTGAGGGGTAAAATTGGAAATGAAAATATTCTACACCAAAACTATACTTTGCCTATATATATTAACTCACTAATTTCTGAAGTTGAAAAAAAACTCGTCCAAAAATTGGTATGTTTGAGGGGTAAAATTGGAAACGAAAATATTCTACACCAAAACTATGTTTTGCCTATATATATTAACTCACTAATTTTTGAAGTTGAAAAAAAACTCGTCTAAAAATTTGTATGTTTGAGGGTAAAATTGAAATGAAAATATTCTACACCAAAACTATGTTTTGCCTATATATATTAACTCACTAATTTCTAATTAAAAAAACTAATCTAAAAATTAGTATGTTTGAGGGTAAAATTGTAAATGAAAATATTCTACACCAAAACTATTTTTGCCTATATATATTAACTCACTAATTTCTCAAAAAAAAACTAGTCTAAAATTGGTATGTTTGAGGGTAAAATTGAAATGAAAATTTTCTACACCAAAACTATACTTTGCCTATATATATTAACTCACTAATTTCTTAAGTTGAAAAAAACTAGTCTAAAAATTGGTATGTTTGAGGGTAAAATTGAAATGAAAATATTCTACACCAAAACTATGTTTTGCCTATATATATTAACTCACTAATTTATTAAGTTGAAAAAACTAGTCTAAAAATTGGTATGTTTGAGGGTAAAATTGAAATGAAAATATTCTACACCAAAACTATATTTTGCCTATATATATTAACTCACTAATTTCAAGTTAAAAAAAACTAGTCTAAAAATTGGTATGTTTAAGGGTAAAATTGTAAATGAAAATATTCTACACCAAAACTATGTTTTGCCTATATATATTAACTCACTAATTTCAAGTTGAAAAAACTAGTCTAAAAATTGGTATGTTTGAGGGTAAAATTGAAATGAAAATATTCTACACCAAAACTATGTTTTGCCTATATATATTAACTCACTAATTTCAAGTTAAAAAACTAGTCTAAAATTGGTATGTTTGAGGGGTAAAATTGAAATGAAAATATTCTACACCAAAACTATTTTTGCCTATATATATTAACTCACTAATTTCAAGTTGAAAAAACTAGTCTAAAAATTGGTATGTTTGAGGGTAAAATTGGAAATGAAAATATTCTACACCAAAACTATGTTTTGCCTATATATATTAACTCACTAATTTCTGAAAAAAAAACTAGTCTAAAAATTGGTATGTTTGAGAGGTAAAATTGGAAATGAAAATATTCTACAGCAAAACTATGTTTTTTGCCTATATATATTAACTTACTAATTTCTTAAGTTGAAAAAAAACTAGTCTAAAAATTGGTATGTTGAGGGTAAAATTGAAATGAAAATATTCTACACCAAAACTATGTTTTGCCTATATATATTAACTCACTAATTTCTTAAGTTGAAAAAAAACTAGTCTAAAAATTGGTATGTTTGAGGGGTAAAATTGGAAATGAAAATATTCTACACCAAAACTATACTTTGCCTATATATATTAACTCACTAATTTCTTAAGTTGAAAAAACTAGTCTAAAATTGGTATGTTTGAGGGTAAAATTGAAATGAAAATATTCTAAACCAAAACTATGTTTTGCCTATATATATTAACTCACTAATTTCTGAAGTTCAAAAAAAACTAATCTAAAAATTGGTATGTTTGAGGGGTAAAATTGTAAATGAAAATATTCTACACCAAAACTATTTTTTGCCTATATATATTAACTCACTAATTTCAAGTTGAAAAAACTAGTCTAAAAATTGATATGTTTGAGGGGTAAAATTGAAATGAAAATATTCTACACCAAAACTATGTTTTGCCTATATATATTAACTCACTAATTTCTTAAGTTCAAAAACTAGTCTAAAATTGGTATGTTTGAGGGGTAAAATTGAAATAAAAATATTCTACACCAAAACTATATTTGCCTATATATATCAACTCACTAATTTCTGAAGTTGAAAAAAAACTAGTCTAAAAATTGGTATGTTTGAGAGGTAAAATTGAAAATGAAAATATTCTACAGCAAAACTATGTTTTTGTCCTATATATATTAACTCACTAATTTCAAGTTGAAAAACACTAGTCTAAAAATTGGTATGTTGAGGGTAAATTGAAATGAAAATATTCTACACCAAAACTATATTTTGCATATATATATTAACTCACTAATTTCTTAAGTTGAAAAAAAACTAGTCTAAAAATTGGTATGTTTGAGGGGTAAAATTGGAAATGAAAATATTCTACACCAAAACTATACTTTGCCTATATATATTAACTCACTAATTTTTAAGTTGAAAAACTAGTCTAAAAATTGGTATGTTTGAGGGGTAAAATTGAAATGAAAATATTCTACACCAAAACTATGTTTTGCTTATATATATTAACTCACTAATTTCAAGTTCAAAAAAACTAGTCTAAAAATTGGTATGTTTGAGGGTAAAATTGTAAATGAAAATATTCTACACCAAAACTATTTTTGCCTATATATATTAACTCACTAATTTCTTAAGTTGAAAAAACTAGTCTAAAAATTGGTATGTTTGAGGGGTAAAATTGGAAATGAAAATATTCTACACCAAAACTATACTTTGCCTATATATAATAACTCACTAATTTATTAAGTTGAAAAAAAACTAGTCTAAAAATTGGTATGTTTGAGGGGTAAAATTGGAAATGAAAATATTTTACACCAAAACTATATTTTGCCTATATATATTAACTCACTAATTTCTGAAGTTCAAAAAAAACTAGTCTAAAAATTGGTATGTTTAAGGGGTAAAATTGCAAATGAAAATATTCTACACCAAAACTATTTTTTGCCTATATATATTAACTCACTAATTTCTGAAGTTGAAAAAAAAACTAGTCTAAAAATTGGTATGTTTGAGGGGTAAAATTGGAAATGAAAATATTCTACACCAAAACTATGTTTTGCCAATATATATTAACTCACTAATTTCTTCAGTTCAAAAAAAACTAGTCTAAAAATTTGTATGTTTGAGGGGTAAAATTGGAAATAAACATAGGCTAAACTATATGAATGTTTAGCCTTTATTTGTCGTTATAAATGTTATATATTTGTAAATAAAAAATAATAAATCATTTTATAACTGCCATTTGTGAGCAAAGAGAAGTTAAGATTTAAAATAAAAAACGTATTTTGGGAAGAAAAAAATGATACACCAAAACTATGTTTTGCCTATATATATTAACTCACTAATTTCTGAAGTTGAAAAAAAAATCGTCTAAAAATTGGTATGTTTGAGGGGTAAAATTGGAAATGAAAATATTCTACACCAAAACTATGTTTTGTCTATATATATTAACTCACTATTTTCTGAAGTTGAAAAAACTAGTCTAAAATTGGTATGTTTGAGGGTAAAATTGAAATAAAATATTCTACACCAAAACTATGTTTTGCCTATATATATTAACTCACTAATTTCTGAAGTTGAAAAAAAACTAGTCTAAAAATTGGTATGTTTGAGGGGTAAAATAGGAAATGAAAATATTCTACACCAAAACTATACTTTGCCTATATATATTAACTCACTAATTTCTTAAGTTGAAAAAAACTAGTCTAAAAATTGGTATGTTTGAGGGGTAAAATTGGAAATGAAAATATTCTACACCAAAACTATGTTTTGCCTATATATATTAACTCACTAATTTCTGAAGTTCAAAAAAAACTAATCTAAAAATTGTTATGTTTGAGGGGTAAAATTGTAAATGAAAATATTCTACACCAAAACTATTTTTTGCCTATATATATTAACTCACTAATTTCTGAAGTTGAAAAAAAACTAGTCTAAAAATTGGTATGTTTGAGGGGTAAAATTGGAAATGAAAATATTCTACACCAAAAGTATACTTTGCCTACATATATTAACTCACTAATTTCATAAGTTGAAAAAAAACTAGTCTAAAAATTGGTATGTTTGAGGGGTAAAATTGGAAATGAAAATATTCTACACCAAAACTATGTTTTGCCTATATATATTAACTCACTAATTTCTGAAGTTCGAAAAAAACTAGTCTAAAAATTGGTATGTTTGCGGGGTAAAATTGGAAATGAAAATATTCTACACCAAAACTATACTTTGCCTATATATATCAACTCACTAATTTCTGAAGTTGAAAAAAAACTAGTCTAAAAATTGGTATGTTTGAGAGGTAAAATTGGAAATGAAAATATTCTACAGCAAAACTATGTTTTTTGCCTATATATATTAACTTACTAATTTCTTAAGTTGAAAAAAAACTAATCTAAAAATTGGTATGTTGGAGGGTTAAAATTGGAAATGAAAATATTCTACACCAAAACTATGTTTTGCCTATATATATTAACTCACTAATTTCTTAAGTTGAAAAAAAACTAGTCTAAAAATTGGTATGTTTGAGAGGTAAAATTGGAAATGAAAATATTCTACACCAAAACTATGTTTTGCCTATATATATTAACTCACTAATTTCAAGTTGAAAAAACTAGTCTAAAAATTGGTATGTTTGAGGGTAAAATTGGAAATGAAAATATTCTACACCAAAACTATACTTTGCCTATATATATTAACTCACTAATTTTTAAGTTGAAAAAACTAGTCTAAAATTGGTATGTTTGAGGGGTAAAATTGAAATGAAACTATTCTACACCAAAACTATGTTTTGCTTATATATATTAACTCACTAATTTCTGAAGTTCAAAAAAAACTAGTCTAAAAATTGGTATGTTTGAGGGGTTAAATTGTAAATGAAAATATTCTACACCAAAATTATTTTTTGCCTATATATATTAACTCACTAATTTCTGAAGTTGAAAAAAAACTAGTCTAAAAATTGGTATGTTTGAGGGGTAAAATTGGAAATGAAAATATTCTACACCAAAACTATACTTTGCCTATATATATTAACTTACTAATTTATTAAGTTGAAAAAAAACTAGTCTAAAAATTGGTATGTTTGAGGGGTAAAATTGGAAATGAAAATATTCTACACCAAAACTATATTTTGCCTATATATATTAACTCACTAATTTCTGAAGTTCAAAAAAAACTAGTCTAAAAATTGATATGTTTAAGGGGTAAAATTGTAAATGAAAATATTCTACACCAAAACTATTTTTTGCCTATATATATTAACTCACTAATTTCTGAAGTTGAAAAAAAACTAGTCTAAAAATTGGTATGTTTGAGGGGTAAAATTGGAAATGAAAATATTCTACACCAAAACTATGTTTTGCCAATATATATTAACTCACTAATTTCTTAAGTTAAAAAAAAACTAGTCTAAAAATTTGTATGTTTGAGGGGTAAAATTGGAAATAAAAATAGGCTAAACTATATGAATGTTTAGCCTTTATTTGTCGTTATAAATGTTATATATTTGTAAATAAAAAAGGTATTTTGGGAAGAAAAAAATGATACACCAAAACTATGTTTTGCCTATATATATTAACTCACTAATTTCTGAAGTTGAAAAAAAAATCGTCTAAAAATTGGTATGTTTGAGGGGTAAAATTGGAAATGAAAATATTCTACACCAAAACTATACTTTGCCTATATATATTAACTCACTAATTTCTTATGTTGAAAAAAACTAGTCTAAAAATTGGTATGTTTGAGGGGTAAAATTGGAAATGAAAATATTCTATACCAAAACTATGTTTTGCCTATATATATTAACTCACTAATTTCTGAAGTTCAAAAAAAACTAATCTAAAAATTGTTATGTTTGAGGGGTAAAATTGTAAATGAAAATATTCTACACCAAAACTATTTTTTGCCTATATATATTAACTCACTAATTTCTGAAGTTGAAAAAAAACTAGTCTAAAAATTGGTATGTTTGAGGGGTAAAATTGGAAATGAAAATATTCTACACCAAAACTATACTTTGCCTATATATATTAACTCACTAATTTCTTAAGTTGAAAAAAAACTAGTCTAAAAATTGGTATGTTTGAGGGGTAAAATTGGAAATGAAAATATTCTACACCAAAACTATGTTTTGCCTATATATATTAACTCACTAATTTCTGAAGTTCAAAAAAAACTAGTCTAAAAATTGGTATGTTTGAGGGGTAAAATTGTAAATGAAAATATTCTACACCAAAAGTATTTTTTGCCTATATATATTAACTCACTAATTTCTGAAGTTGAAAAAACTAGTCTAAAAATTGGTATGTTGAGGGTAAAATTGGAAATGAAAATATTCTACACCAAAACTATGTTTTGCCTATATATATTAACTCACTAATTTCTTAAGTTCAAAAAAAACTAGTCTAAAAATTGGTATGTTTGAGGGGTAAAATTGGAAATGAAAATATTCTACACCAAAACTATACTTTGCCTATATATATCAACTCACTAATTTCTTAAGTTGAAAAAAAACTAGTCTAAAAATTGGTATGTTTGAGGGGTAAAATTGGAAATGAAAATATTCTACACCAAAACTATGTTTTCCCTATATATATTAACTCACTAATTTCTTAAGTTGGAAAAAAACTTGTCTAAAAATTGGTATGTTTGAGGGGTAAAATTGGAAATGAAAATATTCTACACCAAAACTATGTTTTGCCTATATATATTAACTCACTAATTTCTTAAGTTGAAAAAAACTAGTCTAAAAATTGGTATGTTTGAGGGGTAAAATTGGAAATTAAAATATTCTACACCAAAACTATACTTTGCCTATATATATTAACTCACTAATTTCTGAAGTTGAAAAAAAACTAGTCTAAAAATTGGTATGTTTGAGGGGTAAAATTGGAAATGAAAATATTCTACACCAAAACTATACTTTGCCTATATATATATTAACTCACTAATTTCTTAAGTTGAAAAAAACTAGTCTAAAAATTGGTATGTTTGAGGGGTAAAATTGGAAATGAAAATATTCTCTACCAAAACTATGTTTTGCCTATATATATTAACTCACTAATTTCTGAAGTTAAAAAAAAACTAATCTAAAAATTGTTATGTTTGAGGGGTAAAATTGTAAATGAAAATATTCTACACCAAAACTATTTTTTGCCTATATATATTAACTCACTAATTTCTGAAGTTGAAAAAAAACTAGTCTAAAAATTGGTATGTTTGAGGGGTAAAATTGGAAATGAAAATATTCTACACCAAAACTATGTTTTGCCAATATATATTAACTCACTAATTTCTTAAGTTAAAAAAAAACTAGTCTAAAAATTTGTATGTTTGAGGGGTAAAATTGGAAATAAAAATAGGCTAAACTATATGAATGTTTAGCCTTTATTTGTCGTTATAAATGTTATATATTTGTAAATAAAAAATAATAAACCATTTTATAACTGCCATTTGTGAGCAAAGAAAAGTTAAGATTTAAAATAAAAAAGGTATTTTGGGAAGAAAAAAATGATACACCAAAACTATGTTTTACCTATATATATTAACTCACTAATTTCTGAAGTTGAAAAAAAAATCGTCTAAAAATTGGTATGTTTGAGGGGTAAAATTGGAAATGAAAATATTCTACTCCAAAACTATACTTTGCCTATATATATTAACTCACTAATTTCTTAAGTTGAAAAAAACTAGTCTAAAAATTGGTATGTTTGAGGGGTAAAATTGGAAATGAAAATATTCTATACCAAAACTATGTTTTGCCTATATATATTAACTCACTAATTTCTGAAGTTCAAAAAAAACTAATCTAAAAATTGTTATGTTTGAGGGGTAAAATTGTAAATGAAAATATTCTACACCAAAACTATTTTTTGCTTATATATATTAACTCACTAATTTCTTAAGTTGAAAAAAAACTAGTCTAAAAATTGGTATGTTTGAGGGGTAAAATTGGAAATGAAAATATTCTACACCAAAACTATGTTTTGCCTATATATATTAACTCACTAATTTCAAGTTCAAAAAACTAGTCTAAAAATTGGTATGTTTGAGGGTAAAATTGTAAATGAAAATATTCTACACCAAAACTATTTTTGCCTATATATATTAACTCACTAATTTCAAGTTGAAAAAAACTAGTCTAAAAATTGGTATGTTGGAGGGGTAAAATTGGAAATGAAAATATTCTACACCAAAACTATGTTTTGCCTATATATATATTAACTCACTAATTTTTTAAGTTCAAAAAAAACTAGTCTAAAAATTGGTATGTTTGCGGGGTAAAATTGGAAATGAAAATATTCTACACCAAAACTATACTTTGCCTATATATATCAACTCACTAATTTCTTAAGTTGAAAAAAAACTAGTCTAAAAATTGGTATGTTTGAGGGGTAAAATTGGAAATGAAAATATTCTACACCAAAACTATGTTTTCCCTATATATATTAACTCACTAATTTCTTAAGTTGAAAAAAACTAGTCTAAAAATTGGTATGTTTGAGGGTAAAATTGAAATGAAAATATTCTACACCAAAACTATTTTTGCCTATATATATTAACTCACTAATTTCAGTTGAAAAAACTAGTCTAAAAATTGGTATGTTTGAGGGTAAAATTGAAATGAAAATATTCTACACCAAAACTATACTTTGCCTATATATATTAACTCACTAATTTCAAGTTGAAAAAACTAGTCTAAAATTGGTATGTTTGAGGGTAAAATTGAAATGAAAATATTCTACACCAAAACTATATTTTGCCTATATATATTAACTCACTAATTTCAAGTTCAAAAAACTAGTCTAAAAATTGGTATGTTTGAGGGTAAAATTGTAAATGAAAATATTCTACACCAAAACTATTTTTGCCTATATATATTAACTCACTAATTTCAAGTTGAAAAAACTAGTCTAAAAATTGGTATGTTTGAGGGTAAAATTGGAAATGAAAATATTCAACACCTAAACTATGTTTTGCCTATATATATTAACTCACTATTTTCCAAGTTGAAAAAACTAGTCTAAAAATTGGTATGTTTGAGGGGTAAAATTGGAAATGAAAATATTCTACACCAAAACTATATTTTGCCTATATATATTAACTCACTAATTTCTGAAGTTCAAAAAAAACTAGTCTAAAAATTGGTATGTTTAAGGGGTAAAATTATAAATGAAAATATTCTACACCAAAACTATTTTTTGCCTATATATATTAACTCACTAATTTCTGAAGTTGAAAAAAAACTAGTCTAAAAATTGGTATGTTTGAGGGGTAAAATTGGAAATGAAAATATTCTACACCAAAACTATGTTTTGCCAATATATATTAACTCACTAATTTCTTAAGTTCAAAAAAAACTAGTCTAAAAATTTGTATGTTTGAGGGGTAAAATTGGAAATAAAAATAGGCTAAACTATATGAATGTTTAGCCTTTATTTGTCGTTATAAATGTTATATATTTGTAAATAAAAAATAATAAACCATTTTATAACTGCCATTTGTGAGCAAAGAGAAGTTAAGATTTAAAATAAAAAATGTATTTTGGGAAGAAAAAAATGATACACCAAAACTATGTTTTGCCTATATATATTAACTCACTAATTTCTGAAGTTGAAAAAAAAATCGTCAAAAAATTGGTATGTTTGAGGGGTAAAATTGGAAATGAAAATATTCAACACCAAAACTATGTTTTGCCTATATATATTAACTCACTATTTTCTGAAGTTGAAAAAAACTAGTCTAAAAATTGGTATGTTTGAGGGGTAAAATTGGAAATTAAAATATTCTACACCAAAACTATGTTTTGCCTATATATATTAACTAACTAATTTCTGAAGTTGAAAAAAAACTAGTCTAAAAATTGGTATGTTTGAGGGGTAAAATTGGAAATGAAAATATTCTACACCAAAACTATACTTTGCCTATATATATTAACTCACTAATTTCTTAAGTTGAAAAAAAACTAGTCTAAAAATTGGTATGTTTGAGGGGTAAAATTGGAAATGAAAATATTCTACACCAAAACTATACTTTGCCTATATATATTAACTCACTAATTTCTTAAGTTGAAAAAAAACTAGTCAAAAAATTGGTATGTTTGAGGGGTAAAATTGGAAATGAAACTATTCTACACCAAAACTATGTTTTGCCTATATATATTAACTCACTAATTTCAAGTTCAAAAAACTAGTCTAAAATTGGTATGTTTGAGGGGTAAAATTGTAAATGAAAATATTCTACACCAAAACTATTTTTGCCTATATATATTAACTCACTAATTTCAAGTTGAAAAAACTAGTCTAAAATTGGTATGTTTGAGGGTAAAATTGAAATGAAAATATTCTACACCAAAACTATACTTTGCCTATATATATTAACTCACTAATTTATTAAGTTGAAAAAAACTAGTCTAAAAATTGGTATGTTTGAGGGTAAATTGAAATGAAAATATTCTACACCAAAACTATATTTTGCCTATATATATTAACTCACTAATTTCAAGTTCAAAAAAACTAGTCTAAAATTGGTATGTTTGAGGGTAAAATTGTAAATCAAAATATTCTACACCAAAACTATTTTTGCCTATATATATTAACTCACTAATTTCAAGTTGAAAAAACTAGTCTAAAAATTGGTATGTTGAGGGTAAAATTGGAAATGAAAATATTCTACACCAAAACTATGTTTTGCCTATATATATTAACTCACTAATTTCTTAAGTTCAAAAAAAACTAGTCTAAAAATTGGTATGTTTGCGGGGTAAAATTGGAAATGAAAATATTCTACACCAAAACTATACTTTGCCTATATATATCAACTCACTAATTTCTGAAGTTGAAAAAAAACTAGTCTAAAAATTGGTATGTTTGAGAGGTAAAATTTGAAATGAAAATATTCTACAGCAAAACTATGTTTTTTGCCTATATATATTAACTTACTAATTTCTTAAGTTGAAAAAAAACTAGTCTAAAAATTGGTATGTTTGAGGGGTAAAATTGGAAATTAAAATATTCTACACCAAAACTATGTTTTGCCTATATATATTAACTAACTAATTTCTGAAGTTGAAAAAAAACTAGTCTAAAAATTGGTATGTTTGAGGGGTAAAATTGGAAATGAAAATATTCTACACCAAAACTATACTTTGCCTATATATATTAACTCACTAATTTCTTAAGTTGAAAAAAAAATAGTCTAAAAATTGGTATGTTTAAGTTGGTAAAATTGGAAATAAAAATAGGCTACACTAAATGAATGTTTTGCCTTTATTTGTCGTTATAGATATTATATATTTGTAAATAAATAAAAAACGTTTTGTAACTACCATTTGTGAGCAAAGAGAAGTAATGATTTACAATGAAAAGGGTATTTTGGGAAGAAAAAATGCTACACTAAAACTATGTTTTGCCTTTATATATTAACTCACTAATTTCTTTAGTAGAAAAAAAACTAGTCTAAAAATTGGTATGTCAGATGGGTAAAATTGGAAATAAAAATACGCTATACTATATGAATGGTTTGCCTTTATTTATCATTTTAGATATTATATATTTGTAAATAAAAAATAAAAAGCCATTTTATAACTACCATTTGTGAGCAAAGAGAAGTTATGATTTAAAATGAAAAGGGTATTTCGGGAAGTAAAAAATGCTACACCAAAACTATGTTTTGCCTTTATATATTAACTCACTAATTTTTTAAGTATAAAAAGACTAGTATAAAACTTGGTATGTTTGAGTTTGTAAAATTGAAAATAAAAATAGGCTACACTAAATGAATGTTTTGCCTTTATTTGTCGTTATAGATATTATATATTTGTAAATAAAAAATAAAACACCGTTTTATAACTACCATTTGTGAGCAAAGAGAAGTTATGATTTAAAATGAAAAGGGTATTTTGGGAAGAAAAAAATACTACCACAAAACTATGTTTTGCATTTATATATTAACTCACTAATTTCTTAAATTGAAAAAAGAACTTATCTAAAAATTGGTATGTCTGAGGGGTAAAATTGGAAATAAAAATAGGCTACACTAAATGAATGTTTTGGCTTTATTTGTCGTTATAGATATTATATATTTATAAATAAAAAATAAAAAACCATTTTGTAACTACCATTTGTGAGCGAAGAGAAGTTATGATTTAAAATGAAAAGGGTATTTCGGGAAGAAAAAAATTCTACACCAAAACTATGTTTTGCCTTTTTAGATTAACTCACTAATTTCTTACGTTGAAAAAAAAAAAACTAGTCTAAAAATTGGTATGTTTAAGTTGGTAAAGTTGGAAATAAAAATAGGCTACACTAAATGAATCTTTTGCCTTTATTTGTCGTTATAGATATTATATATTTTTAATTAAAAAATAAAAAACCGTTTTGTAACTACCATTTGTGAGGAAAGAGAAGTTATGATTTAAAATGAAAAGGGTATTTCGGAAAGAAAAAAATCCTACACCAAAACTATGTTTTGCCTTTATATATTAACTCACTAATTTTTTAAGTAGAAAAAAAATAGTCTAAAAATTGGTATGTTTGAGTTGGTAAAATTGGAAATAAAAATAGGCTACACTAAATAAATGTTTTGCCTTTATTTGTCGTTATAGATATTATATATTTGTAAATAAAAAATAAAAAGCCATTTTGTAACTACCATTTGTGAGCGAAGAAAAGTTATGATTTAAAATGAAAAGAGTTTTTTGGGAAGAAAAAAATGGTACACCAAAACTATGTTTTGCCTTTATATATTAACTCACTAATTTCTTAAATTGAAAAAAGAACTTATCTAAAAATTGGTATGTCTGAGGGGTAAAATTGGAAATAAAAATACGCTATACTAAATGAATGTTTTGGCTTTATTTGACGTTATAGATATTATATATTTGTAAATAAAAAATAAAAAACCATTTTCTAATTGCCATTTGTGAGAAAAGAGAAGTTATGATTTAAAAAGAAAAGGGTATTTCGGGAAGAAAAAAATTCTACACCAAAACTATGTTTTGCCTTTTTAGATTAACTCACTAATTTCTTACGTTGAAAAAAAAACTAGTCTAAAAATTGGTATGTTTAAGTTGGTAAAGTTGGAAATAAAAATAGGCTACACTAAATGAATCTTTTGCCTTTATTTGTCGTTATAGATATTATATATTTTTAATTAAAAAATAAAAAACCGTTTTGTAACTACCATTTTTGAGGAAAGAGAAGTTATGGTTTAAAATGAAAAGGGTATTTTGGGAAGAAAAAAATGCTACACCAAAACTATGTTTTTCCTTTATATATTAACTCACTAATTTCTTAAGTAGAAAAAAAACTAGTCTAAAAATTGGTACGTCTGATGGATAAAATTGGAAATAAAAATAGGCTATACTAAATGAATGGTTTGCCTTTATTTGTCATTATAGATATTATATATTTGTAAATAAAAAATAAAAAGTCATTTTATAACTACCATTTGTGAGCAAAGAGAAGTTATGATTTAAAATGAAAGCTGTATTTTGGGAAGAAAAAAATGCTACACCTAAATTTTGTTTTGCCTTTATATATTAAATCACTAATTTTTTAAGTAGAAAAAAAACTAGCCTAAAAATTGGTATGTTTGAGTTGGTAAAATTGGAAATAAAAATAGCCTACACTAAATGAATGTTTTGCCTTTATTTGTCGTTAGAGATATTATATATTTGTAAATAAAAAATAAAAAGCCATTTTATAACTACCATTTGTGAGCAAAGAGAAATTATGATTTAAAATGAAAAGGGTATTTTGGGAAGAAAAATGCTACACCAAAACTATGTTTTGCCTTGATATATTAACTCACTAATTTCTGAAGTTGAAAAAAAACTAGTCTAAAAATTGGTATGTTTGAGAGGTAAAATTGGAAATGAAAATATTCTACACCAAAACTATGTTTTGCCTATATATATTAACTCACTAATTTCTTAAGTTGAAAAAAAACTAGTCAAAAATTTGTATGTTTGAGGGCTAAAATTGGAAATAAAAATAAACTACACTATATGAATGTTTTGCATTTATTTGTCATTATAGATATTATATATTTGTGAATAAAAAATAAAAAACTATTTTGTAATTGCCATTTCGAGAAGAAAAAAATTTTACATCAAAACTATGTTTAGCCTTTATAGATTAACTCACTAATTTCTTAAGTTGAAAAAAAAATAGTTTAAAAATTGGTATGTTTAAGTTGGTAAAATTGGAAATAAAAATAGGCTACACTAAATGAATGTTTTGCCTTTATTTGTCGTTATAGATATTATATATTTGTAAATAAATAAAAAACGTTTTGTAACTACCATTTGTGAGCAAAGAGAAGTAATGATTTACAATGAAAAGGGTATTTTGGGAAGATAAAATGCTACACTAAAACTATGTTTTGCCTTTATATATTAACTCACTAATTTCTTAAGTAGAAAAAAAACTAGTCTAAAAATTGGTATGTCAGATGGGTAAAATTGGAAATAAAAATAGGCTATACTATATGAATGGTTTGCCTTTATTTATCATTTTAGATATTATATATTTGTAAATAAAAAATAAAAAGCCATTTTATAACTACCATTTGTGAGCAAAGAGAAGTTATGATTTAAAATGAAAAGGGTATTTCGGGAAGAAAAAAATGCTACACCAAAACTATGTTTTGCCTTTATATATTAACTCACTAATTTTTTAAGTATAAAAAAGACTAGTATAAAAATTGGTATGTTTGAGTTTGTAAAATTGAAAATAAAAATAGGCTACACTAAATGAATGTTTTGCCTTTATTTGTCGTTATAGATATTATATATTTGTAAATAAAAAATAAAAAACCGTTTTATAACTACCATTTGTGAGCAAAGAGAAGTTATGATTTAAAATGAAAAGGGTATTTTGGGAAGAAAAAAATGCTACCGCAAAACTATGTTTTGCATTTATATATTAACTCACTAATTTCTTAAATTGAAAAAAGAACTTATCTAAAAATTGGTATGTCTGAGGGGTAAAATTGGAAATAAAAATAGGCTACACTAAATGAATGTTTTGGATTTATTTGTCGTTATAGATATTATATATTTATAAATAAAAAATAAAAAACCATTTTGTACTTGCCATTTGTGAGAAAAGAGAAGTTATGATTTAATATGAAAAGGGTATTTCGGGAAGAAAAAAATTCTACACCAAAACTATGTTTTGCCTTTTTAGATTAACTCACTAATTTCTTAAGTTGAAAAAAAAAGTAGTCTAAAAATTGGTAGGTTTAAGTTGGTAAAATTGGAATTAAAAATAGGCTACACTAAACGAATGTTTTGTCTTTATTTGTCGTTATAGATATTATATATTTGTAAATAAAAAATAAAAACCGTTTTGTAACTACCATTTGTGAGCAAAGAGAAGTTATGATTTAAAATGAAAAGGGTATTTTGGGAAGAAAACAATGCTACACCAAAACTATGTTTTGCCTTTATATATTAACTCACTAATTTCTTAAGTAGAAAATAAAGTAGTCTAAAAATTGGTATGTCTGATGGGTAAAATTGGAAATAAAAATAGGTTATACTAAATGAATGGTTTGCCTTTATTTGTAATTATAGATATTATATATTTGTAAATAAAAAATAAAAAGCCATTTTATAACTACCATTTGTGAGCAAAGAGAAGTTATGATTTAAAATGAAAAGAGTATTTCGGGAAGAAAAAAATCCTACACCAAAACTATGTTTTGCCTTTATATATTAACTCACTAATTTTTTAAGTAGAAAAAAAATAGTCTAAAAATTGGTATGTTTGAGTTGGTAAAATTGGAAATAAAAATAGGCTACACTAAATAAATGTTTTGCCTTAATTTGTCGTTATAGATATTATATATTTGGAAATAAAAAATAAAAAGCCATTTTGTAACTACCATTTGTGAGCGAAGAGAAGTTATGATTTAAAATGAAAAGGGTATTTCGGGAAGAAAAAAATTCTACACCAAAACTATGTTTTGCCTTTTTAGATTAACTCACTAATTTCTTACGTTGAAAAAAAAACTAGTCTAAAAATTGGTATGTTTAAGTTGGTAAAGTTGGAAATAAAAATAGGCAACACTAAATGAATCTTTTGCCTTTATTTGTCGTTATATATATTATATATTTTTAATTAAAAAATAAAAAACCGTTTTGTAACTACCATTTGTGAGGAAAGAGAAGTTATGATTTAAAATGAAAAGGGTATTTTGGGAAGAAAAAATGCTACACCAAAACTATGTTTTGCCTTTATATATTAACTCACTAATTTCTTAAGTAGAAAAAAAACTAGTCCAAAAATTGGTACGTCTGATGGATAAAATTGGAAATAAAAATAGGCTATACTAAATGAATGGTTTGCCTTTATTTGTCATTATAGATATTATATATTTGTAAATAAAAAATAAAAAGTCATTTTATAACTACCATTTGTGAGCAAAGACAAGTTATGATTTAAAATGAAAGCTGTATTTTGGGAAGAAAAAAATGCTACCACAAAACTATGTTTTGCATTTATATATTAACTCACTAATTTCTTAAATTGAAAAAAGAACTTATCTAAAAATTGGTATGTCTGAGGGGTAAAATTGGAAATAAAAATAGGCTACACTAAATGAATGTTTTGGCTTTATTTTTCGTTATAGATATTATATATTTATAAATAAAAAATAAAAAACCATTTTGTAACTACCATTTGTGAGCGAAGAGAAGTTATGATTTAAAATGAAAAGGGTATTTCGGGAAGAAAAAAATTCTACACCAAAACTATGTTTTGCCTTTTTAGATTAACTCACTAATTTCTTACGTTGAAAAAAAAACTAGTCTAAAAATTGGTATGTTTAAGTTGGTAAAGTTGGAAATAAAAATAGGCTACACTAAATGAATCTTTTGCCTTTATTTGTCGTTATAGATATTATATATTTTTAATTAAAAAATAAAAAACCGTTTTGTAACTACCATTTGTGAGGACAGAGAAGTTATGATTTAAAATGAAAAGGGTATTTCGGGAATAAAAAAATCCTACACCAAAACTATGTTTTGCCTTTATATATTAACTCACTAATTTTTTAAGTAGAAAAAAAATAGTCTAAAAATTGGTATGTTTGAGTTGGTAAAATTGGAAATAAAAATAGGCTACACTAAATAAATGGTTTGCCTTTATTTGTAATTATAGATATTATATATTTGTAAATAAAAAATAAAAAGCCATTTTATAACTACCATTTGTGAGCAAAGAGAAGTTATGATTTAAAATGAAAAGGGTATTTCGGGAAGAAAAAAATCCTACACCAAAACTATGTTTTTCCTTTATATATTAACTCACTAATTTTTTAAGTAGAAAAAAAATAGTCTAAAAATTGGTATGTTTGAGTTGGTAAAATTGGAAATAAAAATAGGCTACACTAAATAAATGTTTTCCCTTTATTTTTCGTTATAGATATTATATATTTGTAAATAAAAAATAAAAAGCCATTTTGTAACTACCATTTGTGAGCGAAGAGAAGTTATGATTTAAAATGAAAAGGGTATTTTGGGAAGAAAAAAATGGTACACCAAAACTATGTTTTGCCTTTATATATTAACTCACTAATTTCTTAAATTGAAAAAAGAACTTATCTAAAAATTGGTATGTCTGAGGGGTAAAATTGGAAATAAAAATAGGCTATACTAAATGAATGTTTTGGCTTTATTTGATGTTATAGATATTATATATTTGTAAATAAAAAATAAAATACCATTTTGTAATTGCCATTTGTGAGAAAAGAGAAGTTATGATTTAAAATGAAAAGGGTATTTCGGGAAGAAAAAAATTCTACACCAAAACTATGTTTTGCCTTTTTAGATTAACTCACTAATTTCTTACGTTGAAAAAAAACTAGTCTAAAAATTGGTATGTTTAAGTTGGTAAAGTTGGAAATAGAAATAGGCTACACTAAATGATCCTTTTGCCTTTATTTGTCGTTATAGATATTATATATTTTTAATTAAAAAATAAAAAACCGTTTTGTAACTACCATTTGTGAGGAAAGAGAAGTTATGATTTAAAATGAAAAGGGTATTTTGGGAAGAAAAAAATGCTACACCAAAACTATGTTTTGCCTTTATATATTAACTCACTAATTTCTTAAGTAGAAAAAAAACTAGTCTAAAAATTGGTACGTCTGATGGATAAAATTGGAAATAAAAATAGGCTATACTAAATGAATGGTTTGCCTTCATTTGTCATTATAGATATTATATATTTGTAAATAAAAAATAAAAAGTCATTTTATAACTACCATTTGTGAGCAAAGAGAAGTTATGATTTAAAATAAAAGCTGTATTTTGGGAAGAAAAAAATGCTACACTGTTTTGCCTTTATATATTAAATCACTAATTTTTTAAGTAGAAAAAAAACTAGCCTAAAAATTGGTATGTTTGAGTTGGTAAAATTGGAAATAAAAATAGCCTACACTAAATGAATGTTGTGCCTTTATTTGTCGTTAGAGATATTATATATTTGTAAATAAAAAATAAAAAGCCATTTTATAACTACCATTTGTGAGCAAAGAGAAGTTATGATTTAAAATGAAAAGGGTATTTTGGGAAGAAAAAAATCCTACACCAAAACTATGTTTTGCCTTTATATATTAACTCACTAATTTCTTAAGTTGAAAAAAATATTAGTCTAAAAATTGATATGTTTGAGGGGTAAACTGGAAATAAAAATAGGTAACACTATATGGATGTTTTGCCTTTATTTGTCGTTATAGATATTATATATTTGAAAATAAAAAATAAAAAACCATTTAATAACTAGCATTTGTGAGCAAAGAGAAGTTATGATTTAATATGAAAAGGGCATTTTTGGAAGAAAAAAATGCTACATCAAAACTATGTTTTGCCTTTATATATTAACTCGCTAATTTCTTAAGTTGAAAAAAAACCAGTTTAAAAATTGGTATGTTTGAGTTGGTAAAATTTGAAATAGAAATAGGCTACACTAAATGAATTTTTTGGCTTTATTTGTCGTTATAGACATTATATATTTGTAAATAAAATATGAAAAGTCGTTTTCTAACTATCATTTGTGAGCAAAGAGAAGTTATGATTAAAATGAAAAGGGCATTTTGGGAAGAAAAAAATGCTACACCAAAACTATGTTTTGCCTTTATATATTTACTCACTAATTTCTTAAATTGAAAAAAAACTAGTCTAAAAATTGGTATGTTTAAGGGGTAAAATTGGAATTAAAAATAGGCTACATTATCTTAATGTTTTGCCTTGATTTGTCGTTATATATATTATATATATGTAAATAAAAAATAACAAACCGTTTTATAACTGCCTTTTGTGAGCAAAGAGAAGTTATGATTTAAAATAAAAAGGGTATTTTGGGAAGAAAAATAAGCTACACCAAAACTATGTCTTGCCTTTATATTTTAACTCACTAATTTCTTAAGTTTTAAAAAAACTAGTCTAAAAGTTGATATGTTTGAGGGGTAAAATTGGAAATAAAAATAGGTTACCCTGAATGAATGTTTTGCCTTTATTTATCGTTATAGATTTTATATATTTGTAAATAAATAATAAAAATATGTTTTATAACTAACATTTGTGAGGAAAGAGAAGTTATGATTTTAAATGAAAAGGGTATTTTGGGAAGAAAAAAATGCTACACCAAAACTATGTTTTGCCTTTATATATTAACTCACTATTTTCTTGAATTGAAAAAAAACTAGTCTAAAAATTGGTATGTCTGAGGGGTAAAATTGGAAATAAAAATAGGCTATACTAAATTAATATTTTGGCTTTATTTATCGTTATAGATATTATATATTTGTAAATAAAAAATTAAAAAATCGTTTTATAACTACCATTTTAGGGCAAAGAGAAGTTATGATTTAAAATGAAAAGGGTGTTTTGGGAAGAAAAAAATGTTACACCAAAACATTGTTTTTCCTTTATATATTAACCCACTAATTTTTTAAGTTGAAAAAAAAAACTAGTCTAAAAGTTGGTATATTTGAGGGGTAAAATTGGAAATAAAAATAGGCTACACTATATGAATGTTTTGGCTTCATTTGTCGGTATAGATATTATATATATGTAAATAAAAAATAATAAACTGTTTTGTAACTTCCATTTGTGAGTAAAGAGAAGTTATAATTTAAAATGAAAAGGGTATTTTGGGAAGAAAAAAATGTTACACCAAAACTATGTATTGCCTTTATATATCAACTCACTAATTTCTTAAGTTGAAAAAAAACTAGACTAAAAATTGGTATATCTGAGGGGTAAAATTGGAAAGAAAAATAGGCTATACTAAAAGAATATTTTGCCTTTATTTGTTGTTATAGATATTATATATTTGTAAATAAAGAATAAAAAACTGTTTTATAACTAACATTTGTGAGCAAAGAGAAGTTTTATTTAAAATTAAAAGGGTATTTTGGGAAGAAACAAATGCTACACCAAGACTATATTTTGTCTTTATATATTAACTCACTAATTTCTTAAGTTGAAAAAAAACTTGTCTAAAAATTGGTATATTTGAGGGCTAAATATGGAAATAAAAGAATATTTTGCCTTTATTTGTTGTTATAGATATTATATATTTGTAAATAAAGAATAAAAAACTGTTTTATAACTAACATTTGTGAGCAAAGAGAAGTTTTATTTAAAATTAAAAGGGTATTTTGGGAAGAAAAAACTGTTACACCAAAACTATGTATTGCCTTTATATATTAACTCACTAATTTCTTAAGTTGAAAAAAAACTAGACTAAAAATTGGTATATCTGAGGGGTAAAATTGGAAAGTAAAATAGGCTATACTAAAAGAATATTTTGGCTTTATTTGTTGTTATAGATATTATATATTTGTAAATAAAGAATAAAAAACTATTTTATAACTAACATTTATGAGCAAAAAGATGTTAAGATTTAAAATGAAAAGGTTATTTTGGGAAGAAAAAAATGCTACACCAAAACTATTTTTGTCTTTATATATTAACTTTGGATACACCAAATAGATGTTTTGCCTTTATATATTGTTATAGATGTTATATATTAGTATATGAAAGATAATAAATCGTCATATAACTGTCATTTGGGAGCAAAGGTAAGTTAAGATTTTAAATGAAAAGGGTATTTTTGGAAGAAATAAATGCTATACCAAAACTATGTTTTTCCTTTATATATTAACTCACTAATTTCTTAAGTTTAAAAAAAACTAGTCTAAAAATTGGTATGTTTGGGGGTAAAATTGGAAATAAAAATAGGCTACACTATATAATGTTTTTACTTTATTTATCGTTATAGATATTATTTATTTGTAAATAAAAAATAATAAACTGTTTTATTACTGCTATTTGTGAGCAAAGAAAAGTTAAGATTTAAAATGAAAACGGTATTTTGGGAATAAAAAAATCCAACACCAAAACGATGTTTTGCCTTGATATATTAACTCACTAATTTCTTAAGTTGAAAAAAAACTAGTCTAAAAATCGGTATGTTTGAGGGGTAAATTTCGAAATAAAAATAAGATACACCAAATAAATGTTTTGCCTTTATATATCATTACACATATTATATATTGGTATATGAAAGATAATTAATCTCCATATAGCTGCCGTTTGTGAGGAAAGAGAAGTTATGATTTAAAATGAAAAGGGTATTTTTGGAACAAAAAAGTGCTACACCAAAACTATTTTTTTCTTTTATATATTAACTCACTAATTTCTTAAGTTGAAAAAAAACTAGTCTAAAAATTGGTATGTTTGAGGGGTAAAATTGGAAATAAAAATAGGCTACACTATATGAATGTTTTGCCTTTATTTGTCGTTATAGATATTATATATATGTAAATAAAAAATAATAAACCGTATTGTAATTGCCCTTTGTAAGCAAAGAGAAGTTATGATTTAAAATGAAAAGGGTATTTCGGGAAGAAAAAAATGATACACCAAAACTATGTTTATCCTTTATATATTAACTCACTAATGTCTTAAATAGAAGGAAAAAAAACTAGTCTAAAAATTTGTATGTTTGAGAGGTAAAATTGAAAATAAAAATAGGCTACACTATATGAATGTTTTGCTTTTATTTATCGTTATATATTATATATTTGTAAATAAAAAATAATAAACTGTTTTATTACTACCATTTGTGAGCAAAGAGAAGTTAAGATTTAAAATAAAAAGGGTTTTTTGGGAAGAAAAAAATTCTACACCAAAACCATGTTTTGCCTTTATATATTAACTCACTAATTTCTTAAATTGAAAAAAAACTAGTCTAAAAATTGGTATATTTGATGGGTAAATTTGGAAATAAAAATAGGATACACCAAATAAATGTTTTGCCTTTATATATTGTTATAGATGTTACATATTAGTATATGAAAGATAATAAATCGTCATATAACTAGCATTTTGGAGCAAAGATAAGTTAAGATTAAAATGAAAAGGGTATTTTGGGAAGATAAAAATGCTACACCAAAACTATGTTTTGCCTTAATATATTAACTCACTAATTTCTTAAGTCGATAAAAAACTAGTCTAAAAATTGGTATGTTTGAGGGGTAAAATTGGAAATAAAAATAGGCTACACTATATGAATGTTTTGGCTTCATTTGTCGGTATAGATATTATATATATGTAAATAAAAAATAATAAACTGTTTTGTAACTGCCATTTGTGAGTAAAGAGAAGTTATAATTTAAAATGAAAAGCGTATTTTAGGAAGAAAAAAATGTTACACCAAAACTATGTATTGCCTTTATATATTAACTCACTAATTTCTTAAGTTGAAAAAAAACTAGACTAAAAATTGGTATATCTAAGGGTAAAATTGGAAAGAAAAATAGGCTATACTAAAAGAATATTTTGCCTTTATTTGTTGTTATAGATATTATATATTTGTAAATAAAGAATAAAAAACTGTTTTATAACTAACATTTGTGAGCAAAGAGATGTTTTATTTAAAATTAAAAGGGTATTTTGGGAAGAAACAAATGCTATACCAAGACTATATTTTGTCTTTATATATTAACTCACTAATTTCTGAAGTTGAAAAAAACTTGTCTAAAAATTGGTATATTTGAGGGCTAAATATGGAAATAAAAGAATATTTTGCCTTTATTTGTTGTTATAGATATTATATATTTGTAAATAAAGAATAAAAAACTGTTTTATAACTAACATTTGTGAGCTAATAGAAGTTATGATTTAAAATAAAAAGGGTATTTCGGGAAGAAAAAAATGATACACCAGAACTATGTTTATCCTTTATATATTAACTCACTAATGTCTTAAATAGAAAGAAAAAAAAACTAGTCTAAAAATTTGTATGTTTGAGGGGTAAAATTGAAAATAAAAATAGGCTACACTATATGAATGTTTTGCTTTTATTTATCGTTATATATTATATATTTGTAAATAAAAAATAATAAAATGTTTTATTACTGCCATTTGTGAGCAAAGAGAAGTTAAGATTTAAAATGAAAAGGGTTTTTTGGGAAGAAAAAAATTCTACACCAAAACCATGTTTTGCCTTTATATATTAACTCACTAATTTCTTAAATTGAAAAAAAACTAGTCTAAAAATTGGTATGTTTGATGGGTAAATTTGGAAATAAAAATACGATACACCAAATAAATGTTTTGCCTTTATATATTGTTATAGATGTTACATATTAGTATATGAAAGATAATAAATCGTCATATAACTATCATTTGGGAGTAAAGATAAGTTAAGATTTTAAATGAAAAGGGTATTTTGGGAAGAAATAAATGCTACTCCAAAACTATGTTTTTCCTTTATATATTAACTCACTAATTTCTTAAGTTGAAAAAAAACTAGTCTAAAAATTGGTATGTTTAGGAGTAAAATTGGAAATAAAAATAGGCTACACTATATGAATGTTTTGACTTTATTTATCGCTATAGATAATATTTATTTGTAAATAAAAAAGAATAAATTGTTTTATTACTGCCATTTGTGAGCAAAGAGAAGTTAAGATTTAAAATGAAAACGGTATTTTGGGAAGAAAAAAATGCTACACCAAAACTATGTTTTGCCTTTATATATTAACTCACTAATTTCTTAAGTTGAAAAAAAACTAGTCTAAAAATTGGTATATTTGAGGGGTAAATATGGAAATAAAAATAGGATACACCAAATAAATGTTTTGGCTTTATATATTGTTATATATATATATATATATATATATATATATATATATATATATATATATATATATATATATATATATATATATATATATATATATATATATATATATATATATATATATATATATAATATTAGTATATGAATGATAATAAACCGTTTTATAACTGCCATTTGTGAGCAAAGAGAAGTTAACATTTAAAATGAAAAGGTTATTTTGGGAAGAAAAAAATGCTACATCAAAACTATTTTTGTCTTTATATATTAATTTAGTAATTTCTTAAGTTGAAAAAAAAAAATTAGTCTAAGAATTGGTATGATTGACGGGTAAAATTGGAAATAAAAATAGGCTACACAAAATGAATGTTTTGACTTTATATGTCGTTATAGATATTATATATTTGTAAATAAAAAATAATAAACTGTTTTATAACTGTCATTTCTGAGCAAAGAGAAGTTAAGATTTAAAATGAAAAAGTTATTTTGGGAAGAAAAAAATGCTACACGAAAACTATGTTTTGTCTTTATATATTAACTCACTAATTTCTTAAGTTGAAAAAAAACTAGTTTAAAAATAGGTATGTTTGAGGGGTAAAATTGGAAATAAAGATAGGCTCCACTATATAAATGTTTTGCCTTTATATGTCGTTATAGATATTATATATTTGTAAATAAAAAATAATAAACCATTTTATAACTGCCATTTGTGAGCAAATAGAAGTTAAGATTTAAAATGAAAATGGTATTTTAGGAAGAAAAAAATCCAACACCAAAACGATGTTTTGCCTTTATATATTAACTCACTAATTTCTTAAGGTTCAAAAAAACTAGTCTAAAATTCGGTATGTTTGAGGGGTAAATTTCGAAATAAAAATAGGATACACCCAATAAATGTTTTGCCTTTATATATTGTTATACATATTATATATTGGTATATGAAAGATAATAAATCGTCATATAACCGCCATTTGTGAGCAAAGAGAAGTTATGATTTAAAATGAAAAGTGTATTTTGGGAAGAAAAAAGTGCTACACCAAAACTATTTTTTTCTTTTATATATTAACTCACTAATTTCTTAAGTTGAAAAAAAACTAGTCTAAAAATTGTTATGTTTGAGGGATAAAATTTGAAATAAAAATAGGCTACACTAAATGAATGTTTTGCCTTTATTTGCCGTTATAGATATTATATATTTCTAAATAAAAAAAATAAACCATTTTATAAGTGAAATTTGTGAGCAAAGAGAAGTTAAGATTTAAAATGAAAAGGGTATATTGGGAAGAAAAAAATGCTTCACCAAAACTAAGTTTTGCCTTTATATGTTAACTCACTAATTTCTTAAGTTTAAAAAAACTAGTCTAAAAATTGGGATGTATGAGGGGTAAATTTGAAAATAAAAATATGATACACCAAATTAATGTTTTGCCTTTAAATATTGTTATAGATATTATATATTAGTATGTGAAAGATAATAAATCGTCACATAACTATCATTTGTGAGCAAAGAGAAGTTATAATTTAAAATGAAAAGGGTATTTTGGGAAGAAAAAAATGCTACACCAAAACTACGTTTTGCCGTTATATATTAACTCACTAATTTCTTAAGTTGAAAAAAAACTAGTCTAAAAATTGGTAACTTTGAGGGGTAAATTTGGAAATAAAAATCGGCTACACTAATTGAATGTTTTACCTTTATTTGTCGTTATAGATATTATATATTTGTAAATAAAAAATAATAAACTGTTTTGTAATTGCCATTTGTGAGCAAAGAGATTTTAAGATTTAAAATGAAAAGGGTATTTTGGGAAGAAAAAAATGCTACACCAAAACTATGTTTTGCCTTTATATATTAACTCACTAATTTCTTAAGTTGAAAAAAAACTAGTTTAAAAATTGGTATGTTCGAAGGGTAAAATTGGAAATAAAAATAGGCTACACTATGAATGTTTTGTCTTTATTTGTCGTTATCGATATTATATATTTGTAAATAAAAGATAATAAAGTGTTTTATAACTGTCATTTGTGAGCAAAGAGAAGTTAAGATTTAAAATGAAAAGGATATTTTGCAAAGAAAAAAATGTTACACCAAAACTATGTTTTGCCTTTTTATATTAACTCATTAATTTCTTGTTGAAAAAAAACTAGTCTAAAAATTGGTATTTTTGAGGTGTAAATTTGAAAATAAAAATAGGATACACCAAATAAATGTTTTGCCTTTATATATTCTTATAGATATTATATATCAGTATATGAAAGATAATAAATCGTCATGTAACTACCATTTGTGAGCAAAGAGAAGTTATGATTTAACACCAATAAAATTGAAACCAAACACATGCTTAGACATTTTTTTAAAAGGTGAATCTTTTATAAAATTACTAATATACAAGATCGGAGGGATAACTCTTTGACAAATGGTAAAGCAAATTTTTCACTTGTCCATCTACTATCTAGCCATTAAAGAAAGATACCACCATTACACCAAAAATATCCTTTATGTTCCAACAATTTACACAGTCAAAAGAACAATTTTGTCTCTTCATAATCATACTTTTTTTAGTTACAAACAAACTCACATGCGACACATGTACAAACTTAGCTTTCCTACTTCTCTCTACTTCATTTCAATTCCTCACTCTATTTTCACAATTTTAATAAATTGAATTAACAAAATTATTAAAAGAAAATTCTCAACTTCTGACTCCTCTTCAGAAGTCTCAACTTCTAACTACTCTTCATAAGTCTCAACTTCGACTCTTCAAGTCTCAACTCGACTCTTCAAGTCTCAACTGACTCTCGGTTGCAACTTGACCCTCTTCAAGTCGCAACTGACTTCAAGTCGCAACTTCGACCTCTTCAAGTCTCAACTTAACCTCTTCGGTCGCAACTCGACTCTTCAAGTCTCAACTTCGACTTTAAGTTGCAACCCTCTGTTGCAACCGCCTCAAGTCGCAACTGACTTCAGTTGCAACCGACTCTTCAAGTCTCAACTTCGACTCTTCAAGTCGCAACTCGACTCTTCGTTGCAACTCGAAGTCGCAACTTCGAATCTCTTCGGTTACAACTCGACTAGAGTCGCAACTGACTCTTCAAGTCGCAACTCGACCTCTTCAAGTTGCAACTTCGACCTCTTCGTGTTGTGTATTTCATATACTTCTTATAAATACAAATCAAACATGATTGAGTCATAAACAATATATACTACTGCACTATATATCTTCTCTACTTCATTTCTATTCCTCACTCTAAATATCAAAATTATTCATAATTATTAAAAAGAATATATTTTCACATGTTAAAATTTTACTTTTTTCACGGATCACTATGAACAAAATATTTATTTTATTTAGTTAACATTATACTTATTTGCGACACAAAATTCAAATTTTTTTATTTTTCTCATGGGGCACTATCAATAAAATATCCATTTTATTTTAATTAATATTTTTTTATTTGAGACACAAAATCTATTTTTTTTCAAATAATTAAATTTAAATTATTATTATTTATTTTATAATTAAATAACTCATTTCAAATATACATGTATATTTAGATAAGATCTATATCGTATTAAATAAATTTATAACGGGACACGACCAGTTAAATTCACGCAAAATTATTTTTGATAAATATTACTTTCAATATGCATTTGAATAAAAATTTACTATACAAAATTATTTTAATCTATACAAATTCATGAATATCATTAATTTTTTATATAATGAATATCATTAATTTTTTATATAATTATATTTATCATTCAATATTATAAATATTAAAACAAATCTATCTATCTATGTACTCTACAATCAAGCATTCACCCTATTTTTCATTGTTTTTAATTCATTACGATTCGTTCAACAACTTAACAGGTATACCCGTGCGAGAGCACGGGTCTATTACTAGTTCAATGCAAAAGTAAATAGCCTCGACTTCTTTTGATCCTCCGTAACTTCAAATGTAATAAAATGAACAAATTTCAAAAAAATTACTGAGATGTTCTTTCAAGTTTAGAAATGACTCTCCATCATAAACTTATAAAAGACAATGATAACTTCTACCAATTGAATGAACTCTTCGAAAAATAGCCCAAATCAAGCTTTTTCTCATAAATTATCTTTAGTTGGGGGATTTGAATCTGGCACTATTCCTTGTAAGAATGGATCAAATTTCCAACACTTAAAAACTGAGAATAATACATGTCTGTGAAATGAATTAAAAATAGTGCACGTGACATGAACAACAATTAGTGCAGGAAGAAAGGGAAACAAAATGATTCAAAAATAAATTTAAATATTTGTTGGCACAGCAACAAAACGCGGTTTCTGCACATCCATGTTTTATAAAAGGCTGTACTGTGTCACAAATCTTATTCGATCTGCTTCTTAAGCTATAAATTATTTCATTTTGTGACTTACATCTTAAGGCATTATTAGAATAAGTTTATAAGATAAAATCAAGTGTGCCAAACAGTTCACCCATTCTGGACCTGCTCAGATTTGTGATAGAAAATTAATGATCAGTATTGGAAGTTGTACTAATGTTTTGTTTTTGACATTAATTGTTATGTATTACCGTTGTAAAATATTCTTTTTAATATGTGTTCACTCTAATGCCTTAAGCATATGTTTGTTTTTACGGCAGATATTGGCTCAAAGTGCTTCTATCCAAAACTAGAATTTCTAACTTTTTAAAATCACAGTAAAACCACAATAAAATAGTTTGAAAACGTACATTTATTATTTTAAACGTGAAACCAAACACCCTCTAAGTATAAGGTGATTGTTTCTATGGGTATTCTAAGCATTTTGCTATACTACCTTCTATAAATGACTATTTCTAAGATGCTATCCCCACTATTTTAGTTTTTATCTATAATAAGCAAACGACATTTGTGAATTTTCAAATATTCATATAATGTTTTTGCTATTGCCAACTTGAGAGGTCAGCTATCCAACCTTTGTCTTTGTAACTCAAAATAAGTTAGCTCAACTCCTCGCTCCATTATTTTAAATCATTTTAATTTTTTTTTAATAAATAAATATTTAATTGTTTTGAAATTTATGAATTTATGAATTTGATGATGAAAAAGTGTCAACTTTGATGGGAAACATGCTATTTAGTAAAATTAAAATTAATTTTATAAAGTTTAGATTGAATTGATCGATTTAATTGAATGGAATAGAAACAAGAGTTTTATTTAGTCAATTTTATAAAATCGTCGGTGGGATAGAAGCGGTGTAAAATTAGAAAAACAACATAATATTTAAAAAAGTTTGAATCAAAGAATTAAATTCGATTTTATAAAATTGTCACGCTCAAAGAAAAATATATGTAATTGATTTATTTTAATTTTTTATAAAATATAGTTTTAGCTTCAAAATTTAAAATGTTTCTTTCTGAAAAACTATTTATTTCTCTGCATTTATACAAATTTCAAAATTCTATCACGCTGTGATAGTTTTTCCCTTTTTAACTATGAGAATTTCTCTTTATATCTAGTAGTCTTATTTTAGTTCTCTAGCAAAAACTTAAAATATATCTAAAATTCGGATATGTATATTAGAAAGCACCTATGTAAATATGAAATGCGCCTAAGAGGGGGGTGAATTAGGTGTTTAAATTTTTTATCGGTTTTTATGAATATTTGATGCAATATTTTCTAGTTTGGTGTATGAAAGTATATGAGTGATTCTTTATTTTCTAATTAAGGTATTGATGAAGGCGGTAAATGCGGAAAAGTAAAGAACACAAGGATATATCCTGATTCCCCTCACAGATCGAGAATACTTCAGTTCCCTTATAACATGCAAGAGATTTCACTATAGTTAGAATTATTGTACAGCCTATTCACACCAATGGTGATGCTTACTATCTAACCTATAGGGAGACCAAAGGATCTTAAAACCTTTAAGGTCTAAAACACTAAGTGCAAGAAGAACAATCATCTTCAATGCACACTTTGCAACCAACAATCCTGGACAGCAAGAATACAACAAGAATATATGATTTTTTACAAGAGTTTGAATGATGTCGAGCGATATATCAATCACTTGATTGATCTTCTTCTTCAAACAAACAACTTTTCTCAATGATGGAATACAAGTGTTCAATGAATGATATGAATTTTCTCTTAGTTTTCAATGAAAAATAAGTGCAGAAAATTTCACTAAAAATTATGGTTTTTACAACACTTGAATTTTGAAAGATAAGATAATTTTGAATGTTAGAAGTTGTAAAATGAAGGTGATTTAAATCAGAAAATTATGCAGTTTATATATGCTCTATACACCCTTACAAAGTGTATTATTACATGAAAAGATGCCATGCTTCATTTAAAATGATCACAATATTTTTTTGTTTTTAAAAATAAATATTTTTGGCACTGCTTCAATGGAAACCGGTTCCCATATATGGGTACTCGGGTTCCACTGCTTGTAACGTTTAAAAATTTTGAAAATTTGCCTTGGGTAACCGGTTCCCACTTAATGGTAACCGGGTTCCGCATACAAAAAACAGAAGCCATAAGCTAAACAAGATTTGGGTAACTGGTTACCAAAAACTGGGCAACCGGGTTCCACAGGCCCAGATTGAAAAATACTTAACAAATGTTATGTAAGGGATATAGATTTGTGATCAAAACATGTTTTAAAAATTATAGCATGTATGAAACATTGTTATGAACACTTGTATGCACACATAGAGAGGTTGAATGTATTATACCTTGACATTTGATTTAATCTTCAAAGATTTCTTTCAAGACTTGATTCATTAGATGACTTGAGTCATTCCATTTTTGCAACTAATCTATTCATGAAAGTTTTTCTTCATCAAAACATTTTAGGAAGCTTGATTTTACATCCTCCCCCTTTTTTATGATGACAACCCTTGCTTGAAAATGCTAATGTTTAACCATCTTGTTTTCTCTAACACTTGAAGCTATTTTGAGACTCCACCTAAATCAAGGCTCCCCCTTAATTTATGAATGAGATACCTCTTGAAAAGAAATAAAGTATTTTCTACAAAACATTGTTAGATAAATACAAGCATATGCATACCACACTTAATCCTTCTCCCCCTTTGTCATTAGCAAAAAGGAATGGGGAAAGAAAAAGGAAAAAATGAACACACATAATGAACACACAAGAAATCACAATACGAAACCATTATGGTTTAAACACATTACAACACATAAGTTAGAACATTGTCTTAAACATAACGAGCATAAAGAAACATGGTCTTAAACAGAAATAACGAACAAAAAAGCATAAACTCCGATATAACATAGCACAAAATAAAACATAGAGAAAGTAACATAAATCGTATGTGAAAATCATTTTTCCATATTTTCATCATGTTCCTCTTCTTGTCCATCTCCATCACCAACTTCTTCTTCATCTGCATCATCATATTCTACTACTTGATTTCTTTGGATTTTGAGAAGCTCCTTCATTTGACGCCTAAAAAAGCCATGTTCAAATTGGTTTTCTTGATGATTAAGAGCAATGGTTTGTTCTATAGAGCATATTTTGTTGAAAAAATGTTCCATAGTGTAACCTCCTTCCGAAACCGATGGAGGAGCATTAGGAGCAGGATCTTCTTTGTACACATATTTGCCTTCAAGGTCCAACATGATACTTGTGTTCTTCAAAGAGGTTTTGGCAGTGATTTCACAATACTTTTCCTTCATCTCTTCTTTTGGTTCTCTTTGTAAATTAATTTCAAAGTGCCTGAGAATTTTAGTAATTGCCCAAGCATGAGGTAATCCAGCATTCAAACCACCTGGTTATCCTAAGGCTATATGCACCTGGACAAGAATAACAACGCGTTATATGCACCTGGACAAGCTCCTGCTACACCACCTGGTTATCCTAAGGCTATTCCAAATCATCCTAATAATGGTCCTAACACGTCTAATGCTCCTAGGAAGTCTAATTTGGAAGTCATGATAGAGCATTTCATTGCTACTCAGAACCAAACCAATAGTACTCAAACCCAGACTAATAAGGATGTCCAAAATCAGAATATACACATCAGTGAGCAGATTAAGCAACTATCTAACAAGCTTGACGCTTTAGCTACACACAATAAAATGTTAGAAACACAAATCTCTCAAGTAGCTCAACAACAAGCGGCTTCTGCTGCTCCTGCTGGCTCATTTCCTGGACAGCCTCAACCTAATCCCAAAGGACATGCAAATGCTGTTATCTTAAGAAGCGGAACAGAGTATGATGGACCTGTAGATCCCAGAAACAATAGCCCAGCTATGCAACAAAACTCTGTCAAACAATCTGAAACCCAAGATAAACCAGAAAAGGAAATTCAGAAAGATAATAGTGAAGATACCACACAAAAGGACGAACCTTATGTACCCCCACCACCTTACAAACCTCGTATTCCTTATCCTCAAAGGTTAGTTAAAACTAAGGATGTGGGTCAATTTAAGAAATTTGTGGATCTGCTGAAACAACTTAATGTTACAATTCCTTTTACCGAAGCTATAACTCAAATGCCCTCCTATGCTAAATTCCTTAAAGAAATTCTATCCAATAAGAAAAAGCTAGAGGATAATGAAACTGTCATGCTCACTGCTGAATGTAGTGCAATTATTCAAGACACAATGCCTCCTAAACTCAAAGATCCTGGAAGTTTCTCTATTCCATGTGTAATTGGCAAATTTGTCATAGATAAAGCCTTATGTGATCTTGGAGCCAGTATAAGTGTGATGCCATTATCCATATGCAAGAAGCTTGACATGGGAGAACTCAGACCAACCAAAATGTCCGTTCAATTAGCAGATAGGTCAATTAAATATCCTGCAGGAGTTCTTGAGAATGTTCCTGTACGCATTGGCCAATTCTATATCCCTACTGATTTCATTATTATGGACATAAGGGAGGATGAAGTTACCCCAATCATTCTTGGAAGGCCTTTCTTAGCCACAGCCGGTGCAATTATAGATGTAAAAAGAGGAAAACTTACTTTTGAAGTAGGCGAAGAGAAAATCGAATTTATCCTCTCTCAATTCCTGAAAGCACCTGCAATTGAAGATACTTGTTACTTCATGGATATCATCGATGAATGTAGAAAAGAAGCTGAGCTTGAAAATGAAGACAATCTCGATGAAAATCTGAGTAGTAATTTAAGTAAATGCTTAGCTATAGCACCTGATCCTACACAAAATTTAAGAAAACCATCTTTAGAACTCAAAGCACTTCCTAAAAATCTAAGGTATGAATTCCTGGATTCCGAACTCGAACGACCAGTGATAGTCAACGCAGATCTTGGCGTAACCGAAACTGAAAAACTTTTACAAATTCTGCGAAAATATCCAACAGCCTTAGGGTATAATATCAATGATCTTAAAGGAATAAGTCCCTCTATTTGTATGCATCGCATTATGCTAGAAGAAGATTGTAAAACTTCAAGAGAACACCAGAGGAGACTAAACCCGATTATGAGCGAGGTTGTGAAAAAGGAAGTTATGAAGTTGTTAGAAGCAGGAATCATATATCCTATATCTGATAGCAAGTGGGTTAGCCCTGTGCATGTTGTACCTAAGAAAAGAGGTGTCACAGTAGTCGAAAATGAGAAGGGAGAAATCATAACTAAAAGAGTTGAATCTGGATGGAGAATGTGCATCGATTATCGAAAACTTAACAAAGCCACCAGAAAAGATCATTTCCCTTTACCATTTATTGATCAGATGTTGGAGCGCTTAGCTAGACACTCTCATTTCTATTTCTTAGACGGTTATTCAGGTTTCTTTCAGATACCTATTCATCCTGATGACCAAGAGAAAACAACTTTCACATGCCCATTTGGAACCTTTGCTTATAGAAGAATGCCATTTGGTTTATGCAATGCTCCTGCAACTTTTCAAAGATGCATGATGGCAATATTTGCTGATTTTCTGGACAATATTATGGAAGTCTTCATGGATGATTTTTCCGTCTGTGGACAAAGCTTTGAAGAATGTTTAGAAAATCTAGAAAGCGTTTTAGAACGTTGTGTGAAGGTTAATCTAGTGCTTAATTGGGAGAAGTGCCATTTTATGGTACAAGAAGGAATTGTTTTAGGACACATTATATCCAAAAGAGGAATTGAAGTCGATTCTGCTAAAATCGAAGTTATTGAGAACCTTCAACCCCCAAAAACCGTTAGAGAAATCCGAAGCTTTTTAGGACACGCCGGTTTTTATCGACGTTTCATTAAAGATTTCTCTAAGATAACTAAACCCCTAACTGAGCTATTAATGAAAGACGCTGAGTTCATCTTCGACGAAAAATGTTTAGAAGCGTTTGACACTTAAGAAAGCATTAATTCTGCCTATCATGCAAACCATTGAATGAACCTTTGAAATAATGTGTGACGCAAGTGACTATGCCGTAGGAGCTGTTTTAGGACAGCGAAAGGATAAAAGACTCCACGTCATATATTATGCAAGCGTAACTCGGACGGCGCAAATGAATTATGCTACAACAGAGAAAGAATTCTTAGCAGTGATCTTCGCATTAGACAAGTTCCGTTCCTACTTAGTAGGATCCAAAATTATTATATACACTGATCATGCTGCTATTAGATATCTCCTAACCAAAAAGGATGCTAAACCTAGACTCCGAGATGGATATTATCGCTGCAAGAATTTGATTTAGAAATCAAAGATAAGAAAGGAACCGAAAATGTAGTAGCGGATCATCTCTAGACTAGAAAATCTTAAACATGAACAAGTGCCGATTGATGATGAATTCGAAGATGATAAAGATTGCCCACTTGGAAGACACAGAACTGATAAACTCATGGAAACCACCTTAGTTATTTCCTCGTGCCTTGGTATGTGATTTCGTGAATTACCTCGCAGCGCTCTACCACCGAACTTACCTATCAATGTAAGAAGAAATTCTTCCATGATCTTAAACAATATTATTGGATGAACCTTTACTTTTCAAGAGAGGTCCCGATGGAATTTTCCACGATGTGTGAAGAAGAAATTGAAAACATTATAACACATCATCATTCGCACCTTACGGAGGACATGCTAGTACATCCAAAACATGTGCAAAGATCTTACAATCCGCCTCTATTGGCCTAATTTATGGAAAGACGTACATGCCACCATCTTAAATGCGATGTGTCAACGCACCGTAATATATCTAGACGTGACGAAATGCCACAAAAGGCATTTTAGAAGTCGAAATCTTTGATGTGTGGGGATAGACTTCATGGGACCCTTTCCATCTTCATCCGTAACAAGTATATACTGTGGTGGATTATGTTTCAAAGTGGATCAAGCTATAGCTTCTCCAACAAACGACACCCGAGTGGTACTTAAGCTATTCAAGAACATAATTTTCCCTAGGTTCGTGTACCCGACTCGTTATAAGCGGTGGATCTCATTTCATTTCCAAAATCTTTGAAAAATTATTGGGAAAATATGGAGTTCGACATCGCATAGCTACACCTTACCATCCTCAAACTAGCGGACAAGTTGAAGTTTCAAATCGCGAGATAAAACAAATCCTTGAAAAACTGTCGCACGCCCGTAAAGGATTGGTCCTTTAAACTTCATGAAGCTTTATGGGCATATAGAACGCCTATAAAACTCCCATCGGTACTACTCCTTTCAAGCTTATTTACGGAAAGTCATGCCATCTCCCATTGAGTTAGAACACAAGGCTTATTGGGCCATTAAGAATCAACTTAAGTTATCCGCCGGAGAGAAGCGTATCCGGATATTAATGAATTAGAAGAACTTAGACAGATGCGCATTTAAAATGCTAGGATTTACAAAGCGCACAAAGAAATGGCACGATAAGCGATATCTAGGAAGAATTTTAACATAGGTGATTGCGTACTACTCTTTAACTCACGATTAAAACTATTTCCGGAAAATTACGATCTAGGTGGTCCGGACCTTTTGAAATTACTCGAGTTTATCCAAGTGGTGCAAGAGATTAAGGGACCTTCGATTGAACTGCTCATAGTAAACGGGCAGTTTAAAACATTACCATCTTACGATATCGAGGGAAATTCTCAAACGATAAATCTAGACGAGCCACATGCTCGATTAGAAGCCTAGTCTTTAGTTTTATTTGTCGAGCTTACGACATAAAACAAAGCGCTTTGTGGGAGACAACCCACCGTATTTATTTCTTTCCTCTTATTTTATTTTTAATATCTATTTCTTTATCTATTTTCTTTTCATTATATTTCTATTTTCCCTTATATTCTATTCTCTCTCTCTTCCTATCGGCATTAGGCCAATGCTGATCTTCTTATTTCCTTCTCTTCAGGATACTTCTAGCTACTTATCTCTCTCTTTCCACTATGTCTCGTGTTGATAATATGCCAGTTCGTTTCAGAGGAAGGAATCAGCGCGCCAAATATGGAGTTTTATCTGAGCGTGAGATGTTACCTACTACCTACCTTGATTATGGTGCTATGACTTCTCTTGGTATTCGTGATAGTGTGCTTTATCTGCTGAATCAGATTGGGTGGGATAATTCACGCCTGATGACTTCCTATGCCACTTATCGGAATCTCACTTTGGAATTCCTCAGCTCTTTGGCTTACTTTCCTACTCAAGGGGTAGCTTTACGCCGTGGACTTATCATTTTCAGACTTTTTGGCTTCACCTTCAAGTTTACCCATAAGGAATTGGCTGATCTTCTTGGTTTTCCTAGTGGTTTAGGAGTTTATACTGAAACTCAGGAGGAGTATCTTGGATTTAGAGATCTTGACTATTTTTGGGGATCTATTTCTGGAATCCTTAACCCTGAACCCGAGGACCTTGTATCAGAGAATATCCATAACCCGGCCTTCAGGTATTTCCATAAGATTCTGGCCCATACCATTTTTGGAAAACCCCAGAATGTCACTACTGTTTCTAAGGATGAGCTTTTTATCATGTTTTGTGCTTCGCAAAACCGTCCGGTTAATGCGATCCCTTATCTGCTCCGTACCTTTGTGAATCTCATTGATACTGATCATGCACCCATTCGGATGGGAGGTCTCGTTACTATGATTACAAATGTTGTTGGACTTCGACGACCCTTTAGGCATCTGAATGCTTTTACTGGCATTACTTGCATGACAATAGAGTTCTGTTTCAACACTGGTATGATTGGTGATCTTGGCCCGACTCAGTTTACCTTGTTGATTAATGGTCAAGTTATGCAGCTGTTTACCTTGCCTAATCCTGCTACTAGTGTGCATAACAAAGCCAATTGGCTTTATGGTCTTGATCAGCATCCTTCTCCGCCAAGCACTCCTGAGATTCCACCAGGCTTTGAGATTTTAGAGGACGCTGCGGCAGATCCTTCTGTTCCGCACACTTCCACCAGTCCCTCTGTTGCTCCTGACACCGTGATGCATGAGATTCCTCCTGTTGATTATGCCACTGCCATACACGCTCTCCAGGTGGAGCATCAGGCTTTGAGAGACGAGTTCTATTGCCGGGATTCCCACATAATCTCTCCAAGACAGGATGGCCGGTTTACATTAGTGATAAATCGTCGTCAAATTCCAGATTTTGTGTTGCCTTGTCCGAATCGTACCGACGTCCGCATCCGCGCCAATTGGCGTTATGCTCTTGATGCACCTGCTGCCCAACAACCAGATAATCCCGCTGCAAATTTCGCAGCTATGCAGGCTCATATGCTTCGTCAAGATCAGTTGTTCAACGCCATGCAACAAACGCAGGCTGAGACTAACCGTCTCATACAAGAAATGCGACGCGAACACCAAGAATATGCTTTTCGCCATGATCGTAACCTCGAATCATTGCAAGCTCGCATAGCAGATGCACTTCATCTTAATGATTCGATTCGATTTAACGCCAACGATCGCATTGAGAGGACGAAGAACAAGAGGTCAAGATTCTCGTAGCAACGAGTGAACACCTTTCTCCATCCGATTTCCCTTTGTTTTTATCGCAATGAGGACATTGCTCCTTTTAAGTATAGGGGAGTCGGATCATTTATTTCCTTCATTTACTTTCCTTTGCTCTCTTTATGGTATTTTCCTTTTATTTCTTTTCTTGTAATGCAAATTTCAATTCAATAAAATACATATTTATACAAAAAAATTTTAATCTTTTATATTATGCAAAAATTTGTGCTTACTCGAATTCCTCCTATTTCTTGAGCCATAACAAAAAATATATATATATAAAACAATTTTAAAACGCATTTATAAACATTATTCAACTAGTATTAAGGTTGCTTATTATAAATTAAGAATTTGAGCAACTTAGCAAAATTGTTATCGTCCTAACACTTTAAAACCCCCAATATGTTAGATCGATTTAAGTACTTATTATACCAAAAACCTTTAAAACTTAGTTTTAGATTAGCCCCAAGTAGTTTATTAAGCAGTCGGCACCGCCATAGGACACAAACTACATGGAGAACCGATGAAAATAAGTGATTGATCAAATATCTTTAAGAAAATTGCTTTTATTTAAGATGCACTTACTAAGTTAGATGGTCCTTACCAGATCGTTTAATCCAAAAAGTTGCTGAAAGTATGAATTTTATGCAAAATAATCCATTATAAATTGGTTCAGTGGTCCCTGGTGCTGAACTTGGTAGGGCGAATTACGATTCGATCCCCCGCAATTTTTAATTGGAAAAAGGGAGTACCAAATATTTTATTACCAGAACTCCTAGCTAGCTTACTAAGATCAAATTCACTAACCGGTTACTCCACTATGTGCGTGTAAGGTAATGGGCTTAATGTGATTGCACTAGAATGAAAACGGGCAAAATAAAACATAGTATTAGGTTGAAGCTATAATGACATGACTTGAATTGGTCTGCATAGATGGGGTTGTCTAGTGTTCCTACGGTAACTTTGGTGTTTAAGTTCGACTTAAATTCTCTGATGAAAAATCAATTTGCAACCTGATACAAAGTGATATATGTTGTTATATTTGTGTTTAATTGTGCTTCAAAGATTTTCATTTTTACTTTTTGCTTGAGGACAAGCAATGGTTCAAGTATAGGGGAGTTTGATAACACGATTTTATATAGTATATTTGATTTAATTTTCATAAATAATGTTAGTATTTTTATTTAATTATTTCATTTTATTTCCATATTACGCTGGTATTTTTATTGTTTCAGGTATTTTATTTTAAATAAACAAATTGAGCAAAGTGAAGAAATTAAGAAGATTATTTAATTAATTGTGCAAGAAATGAAGAAAAGGGGTGTGAAAAGCAAGTGATGGATCAAAGATGTATTAAAGCCTACAAACCAAGCCCAAACAAGCAAGGCCCAAACGAAGCAAAACCCTAAAGGCCACGCAGAAGAGTGAGACGCACGTCTCAACTCTCTCCTAAAAGGGAGGCGCCCGCCTCGGCCCCAATACCTAGAGGAAGGCGTCCGTCTCAACGTGCCTATATTTGTGGAGAAAAATCCGGAGACGACCGTCTCCTTAGTGGGCAGTTGGAATGAGATTTTTGAGGTGAAAGCTACGTAAATTTAGGAACAAGTGGTTACTTCCTACCACTATAAAAGGACCTCTCCAGATCATAATTGAACACACCGGTTCTGAGCATTCTTTTCCAGTTTTAGATTTTTATTTCCAGAGTTAATTTTTGTAATTGAGATTCAGCAGTACTTTCCAGCATTGTTCTTAGAGCTAGTTTCCTTTCCAGCATTGTGGTCTTAATTCCTGTTGAAGAACCAAGATTCAATTCCAGCATTTTATTTAATTCAGGTTTTTATTTATATTGCTTTTATTTATTTACTTAATCAATTGCATGATATATAATTGTTTTTCCATGAATTTATTTATAAATGTTAAAACCTTTAATTTATTCATGTTTGTTTTTATGAATATGTCTGGCTAAATTATTTAAATATCGGTATGTAATGAGTTAATCTGAAAGTATCCGGAATAAACTGGCTTGATTATATTTTATAAAATAAACACTTTTTCTGATTTAGTTATCTAATTTATTTTGTTAAAAAGGTTTAGAAACCAACAGAGCGAAAGTTTGAGGTTAATAAACTAAAAAAGATTAGAAACCAATAGAGCGACAGTTTGAGGTTAAAAATCAGATAGTAGATACTAGGTATTGTTTTTAAAGACTGCGACAGCGTTTTAAAACCAATTAAACTTTATTTATTTTCAAAAAGTAATTCTAAAATCAATGGGATAGCGAAAGCATACATTAGAGTTTAAAATTATAATCTACTTCAATAGAGCGACAGTTTGAGAATAGGTTTTTAAATAAATACTTTTTGCTGAAAAAGAAATTATTATCATTTTCTGAAAATAAGCCAGTGAAAACCGGATTCTTTAGGATTAACGAAATACATACCGATATTCGCCTTATTATTATTTTAATTAAAATTTAGTTTTATTGCCCAAAAAAAATTCCCCAATTTATTTATTTGATAGCTATAGCTTTACACAGTAAGTTTAGATTACGATAGATCGATTTATAGTCTCTGTGGGTTCGATATCTTTTAAAACTACGCGATAGGGCTGTATACTTGCAGTCTCCCGATTATTATAGACGATAAACTCGCGATCAAGTTTTTGGCGCCGTTGCCGGGGACTATTCAAGTTGATATCGTAATTTTATTACGAAGTATAGACTATAGCAACTATTTCTTTTCCCTCTGTGTATGCCAAATACTCGCTCTAAAGGCGCGCCTTTGCATATACCTATATACGATATCGAGCATTACCTTAGATTAAGAAGACGAATTCAAGAGTATTTAGAACACAACAATCTTCCTTCAACCAAACTTCCTGACGTTGAAGAACTCAAGAAGATGGCTGATATAGCTGCTCCTGCTCCTCGTCCTCTTAAGGACTACTGTTCCTTCTCAAGCGGAGCCTCATAATAGTATTGTTGCTCGCTATCGCCAAACGATTTCGATGAAACCTTCGCTTCTTTCCGCCGCTCAGAACCGTTTGGAGCTCCCACCGACGACCGAATCTCCATCTCGGTGTTTGTGCAAGACGCAGACCGTGAAAGCGAATGGTGTAAACCCCGAGGCGATACGATCGCGCTATTTCCTTTTTCTCTCGAGAGCTCGCGATGGCTCCAATCTCTTCCTTCCAATTCAATCACCACATGGGATGAGTTGAAGAAAGTCTTCTTGGCTAGATATTTTCCTCCAAGCAAACCGCTATGCTCGAGCCAACATCAATGGTTTCGCATAAAAGACAATGAATCACTCTTTGAAGCTTGGGAACGATATAAAGACATGCTTAGACTTTGCCCTCATCATGGTTTAGAAGAATGGTTAATCATTCACACGTTTTACAATGGTCTCTTGTACAATACGAGGTTGACTATAGACGCTGCAGCTGGTGGCGCACTGATGAATAAACCATATGCTGAAGCAAAACAACTTATCGAAAGCATGGCTCAGAACCATTACCAATGGGGTACAGAGAGAGTTAGCGTAGAGAAATCTCAAACGAAAGGTGCCATGGTTGAAGTGAATAGTCTGGATCAAGTCAACGCTAAAGTGGAAGCTCTCACCAAAAGCTCGAGAAACTTACCACCACTCCCGCAGCCGCAATTGCTCAAACTTGCGACTTATGTGGTATTCAATCACATCTTGCTCCAGAATGCCCACTTTTAACAGGAGTTCCAGTTGAACAAGCAAATTACGTGCAGAATAATCCTTACAAAGAACACATATAACCCTGGAAGAATCATCCTAACTTTTCATACAAGAATAACAACGCGTTATATGCACCGACAAGCTCTGCTACACCACCGGTTATCCTAAGGCTATTCCAAATCATCCTAATAATGGTCCTAACACGCCTAATGCTCCTAGGAAGTCTAATTTGAAGTCATGATAGAGCATTTCATTGCTACCGTAACCAAACCAATAGTACTCAAACCCGCACTAATAAGGATGTCCAAAATCGAATATACACATCTGAGCAGTTAACAACTATCTAACAAGCTTGACGCTTTAGCTACACACAATAAAATGTTAGAAACACAAATCTCTCAAGTAGCTCAACAACAAGCGGCTTCTGCTGCTCCTGCTGGCTCATTTCCTGGACAGCCTCAACCTAATCCCAAAGGACATGCAAATCTTATCTTAAGAAGCGGAACAGAGTATGATGGACCTGTAGATCCCAGAAACAATAGCCCAGCTATGCAACAAAACTCTGTCAAACAATCTGAAACCCAAGATAAACCAGAAAAGGAAATTCAGAAAGATAATAGTGAAGATACCACACAAAAGGACGAACCTTATGTACCCCCACCACCTTACAAACCTCGTATTCCTTATCCTCAAAGGTTAGTTAAAACTAAGGATGTGGGTCAATTTAAGAAATTTGTGGATCTGCTGAAACAACTTAATGTTACAATTCCTTTTCAAGCTATAACTCAAATGCCCTCCTATGCTAAATTCCTTAAAGAAATTCTATCCAATAAGAAAAGCTAGAGGATAATGAAACCGCATGCTCATCTGAATGTAGTGCAATTATTCAAGACACAATGCCTCCTAAACTCAAAGATCCTGGAAGTTTCTCTATTCCATGTGTAATTGGCAAATTTGTCATAGATAAAGCCTTATGTGATCTTGGAGCCAGTATAAGTGTGATGCCATTATCCATATGCAAGAAGCTTGACATGGGAGAACTCAGACCAACCAAAATGTCCGTTCAATTAGCAGATAGGTCAATTAAATATCCTGCAGGAGTTCTTGAGAATGTTCCTGTACGCATTGGCCAATTCTATATCCCTACTGATTTCATTATTATGGACATAAGGGAGGATGAAGTTACCCCAATCATTCTTGGAAGGCCTTTCTTAGCCACAGCCGGTGCAATTATAGATGTAAAAAGAGGAAAACTTACTTTTGAAGTAGGCGAAGAGAAAATCGAATTTATCCTCTCTCAATTCCTGAAAGCACCTGCAATTGAAGATACTTGTTACTTCATGGATATCATCGATGAATGTAGAAAAGAAGCTGAGCTTGAAAATGAAGACAATCTCGATGAAAATCTGAGTAGTAATTTAAGTAAATGCTTAGCTATAGCACCTGATCCTACACAAAATTTAAGAAAACCATCTTTAGAACTCAAAGCACTTCCTAAAAATCTAAGGTATGAATTCCTGGATTCCGAACTCGAACGACCAGTGATAGTCAACGCAGATCTTGGCGTAACCGAAACTGAAAAACTTTTACAAATTCTGCGAAAATATCCAACAGCCTTAGGGTATAATATCAATGATCTTAAAGGAATAAGTCCCTCTATTTGTATGCATCGCATTATGCTAGAAGAAGATTGTAAAACTTCAAGAGAACACGAGGAGACTAAACCCGATTATGAGCGAGGTTGTGAAAAGGAAGTTATGAAGTTGTTAGAAGGTGAATCATATATCCTATATCCGATAGCAAGTGGTTAGCCCTGCATGTTGTACCTAAGAAAAGAGGTGTCACAGTCGAAAATGAGAAGGAGAAATCATAACTAAAAGAGTTGAACTGGATGGAGAATGTGCATCGATTATCGAAAACTTAACAAAGCCACCGTAAAAGATCATTTCCTTTACCATTTATTGATCGATGTTGGGCGCTTAGCTAGACACTCTCATTTCTATTTCTTAGACGGTTATTCGTGTTTCTTTCAGATACCTATTCATCCTGATGACCAAGAGAAAACAACTTTCACATGCCCATTTGGAACCTTTGCTTATAGAAGAATGCCATTTGGTTTATGCAATGCTCCTGCAACTTTTCAAAGATGCATGATGGCAATATTTGCCGATTTTCCGACAATATTATGGAAGTCTTCATGGATGATTTTTCCGTCTGTGGACAAAGCTTTGAAGAATGTTTAGAAAATCTAGAAAGCGTTTTAGAACGTTGTGTGAAGGTTAATCTAGTGCTTAATTGGGAGAAGTGCCATTTTATGGTACAAGAAGGAATTGTTTTAGGACACATTATATCCAAAAGAGGAATTGAAGTCGATTCGCTAAAATCGGTTATTGAGAACCTTCAACCCCAAAACCGTTAGAAATCAAGCTTTTAGGACACGCGGTTTTATCGACGCTTCATTAAAGATTTCTAAGATAACTAAACCCCTAATCGAGCTATTAATGAAAGACGCGAGTTCATCTTCGACGAAAAATGTTTAGAAGCGTTTGACACTTAAGAAAGCATTAATTTCTGCCTATCATGCAAACTCATTGAATGAACCTTTGAAATAATGTGTGACGCAAGTGACTATGCCGTAGGAGCTGTTTTAGGACAGCGAAAGGATAAAAGACTCCACGTCATATATTATGCAAGCGTAACTCGACGCGCAAATGAATTATGCTACAGAGAAAGAATTCTTAGCGATGATCTTCGATTAGACAAGTTCCGCTCCTACTTAGTAGGATCCAAAATTATTATATACGATCATCCGCTATTAGATATCTCCTAACCAAAAGGATGCTAAACCTAGACTCGAGATGGATATTATCTGCAAGAATTTGATTTAGAAATCAAAGATAAGAAAGGACCGAAAATGTAGTAGCGGATCATCTCTAGACTAGAAAATCTTAAACATGAACAAGTGCCGATTGATGATGAATTCAAGATGATAAACGATTGCCCACTTGGAAGACACGTAACGGATAAACTCATGGAAACCACCTTAGTTATTTCCTCATGCCTTGGTATGTCGATTTCGTGAATTACCTCCGCAGCGTTCTACCACCGAACTTACCTATCAATGTAAGAAGAAATTCTTCCATGATCTTAAACAATATTATTGGGATGAACCTTTACTTTTCAAGAGAGGTCCGATGGAATTTTCCCGATGTGTGCGTAAGAAGAAATTGAAAACATTATAACACGTCATTCGCACCTTACGGAGGACATGCTAGTACATCCAAAACATGTGCAAAGATCTTACAATCCGCCTCTATTGGCCTAATTTATGGAAAGACGACATGCCACCATCTTAAAATGCGATGTGTCAACGCACCGTAATATATCTAGACGTGACGAAATGCCACAAAAGGCATTTTAGAAGTCGAAATCTTTGATGTGTGGGGATAGACTTCATGGGACCCTTTCCATCTTCATCAGTAACAAGTATATACTGTGGCGTGGATTATGTTTCAAAGTGGATCAAGCTATAGCTTCTCCAACAAACGACACCGAGTGGTACTTAAGCTATTCAAGAACATAATTTTCCCTAGGTTCGTGTACCCGACTCGTTATAGCGACGGTGGATCTCATTTCATTTCCAAAATCTTTGAAAAATTATTGGGAAAATATGGAGTTCGACATCGCATAGCTACACCTTACCATCCTCAAACTAGCGGACAAGTTGAAGTTTCAAATCGCGAGATAAAACAAATCCTTGAAAAAACTGTCGCTACGTCCAGAAAGGATTGGTCCTTTAAACTTCATGAAGCTTTATGGGCATATAGAACTGCCTATAAAACTCCCATCGGTACTACTCCTTTCAAGCTTATTTACGGAAAGTCATGCCATCTCCCAGTTGAGTTAGAACACAAGGCTTATTGGGCCATTAAGAATCTGAACTTAAGTTATCCCCGGAGAGAAGCGTATCCTGGATATTAATGAATTAGAAGAACTTAGACAGGATGCGTACGAAAATGCTAGGATTTACAAAGAGCGCACAAAGAAATGGCACGATAAGCGTATATCTAGGAAGAATTTTAACATAGGTGACTGCGTACTACTCTTTAACTCACGATTAAAACTATTTCCTGGAAAATTACGATCTAGGTGGTCCGGACCTTTTGAAATTACTCGAGTTTATCCAAGTGGTGCAACAGAGATTAAGGGACCTTCGATTGAACCGTTCATAGTAAACGGGCAGCGTTTAAAACATTACCATCTTACAGATATCGAGGGAAATTCTCAAACGATAAATCTAGACGAGCCACATGCTCGATTAGAAGCCTAGTCTTTAGTTTTATTTGTCGAGCTTACGACATAAAACAAAGCGCTTTGTGGGAGACAACCCACCGTATTTATTTCTTTCCTCTTATTTTATTTTTAATATCTATTTCTTTATCTATTTTCTTTTCATTATATTTCTATTTTCTGTCTTATATTCTATTCTCCTCTATATCTCTCTTCCTATCGGCATTAGGCCAATGCTGATCTTCTTATTTCCTTCTCTTCAGGATACTTCTAGCTACTTATCTCTCTCTTTCCACTATGTCTCGTGTTGATAATATGCCAGTTCGTTTCAGAGGAAGGAATCAGCGCGCCAAATATGGAGTTTTATCTGAGCGTGAGATGTTACCTACTACCTACCTTGATTATGGTGCTATGACTTCTCTTGGTATTCGTGATAGTGTGCTTTATCTGCTGAATCAGATTGGGTGGGATAATTCACGCCTGATGACTTCCTATGCCACTTATCGGAATCTCACTTTGGAATTCCTCAGCTCTTTGGCTTACTTTCCTACTCAAGGGGTAGCTTTACGCCGTGGACTTATCATTTTCAGACTTTTTGGCTTCACCTTCAAGTTTACCCATAAGGAATTGGCTGATCTTCTTGGTTTTCCTAGTGGTTTAGGAGTTTATACTGAAACTCAGGAGGAGTATCTTGGATTTAGAGATCTTGACTATTTTTGGGGATCTATTTCTGGAATCCTTAACCCTGAACCCGAGGACCTTGTATCAGAGAATATCCATAACCCGGCCTTCAGGTATTTCCATAAGATTCTGGCCCATACCATTTTTGGAAAACCCCAGAATGTCACTACTGTTTCTAAGGATGAGCTTTTTATCATGTTTTGTGCAAACCGTCCGTTAATCGCGATCCCTTATCGCTCCGTACCTTTGTGAATCTCATTGATACTGATCATGCACCCATTCGGATGGGAGGTCTCGTTACTATGATTACAAATGTTGTTGGACTTCGACGACCCTTTAGGCATCTGAATGCTTTTACTGGCATTACTTGCATGACAATAGAGTTCTGTTTCAACACTGGTATGATTGGTGATCTTGGCCCGACTCAGTTTACCTTGTTGATTAATGGTCAAGTTATGCAGCTGTTTACCTTGCCTAATCCTGCTACTAGTGTGCATAACAAAGCCAATTGGCTTTATGGTCTTGATCAGCATCCTTCTCCGCCAAGCACTCCTGAGATTCCACCAGGCTTTGAGATTTTAGAGGACGCGGGATCCTTCATTCCGCACACTTCCACCAGTCCCTCTGTTGCTCCTGACACCGTGATGCATGAGATTCCTCGCTGATTATGCCATCGCCATACACGCTCTCGGTGGAGCATCGGGCTTTGAGAGACGAGTTCTATTGCCGGATTCCCACATAATCTCCAAGACAGGATGGCGGTTTACATTAGTGATAAATCGTCGTCAAATTCCAGTTTTGTGTTGCCTTGTCCGAATCGTGACGTCCGCATCCGCGTAATTGGCGTTATGCTCTTGATGCACTGCCCAACAACGGATAATCCGCTGCAATTTCGCGCTATGCGCTCATATGCTTCGTCAAGATCAGTTGTTCAACGCCATGCAACAAACGCAGGCTGAGACTAACCGTCTCATACAAGAAATGCGACGCGAACACCAAGAATATGCTTTTCGCCATGATCGTAACCTCGAATCATTGCAAGCTCGCATAGCAGATGCACTTCATCTTAATGATTCGATTCGGAACGTCAACGACCGCGTACGAGAGGACGAAGAACAAGAGGTCAAGATTCTCGTAGCAACGAGTGAACACCTTTCTCCATCCGATTTCCCTTTGTTTTTATCGCAATGAGGACATTGCTCCTTTTAAGTATAGGGGAGTCGGATCATTTATTTCCTTCATTTACTTTCCTTTGCTCTCTTTATGGTATTTTCCTTTTATTTCTTTTCTTGTAATGCAAATTTCAATTCAATAAAATACATATTTATACAAAAAAATTTTAATCTTTTATATTATGCAAAAATTTGTGCTTACTCGAATTCCTCCTATTTCTTGAGCCATAACAAAATATATATATATATATAAAACAATTTTAAAACGCATTTATAAACATTATTCAACTAGTATTAAGGTTGCTTATTATAAATTAAGAATTTGAGCAACTTAGCAAAATTGTTATCGTCCTAACACTTTAAAACCCCCAATATGTTAGATCGATTTAAGTACTTATTATACCAAAAACCTTTAAAACTTAGTTTTAGATTAGCCCCAAGTAGTTTATTAAGCGATCGGCACCATATAGGACACAAACTACATGGAGAACCGATGAAAATAAGTGATTGATCAAATATCTTTAAGAAAATTGCTTTTATTTAAGATGCACTTACTAAGTTAGATGGTCCTTACGGATCGTTTAATCCAAAAAGTTCTTTGAAAGTATGAATTTTATGCAAAATAATCCATTATAAATTGGTTCTGGTCCCAGTGCTGAACTTGGTAGGAATTACGATTCGATCCCGCAATTTTAATTGGAAAAGGGAGTACCAAATATTTTATTACCGTAACTCCTAGCTAGCTTACTAAGATCAAATTCACTAACGGTTACTCCACTATGCGTGTAAGGTAATGGGCTTAATGTGATTGCACTAGAATGAAAACGGGCAAAATAAAACATAGTATTAGGTTGAAGCTATAATGACATGACTTGAATTGGTGCATAGATGGGGTTGTCTAGTGTTCCTACGGTAACTTTGGTGTTTAAGTTCGACTTAAATTCTCTGATGAAAAATCAATTTGCAACCTGATACAAAGTGATATATGTTGTTATATTTGTGTTTAATTGTGCTTCAAAGATTTTCATTTTTACTTTTTGCTTGAGGACAAGCAATGGTTCAAGTATAGGGGAGTTTGATAACACGATTTTATATAGTATATTTGATTTAATTTTCATAAATAATGTTAGTATTTTTATTTAATTATTTCATTTTATTTCCATATTTTTGGTATTTTTATTGTTTCGTATTTTATTTTAAATAAACAAATTGAGCAAAGTGAAGAAATTAAGAAGATTATTTAATTAATTGTGCAAGAAATGAAGAAAAGGGGTGTGAAAAGCAAGTGATGGATCAAAGATGTATTAAAGCCTACAAACCAAGCCCAAACAAGCAAGGCCCAAACGAAGCAAAACCCTAAAGGCCACGCAGAAGAGTGAGACGCACGTCTCAACTCTCTCCTAAAAGGGAGGCGCCCGCCTCGGCCCCAATACCTAGAGGAAGGCGTCCGTCTCAACGTGCCTATATTTGTGGAGAAAAATCCGAGACGACCGCCTCCTTAGTGGGCGATTGGAATGAGATTTTGAGGTGAAAGCTACGTAAATTTAGGAACAAGTGGTTACTTCCTACCACTATAAAGGACCTCTCGGATCATAATTGAACACACGGTTCGAGCATTCTTTTCAGTTTTAGATTTTTATTTCGAGTTAATTTTTGTAATTGAGATTCAGCTTACTTTCCAAAGATTGTTCTTAGAGCTAGTTTCCTTTCCAGATTGTGGTCTTAATTCTGTTGAAGAACCAAGATTCAATTCCAGCATTTTATTTAATTCGGTTTTATTTATATTGCTTTTATTTATTTACTTAATCAATTGCATGATATATAATTGTTTTTCCATGAATTTATTTATAAATGTTAAAACCTTTAATTTATTCATGTTTGTTTTATGAATATGTCGGCTAAATTATTTAAATATCGGTATGTAATGAGTTAATCGAAAGTATCCTAATAAAGGCTTGATTATATTTTATAAAATAAACACTTTTTCCGATTTAGTTATCTAATTTATTTTGTTAAAAAGGTTTAGAAACCAACAGAGCGAAAGTTTGAGGTTAATAAACTAAAAAAGATTAGAAACCAATAGAGCGACAGTTTGAGGTTAAAAATCAGATAGTAGATACTAGGTATTGTTTTTAAAGACTGCGACAGCGTTTTAAAACCAATTAAACTTTATTTATTTTCAAAAAGTAATTCTAAAATCAATGGGATAGCGAAAGCATACATTAGAGTTTAAAATTATAATCTACTTCAATAGAGCGACAGTTTGAGAATAGGTTTTTAAATAAATACTTTTTGCTGAAAAAGAAATTATTATCATTTTCTGAAAATAAGCCAGTGAAAACCGGATTCTTTAGGATTAACGAAATACATACCGATATTCGCCTTATTATTATTTTAATTAAAATTTAGTTTTATTGCCCAAAAAAAATTCCCCAATTTATTTATTTGATAGCTATAGCTTTACACAGTAAGTTTAGATTACGATAGATCGATTTATAGTCTCTGTGGGTTCGATATCTTTTAAAACTACGCGATAGGGCTGTATACTTGCAGTCTCCCGATTATTATAGACGATAAACTCGCGATCAAGTTTTTGGCGCCGTTGCCGGGGACTATTCAAGTTGATATCGTAATTTTATTACGAAGTATAGACTATAGCAACTATTTCTTTTCCCTCTGTGTATGCCAAATACTCGCTCTAAAGGCGCGCCTTTGCATATACCTATATACGATATCGAGCGTTACCTTAGATTAAGAAGACGAATTCAAGAGTATTTAGAACACAACAATCTTCCTTCAACCAAACTTCCTGACGTTGAAGAACTCAAGAAGATGGCTGATATAGCTGCTCCTGCTCCTCGTCCTCTTAAGGACTACGCTGTTCCTTCTCAAGCGGAGCCCAAATAATGGGAGCAAAAATAAATTGCATGTGGGAACCAGTGCCCAAATAATGGTAACCGGGTTCCCTAGACAAAACAACAACTTTTTGAAAATTTTATGAAAATAAAACAGGATTTTATGCACTTATATATGTCAAAATCATATGTAACACACAATGCAAATTTTTCAGGCAATATAAATTTTAAGAGAGGTGTACCTTTGATTCATTAAAATTTTAATAATAAAAAAAGGTTAAATAAGTTTTTGATCCCTATAAATATTGCAGTAGTTTTCATTTCCAGTCCCTCCCTGCCTTTAGGCAACGATTTTTACACAAAAAAAACTGTTGTCAAAGCCAGCTAAAACCGTTGCCAAAATCCAGGAGGGACTAAAAATGAAACTGCAATATTTATAGGGACCAAAAAATTATTTAACCCTAAAAAAAAGAAATAGTCAAACATCACCTTCATCTAAAATTCTAAGCTTTCTTCGGATTTTGTGGAAAGGTTCTTTTGCAAGAGGTTTTGTGAAGATATCTACTAATTGATTGTGAGTATCTACAAACGTGACTTCGACGTCTCCTTTACGGACATGATCACAGAGAAAATGATGTCGTATGTCAATGTGTTTGGTTCTTGAGTGCATAACCGGATTCTTTGTAATATTGATAGCACTTGTATTGTCGCATTGAAGAGGAATGCATCCAAGATCAAGTCTGTAATCCCAGAGTTATTGCTTAAGCCAAAGAATTTATGCACAACAATTACCCGCTTTTATGTACTTCACTTTGGCCGTGCTAAGAGCAACACATGCTTGTTTTTTACAAGCCCACGATACTAATGCATTTCCAAGAATGTGACAAGTACCACTTGTGCTTTTTCTATCAGTTTTACAACCTGCATAATTTGCATCAGAATAACCAATTAAATTGCAAACACTACCTTTTGGATACCATAAGCCGACATTTGATGTTCCTTTGAGATACTTCATGATTATTTTTACCGCCATTAGATGTGATTCCTTTGGATTTGCTTGAAAGCGAGCACAAAGACAAACACTAAACATTATGTTAGGATGACTTGCCGTCAAATATAATAAAGAACCAATCATACCTCGATACTTTGTAATATCAATCGGAATACTGGATTCATCTTGATCAACATATGTACCGGATCCCATTGGAGTATTCATCACTTTGTAACTATCGATATCAAATGTTTTTAATAACTCTTTGCAATATTTGGATTGGTTGATGAAGATTCCATCTTTTAGGTGCTTAATTTGTAGTCCAAGAAAATAGTTCATCTTACCCATCATGGACATATCTAATTCCCCTTGCATCATCAATGAAAATTCTTCACACATTTCTTTGTTAGTTGATCCAAAAATGATATCATCAACATAGACTTGAACCAATAAAGTGTTACTTTTGATTTTCTTAATAAACAAAGTTTTATCAACTTTACCTTTTTCAAAACTTTTTTCACACAAAAAAATGATAAGTCTATCATACCATGCTCTTGGTGCTTGCTTTAAGCCATAAAGAGCCTTTCTCAACTTAAAGACATGTGAAGGATTTTTGAAGTCTTCAAATCCCAAGGGTTGTTTGACATAGACTTCTTCATTTATGTAGCCATTCAAGAATGCACTTTTGACATCCATTTGAAAAAGATGAAAATTTAATGGACAAGCATAAGCAAGTAAAAGACAAATAGCTTATAACCTTGCAACCGGAGCAAATATTTCTTCAAAGTCGATTCCTTCTTCTTGATTATAACCTTAGGCCACCAACCTTGCTTTGTTTCGAACAATTATACCATTCTCATCAAGTTTGTTTTTAAACACCCATCGGGTACCTATAATGTGTTTACCACTTGGCCTAGGAACAAGTTCCCAAACTTGATTTCTTTCGAATTGATTTAATTCTTATTGCATAGAAATTATCCATTGATCGTCTCCTAAGGATTCATCAACTTTGGAGGGTTCAATTTGAGAAACAAATTCCATGTTTAAGCAAACATCTTTGAGATTTAATCTTGTTGCAACTCCTTGACTAATATCACTAATGATTTTATCAATAGTATGGTCTCTATGAGTTCTCCATTCTTTGGATAGGTCATTGATGTTTGTATCTTATTGTAAAACTTCTTGTTGATGATTCGGTGGATTCACATTTTGATCATTTGAAATTTCTTCCGAGGGTAAATATATTATATCATCATCATCACAAATAACTATTTCCTCCTTAGAGATGTTATTTTCATCAAAAGAAACATGTATAGATTCTTCAATAGTTAAGGTTCTTTCATTATAAATTCTATAAGCTTTACTAGAGAGTGAATAACTAAGAAATATACCTTCGTCGGATTTCTCATCGAACTTACCAAGATTGTTTTTGTCATTGTTAATAACAAAGAACTTGCATCCAAAGATATGAAAATGAGCAATGTTTGGCTTTCTTCCTTTGAAGAGTTCATATGGAGTCTTTTTCAAGATAGGTCTAATGATAACTCGATTTCCAACATAACATGTCGTACTAACCGCATCCGCCCAAAAATATTTTGGTAGATTTGCATCACTAAGCATTGTTCTTGCAAGTTCCACTAGAAACCTATTCTTTCTTTCAACTACTCCATTTTGTTGTGGAGTTATTGGTGCTGAAAATTATGAGAGATACCATGTTCTTCACAAAATTCTTCAAATAATGCATTTTAGAATTCGCCATCATGGCCACTTCTTATGGATACAATCTTTAGTGATTTTTCATTTTGGATTTTCTGTGCATACTTCTTAAAGACTTTGAAAGCATCACTTTTCTGCACAAGAAACAAAGTCCAAGAATATCTAAAAAAATCATCAGCAATAACTAAAGCGTATACATTACCTCCGAAGCTTCTTGTTCTTGATGGACCAAATAAATCCATATGCAACAATTGTAGTGGCCTTGTAGTGGACACCACATTCTTATATTTGAAAGTTGATTTGGTTTGTTTTCCCTTTTGACAAGCATCACATAATTTATCTTTGACAAACTTTATCTTTGGTAAACCAACAACAAGATCATGTTTGGTTAATTTATTTAAGTGATCCATATGAATATGGGTTGCCCTTTTATGCCATAACCATGATTCATTATTGTTTACCATAAGACATTTTACTTTCAAAGATAAACGATCGAGAGAAATCATAAAAATATTATTAATTCTTTTACCTTTGAGTTTTACCTCATTGGTGACTTCATCAATAATCAAGCATTCATCTTTAGTAAACTTGATCTTGAAGCCTTTGTCACAAAGTTGGCTAATACTAAGAAGATTATGCTTTAGTCCTTCAACATAAAGAACATCTTCAATGGATGTGAAAGGTGGTGTACCAACTTTTCCTTTTCCAAGAATTCTTCCCTTATTATTATCTCCATAAGTGACATAACCCATGGCCTTTAAGACTAGATATAAAAATTGGTTTGTGTCTCCCGTCACATGCTTGGAACAACCACTATCAAGATACCATACATTTGAAGTGGTTTTCAAGCAAAACTACAAAACAAATTAACTTTTGTTAGGTACCCAAATTGCTTTGGGTCCTTCATAATTATTAAATTTCTTTACCCACACATAATGCCCACTTACCACACTAAAGTTTCTTACATAGAAAGCATTAGGTGTATGGCCTTTAATACCACAATAAAAACAAGTAGGTTCAAAATTACTTCTATATCTAGGAGGATAAGATTTATTCTTAACAAATCATTTCTTTTTAGGATAATGATGAACTACTTTAGGCTTGTTCACTTTCTCTTTGATTGGTTGGTTACTAGTCTTAACAAAGATAGTTTTGTCGGGACATGGTTGAGAAAAATTTGAAAAACCAAGTCCACTTTTATCTTCAGGATATCTTTGTGTGATAAGAACATTTTCTAATCCAACTTGTCCCTTTTCATATCTTTCTAAAACTCTTTTTAATTGAACAATTTGGAAAGAAAGTGATTCACAATTATTGCATACAAAATTCTGTTTTTGATCACTAATCATCTTTTCTTTTTCATCTTTATATTCTTTTTCAATTGTTTCAACTTTTTCTTCTAAAGATGAAATTATTTTCTTTTGAGATGAAATAGTTCTATATAGAATTTTTCATTCATTTAATAGTTCATATATAGAACCTTGTGCACCATTATTATAAAGAGAATTATCATCACTAACCTCGTCATCTTCATCAACGAAATGGTGTAAAGTTATCAATGTTAGATTTGCACTTTCGTCACTATCCGAATCGGATAAAGAACTTATCTCATTATCTTCCCATGCAACATAAGCCTTTTTATTTTTGAACTCCTTTTTGTCTTTGAGTCCATTTTTCTTGGAGAGTTTTGGACAATCTTGCTTTATGTGACCTTGCTTTCCACATTCATAACATGTGACATCTTGTGTTGATGTGGAGGATTCTTTATCCTTATGCTTAGGGAATTTCTTCCTTTTGACAAAGTTAACATTACCAAGATTATTTTTATGACCAAAGTATTTTCCTAACCTTTTTACAAGAAGCAAGAAGTTTTCATCTTCCTCCGATGCATCTTTATCTTGACTTTCTTTTGAATCTACTTTCAAAGCAATGACTTTGGATTTCTTCTCATGATTCTCATGTTTTTCAAGTCTTCCAAGTTCCATTTCATATTCTTGAAGTTTTCCAAATAATGTTGCGGAAGTCATAGTTGCTAGGCTTTTATTTTTGGATATTGTCGTCACTTTTGGTTGACATTCCCTAGTTAAATATCTAAGCACTTTAAGATTTAATTCATTGTTAGTTAAAGTCTTACCGAGTGCCTTCAAATGATTTGTCAAATGAACGAAACTCTTTTGCAAGTCAAGGATGGATTTTCCGGGATGCATTCAGAATAATTTGTATTCTTGACTCAAAGTATTCAATCTAGACCTTTTAACTTTGGTGGTTCCTTCATGAGTTTTTACAAGAGTGTCCCACATTTCCTTTGTCGTTGTACATGCCGATACTCGAAAGAATTCATCCATACTAATAGCACCATTGACAACACATACCGGAGCAAATGGACTATTCCCAACAGCATCCCATATTTCTTCTCCTTGCGCTTCAAGATGAGCCTTCATGCGAATTTTCCAAAAGTCAAAGTATTCACCACAAAACAATGGAGGCTTGTTGTTACTACCACCATCTTTGAAAACCGAGTTTTGATTTGCGGAATTCATTCTGGATCTTTAGGAACAAGTTACCTATAATTTGCTCTAATGCCAATTGTAAGTATGAAATGCGCCTAAGAGGGGGGTGAATTAGGTGTTTAAATTTTTTATCGGTTTTTATGAATACTTGATACAATATTTCCTAGTTTGGTGTATGAAAGTATAGGAGTGGTTCTTTCTTTTCTGGTTAAGGTATTGATGAAAGCGGTAAATGCGGAAAAGTAAAGAACACAAGGATATATCCTAGTTTCCCTCACAGATCGAGAGTACTCCAGTCCCCTTACAACATGCAAGAGATTTCACTATAGTTAGAATTATTGTACAGCCTATTCACACCAATTGTGATGCTTACTATCTAACCTATAGGGAGACCAAAGGCTCTTAAAACCTTTAAGGTCTAAAACACTAAGTGCAAGAAGAACAATCCTCTTCAATGCACACCTTGCTTCCAACAATCCTGGACAGCAAGAATGCACACCTTCTTCAAGCAAACAACTTTTCTCAATGATGGAATACAAGTGTTCAATGAATGATATGAATTTTCAATTAGTTTTCAATGAAAAATTAGTGCAGAAAATTTCACTAAAAAATATGGTTCTTACAACACTTGAATTTTGAAAGATAAGATAATTTTGAATGTTCGAAGTTGTAAAATGAAGAAGGTGATTTAAATCTGAAAATTATGCAGTTTATATATGCTCTATAAATCCTTACAAAAGTGTACTATTACATGAAAAGATGACATGCTTCATTTAAAATGATCACAATATTTTTCAGTTCTTCAAAATAAATATTTTTGGCACTGCTTCAGTGGGAACCGGTTCCCATATATGGGTACCCGGGTTCCACTGCTTGTAACGTTTAAAAAATTTGAAAATTTGTCTTGGGTAACCGGTTCCCACTTAATGGTAACCGGGTTCCCCATACAAAAAACAGAAGCCAGAAGCTAAATAAGAGTTGGGTAATCGATTACCAAAAACTAGGTAATCGGGTTCCACAGACCTAGACTAAAAAATACCTAACAAATGTTATGTAAGGGCTATAGATTTGTGATCAAAACATGTTTTAAAAATTATGACATGTATGAAACATTGTTATGAACACTTGTATGCACACATAGAGAGGTTGAATGCATTATACCTTGACATTTGATTTAATCTTCAAAGATTTCTTTCAAGACTTGATTCATTAGATGACTTGAGTCATTCCATTTTTGCAACCATTCTATTCAAGAAAGCCTGTCTTCATCAAAATATTTTAGGAAGCTTGATTTCACAACCTATTCCACAAAAATTATGGAAAAAGTATTTCCGAATGTTCATCTCCGAATACACCTCATTTTTTAATGAAAAAGTGGTTTCAGATATGCATATATGAATTTTATTCTGTTATAAAAAATTTAAAAATACAACTAAAAATCAAATAAAATAAAATTAAACATCCATAATTTTTTTTCAAAAATATGAAAATAAAAAATAAATCAAATAAAATAGAAAAACAAAGAATTTAGAATTTTTAGGGTGAAATCCTTATTTTGTCCTAAAATAGGAATTTTGATTCCTGATTTTTTAGATGAATTGACACGGTAAAATTTTAATTTAGAGTCGATTTTTTAGAAAACTGAACTTTTTACGCTAGATCGCGTAAATGCAAGAGACGCGGGAACTCAACACTACTAGGTGTAGAAAGAAATTCTCAACACTACTAAGCCTAAGAGGAGTTCCCGCGTCTTTGGCCTTTATGCGGCGTAACGTAAAAACTCAATTTTTTGGAAAACTGACTTTGAATTGAAATTTTATCATGTCAATTCATCCGAGAAAAATCAGGGATCAAAATCCCTTATTTTGAGACAAATAGGGGACCCCATCTAAAAACCATAAATTTATTGTTTTTTTATTTTATTTGATTTATTTTTCGTTTTCATATTTTCGAAAAAGTTTGTAGACATGTAATTTAATTTTTTTTTATTTTTAGTTATATTTTTAAATTTTTATAACAGAGTAAAATTCAGATATACATATTCAAAATCACTTTTTTCGTAAAAAAGTGAAGTATATTCGGAGATGAATATCCAAAAATATTTTTTTTTATAAGTTTTTGTAAAATAGATGTGTTCAAATATGTATATTTGAATTCAAAAGATATTTTGCATTTTTCGTTAGAGATCAAGAGAACTATTAGGTATAATGAGATATTTTCTTCAAATATGTTGCAGCATGATCACACCATTCCTTTTAAACACAGTCACACCGTCCATTTTCCTTCCAACATAAATTTTATATTGATGACCATTACTCAATTTATGTTCTACTATATTTAGTTTAAGTTTAAATTGTTTTAATTTATTTTACTGTAATTTTATTGTTTATTAAATCAAATTTGAAATTAAGTGCACCATTCTCTTGTGTTATTACATATATATCATCATTATTTTTAAAGGAATGGAAGTTTAGAGAATATCGAATTTAATTTTAAAGAGTAATAGGAGTACCCAAGTCAAGTCCGATTACAAAGGTCGAGTCAATAATTCAGAATTAGATGAAATTGCCATCCAAATGAAATCTATGGTAAAAATAACAAAATATTTTTGTTAAATTCGTAAAAATTACATTTGAAAAAGAAAATATCATTTATGAAAGATTATTTCTAAATTATCACTTTGATATTTTAAACTAAGTCTGACAACGTCACTGTTGACCAGAATTTCATTTCTCGCCTCCCATATGTTCTTCCAGACCGCCAACCAAATTATTCCTTCATTCCCGACTCTCAACAATTCTACCTCAAATTTAGTTTTTAAAACAGTGACTAAAATATATTGCAATGGGCATCTCTTCAATCCCAACCCTTCTGCCATTTCTTCTTAATTTAAGTAATTTTAATTTTAAGCAGTCTCTTCATCCTAAAGTAAATGTTGTTTTAATAATGAAAAAATTGCTCAAAATAAGTATATCATTCATAACATAATTAACTTGTTTTCTGGTTTTTAATCAATGAAGTAAAAACCACTCCTTCTTGAGTGTTGGGTGTTTTCTGGTTTTTAATCAATGAAGTAAAAACCACTCCTTCTTGAGTGTTGGGTGACAAGTATAACACAATCCTATCAAACCACTTAATTGTCATTTGAGAGCTTCCTATTAGATTGACAAATCAAAGAATTTCAAGATATTTTCTTTTTTAACTAATTATTTTAGATTATTTTTATGATTTATAAATGTACTCACAATTACATTCATAATCACCTCTTAACTCATTCAATTGATGTGCCAGCTGCCTTGGATGTTGGAACTCTAAAATACAATATAAAATTGCATACAATTATTAAATTTGATTCATTATTTTTTTCTTGGCACATGATTAATTATTAATAGCCTTAGTAGTTGATAATTGTATACCATAAAGTGGCACTTGAGTAATTTACATTTCAAACAAGGGCATGATACTAATTATCTTACTATAAAATAGGTGTTACAAAAGTTTGAGCATTGAACCAAAATCTTGCAATTTTGCTTCATATATCACTGTTTTTGTTTTATTAAGAATTCAAATGGGTCTAACAGAAGCATGTTCCAAATTCATAGTTGAGTTCTTACAAACATTCAAAAACTCACCACCAAGCTCAATGCCTAATCACAATCACCATGATCAAGAGAATATTCTCAAGCTTGATGAAAGGATGGTTCGAGCTCTTGTTACCGTCTTTGGAATGGAAACAAATGGAAGAATCAAGAAGGAAAATGCTAGGCAAGTTGTGGAAAAGCTTGGATTGATCTATGGTTGTGATCAAAAGGATAACAAAGTCTTTCAAGACGACGACGGCGACGATGAAGAAGTGGTTGTGGAAGAAGTGCTTGGTGAGGATATGTCATCAAAGAGAAGTGAGTTATTGGTTGAAGCTTTCAAAATATTTGATGAGGATGGTGATGGATATATAGATGCAATGGAGTTGAAGAGAGTGCTTGATTGTTTGGGTTTGGATAAAGGTTGGGATATGAACACAATTGAAAGGATGGTTAAGGTTGTGGATTTGAACTTTGATGGAAAAGTTGATTTTGGTGAGTTTGAATTGATGATGGGATAGTATTATGAGTTTGTTCATTCATTGATTTTAGAATAATGTAATGATCATTATTGAGATCTAATTGTGTACTATTAAATAAATCAATAATTTGATTTTGATGAGTTACTATAAGAAAAATGCACAAAGTAATCAATAAGTCTTTTTTATACAAAACAAAATACAAGACAAAATACACGCTATATTGTGGTATACTCCCTATCGTCTTTATTTATAAGAAAAAATTTACTTTTAAATACATTGAATAACTAATGTATCTGAAGGATCAGATTCATTGATTATTCAATTAATCGAAAATAAACGTTTTCTTACAAATAGAAGGATAAGGGAGTATAATTACCTTAAGACATCAACTTAATCTGCTAATCAATACACAAATATATAAGATAGTATAAAGTTGATCTAGTGATCGAGAAAACCCTTAGGGCCAGGTAGTAGTTACACAACTCATAGCATTGCTCAAGACTCCATTATCAAGGATGTCGTTGAAGTTACTCATGTCCAAGTTTCCAAACCCTAGAAGATTTGAATTGTGTTCACCGACCGCAACGCCACCGTACAAGGCACCATTTCCGTGCTGGACATTGATGGTTGGGGAGACATGTGGCACGCGGCGCAAAGATGTCGCGTTGAGTTGTGGCGGAATGGTTATCTGACATTGATTCTGAAAAAACTGATTGTTCAATGATGTGGTGAAAGAGCTTCTAGTGACCATATCCTCAGCTAACTTCACCTAGTAATAGAAAAGTAGATGTAAATTAAACTTTGTATGGTAAATTATAGAATAAGCAAACTCTTAAACAATCTATATACCTTAGCTCTTAAAGCTTCTACATCTGATTTCAGCACTCTGTTATTGGTATCAGCCTCATGAAATTGTTGGCTAGTATTTGTAAACTGCTTGCACAGGGTTGCATTTTCCAGTATCAGTTTTTCAACCTGAGACTCAAGTTCAGACAGATGAGCTTGTTTTCTTCTCCTTGATCTTCGGGCAGATTCACGATTGGAATCCTTTCTGAAAAGATATCATGATAATTAACTGATTTCAATTGAAAACTATGCATACTTAGTTTGAGAGAACGGTGATATATGAAGCACAGACACCGAAAACACGACAGCACGTACATGTAGATATATTTTTTCAGAGGTGTCGGTGTCACAAAGATGATGATTTATTATTACCTTCTAAGGCGTTTGGTATCTTGTGGATTAGTGCTTTGTTCACAAGGACCTAATTCATCATCTCCATCAGAAGGATCAGATGAACCACTTGTTGTTCCTTTGGTATGATTCTCTCTAGTTGGTTTATTGGCTGAAACTGGGCTTCCCACTATTCAATATGTAAATATAAATTAGTTAATTAACTATGAAACTTTTGTGCTATAATACCAAGATAATTACATAATTAGCATACCAGTGCCATAAAGGGATGACTGAGAATCAATGGTAGCAGTGATGGTGGAATGTTTGGGAGTAAGGTTTTGAGAATCTGTAACTCCACAAGTGGTAAACGAAGTTACGACATCCTGCGATGCATTTGGCAATAATGTAAGGATATAAATATAAAATTACACATAACCCTTTATCCCATAATAACTTTTAGAAAAAGAAGAATGGTAGATTCCATGTATTCAATTTTGTGTTTGAATTCATTTGTAGGAGATTTGAAAGTTTTTTTTTTAAAAAAACACAAAATAGATTTTCTTACATTTAAGTTTTCTTTTATTAAAATTGAGTTTACATTTAAAATTAATTCTAAATTAAAATTAAGATTTCTTTGACAATAATATAGTTTTAAAAAAATCACTAAGTAGTGACGTGTTGTATGCCAACCTTTCATTTCTTCTTAAATAATATCATCTTTATATATTTAGGTTTGAAATTATATTCCTGTGAATGTTATTCCCATGATTATTATTCCTGGATTATTCTAATCTATATATTTAGTAAAATGTTAGATTCTTAGAAATTATTATAAAATTTGTTTAATTTAAAATAATAAAAATAATAGAAAATGTGAATGTTAATGGAAGTTATAATTAGTTAAATGTATTCTCATGAGAATCTTTTATTAAGTCTTGAAATAAATATAAAAGTGTCATGTAAAAAGGATTCCTTAGAATAAAAGATGCTTTAGAACAATTTTTATAAACTTGAATTAGAAGTAATTCTTACTCTCAAATTTCATATTAATATGTTTAAACGTCCAGTATTATTTTAATTTATTTTTATATTAAAATCAATTTTATAAAATTAAATTTTATTAATTGTAAAACCAAATTTATTTTAATTTATTTTTAATTAAAATCAATTGAATGAAATTAATTTTTTTTGAAATAAAAAAAAACTTTTTATTTCCAAAACAATTAAGGACAACCGATCCATATAAAAAATGAAATTAATTTTTATTAAATATAAAACCAAATATATTCTCTTGATTTAAAAATAATTGATTTATAAATATCAATAAATTATTTAAGTTAATACAAAAATATAAATAAATGTTATAGTTGAGGTTTACAAATTAAAACATTACTTTATACTCGTTAAACTCAATTAACATTCGCCTAGATTGTTGGAACAGAGGATGAAAGAAAGTATATTTGTGATGAAGAAGAAGAAGTTTAGAAGAAAAAGGAGAGAGAAGTAAAATTGATATTGTGTATATTGAAAAAATGATCAAAAAGCATTGTTTTCTATATAAGGAAATACTCCTTATATAGACACATTTCCTGGGCCTAGTGTAAACTAAACTAAAGCCCAATATCTAAGATCCATTACATTTTGAATTCTAGTATCCCAGATAACAGATCGAAATAGCTATCCAATATAACAGATCGAAATAGCTAAGCTATTTCGATTACCCCTTATTCGATTTGAATCATGAATTATGTACTCATTCTAACACACCCCCTTAATTCATGTTCTCGAGACTTCTCATCCCTATGCTCCCTTTCAGCTCTTCGAATCTGACTTTCTTCAGAGGTTTAGTGAATATGTCAGCTAGTTGAACTTGGTCTTGATACTTTATTTCGATCTTCCCTTTGTTTACTTGATCTCTCAGAAAATGATATCTTCTTTCAATGTGTTTGCTTCGACCATGACACACTGGATGATTAGCCAAGTTAATTGCTGATTTGTTGTCAACAAACAACTTTATATTCTTTGGCTTCATTATCTTGAGTTCTTCAAGTAACATTTCGATCCATGCTGCTTGACATGCTGCATATGATGCCGCTACATATTCTGCTTCACATGATGACAAAGCCACAATGCTTTGTTTCTTCGAGCTCCAGGAGATTGGAGCACCTTCGATCATGAAGATGTAGCCTGCAGTGCTTTTTTTTTCATCTTGATCTCCACTGAAGTCCGAATCAGTATATCCATGAACTTCAATGCTTGTGTTGCTTTTCGACTTCTTTGGCAGTAACACCCCATGATTGATGGTTCCTTTTATGTATCTCAACACCCTCTTTACTGCATTGAGATGACACTCTTGAGGTTTCTCCATAAATCTGCTCAACAACCCCACACTTTGGCAAATATCAGGCCTTGTATTGCAAAGATATCTCAAGGATCCAATGATCTGTTTGTACAATGTCGAATTTACAAACTTATCATTTGATTCTTTCTTGACTTTGCTCCTCTCTAGTGGGTGTGACTTCTTCTGATTGCTCATGTTGAACCTTTTCAGAATGTCTTGAGCATACTTGGTTTGATGCAAGAATACTCCTTCTTGATTTTTGAATTCCATTCCTAGAAAATATGAGAGATTACCTAGATCGACATTTGAATTCTTGCATTAGCTTGACTTGACTTTTGCTATCTCAACTTCTTCATCTCCGATGTCGAAGTCATCTACATAGAGGCATAAAATGATTCGACTGACACCGTCGACATCTTTCACATACACTCCATGTTCAGAGACACACTTTGTGAATCCTGCTTCGATTAGGAAACTATCTATTCTTTTATTCCAAGCTCGAGGAGCTTGTTTTAAACCATAGAGCTTTCGTAATCATACACCTTCGACTCTTGTCCTTTGACGTCGAATCCTGGTGGTTGAGTGACGTAGACTTCTTCTTCTAATGGTCCATTCAGGAATGCTGACTTTACATCTAGTTGATGCATTTTCCATCCCTTATATGTTGCTGTCGAAACAACTATTCGAATTGTTTCAAGCCTAGCAACTGGTGCATATACTTCGTCGAAGTCTATTCAGCTTCAGAAAGCCTCTAGCCACCAGCCTTGCTTTGTACTTAGCAATTTCTCCATTTGGCCTTCGTTTCACCTTGTATATCCACTTTACATCTATTGGCTTCTTATTCGTTCTTTCGACAAGCTCCCAAGTCTTGTTCTTTTCAATGGCTTTGAGTTCTTCTTTCATGGCTTCGCACCAATTCGAATTACCCATTGCTTCATTTAAATCGATTGGTTCGCTTGACCATCATCATGGCTTCTTCAACTAGATCACCATCAACATCAATCACTTGATCGAGAATCTTTCATACCACTAGCCTAGTTGATTCGGTTCTTGTTCTTGTCGACCTTCTTTCACTTTGCTCGGTGGTTCTTCATTTCGACTAGTTGAAGTGTTACCTTGTTCACTCGACTATTCGAGGACTCATCTTGAGGATCTTCTTGAACACGATTATAATGGTGTCGATTCTGTGTTGAACTTGACTCAATTCCAACCTTTGCTTTCGTCGATTCGAACATCTCTCGATTATTAGTTTATCTTGATTGGTGAATACGACATGCGCGGTCGAATGATAACCTATAAGAACCATAGCTTCACTGATCATCCGGTTTTCTTCTCAATTGTTCGGTACATGCCGAAACACATTGATCAAAAACTCTGTGACTTACACTTGGCTTCGATCCGGTCAAGCCTCGTGAGGTGTTTTTCCAACTATCCTTTTCGTTGGACACTGTTGAATATCTTCGAATTAAAATCTTTTAGGCATTTCTTTAGCTTTCAACATACTTCTTGTCATGTTCGTATACTGCTTTTCCTCTCGGCTATGCCATTGTGTTGAGGTGTATAGGGTGCAATAACTTCATGCTCTATACCTTCCCATTCTGAATTTGGCAAATTCGGTGATGTATTCACCACCACCGTCGGTTCTCAACTTCTTCAATTTGCGCCACTTTGCCTTTCGTGCAATTTGAACTTCTTGAACGTGTGAATACTTCACTTTTTCTTTCAATGATGTAAATCCATATATGGTGAATTCATCAATAAGCGTAAGAAAATACTGTTGCCTCCATTTGATTTTACTTCAAATGGTCCACACATCGAGTGAACTAGCTCCAACTTGCGTTTGGATTTCATGGGCGGTCATGTTTGAATGCCTTCCTTGCGCTTAGCTTTACCATTCCTCACACTTGCTTTGGTTCCTTCACATAAGGCAAACCAACCACCATCTTCTTCGATTGAGCATGCATAAACTTCAAGTTTAGATGTCCATACCGTGGTGCCATAGCCAATTCTTGTCTTCTTCATCATCAAGCAAGACATTTGTGATCCGATGTGTTGAGTTCTACTTTGAACGTCTTGTTTTGTCAATGGCGCTTTCATGATCGACCTCCCATCACCCTATAGACTTTCATCTCATTCTTTTCAAGTTTCATCACGAATCCTTTTGCAAGTAATTGACCTACACTTATCAAGTTACTTGTCATAGAGGTACATACAATACCTCGATGATAGTAGCTTTTCCACCATCCTTTCGGCAATCGAAATATCTCCTTTGCCGTAGAATCGATGTGTCTTCCATCGAAACTTTATCACCCTTTGACTCATCTAGTTTGGTGAACCAATTTTTGTTGCCGGTCATGTGATTGCTACATCCACGAATCCGGATACCACATGTTGGTTTTCTCGAATTCGATTGAGAATTAACCATCATCGATACATCATCGAATCACTCTCGCGCGTGCATATTGAGCTTCATCACTTTCGCCTTTCTACTTTCTTCCTTGACGGTCTCGGCGAAGTGACCAAAATCTTGACAATTGTAGCATTGCTTATCTTTCTTGTCAACTTTCTTCCCGAATACTTGTTGCCCATACCTTTTCTCGAATCATTCTTGCTTGACTTCTCATCACCGCAAGATGCTTTGAAACTTCGATTTTCACTTTCTTCTGAATCTTGATTGCAATGCTTGTTCACTACCTCTCTCTTTCGAGTTTCTTTGCTTGATCTCATCTCATGAGCCTCTAATGAAGCTTGAAGTTCTTCTAACTTCATCTCGTAGTCTTTGCTTCTTCAATTGTTACAACAATATAGTCAAAATCTGCATTAAGGATCTCAATACCTTTTCTATTTTCTGCAGTCGTGATGGTTTCGCCACATGCTTTCATTTGATTCGTCAATGTCACAATCTTTGAGAAGTATGAAATTGATTCATCATCCTTCATGTGCATCAAAGTATTGCTTTCTCTGCAACTTCACCTTCTTCAATTTTCTCCTCCGCCATACAAGTTCTTTAACTTGTCCCATGCTTCTTTCGATTCTTCTTCAATTATCTTCTCAAAACATCGAATCTACACACGATGAATCAAGAACAATGCTTACGTCTTTCTTCCTCCGATCTTTATCGCGACTTTGGCTTCGTCGCATTTGCTTCCACTCGATACACCATCATTCAAGATTTCAACAACATCTTGAAATCTGAAAATAACCTTCATTTGTGCAACCCATCGCTGGTAGTTTTCTCCTTTGAAAACTGGTAGATTTGCTGGAATCTGTGTCGACGTTGTTGTTCCGTTTGCCATTTGATTCTCCTTGAATCGCAACCGAGCTCTGTGATACCAATTTGTTGGAACAGAGGATGAAAGAAAGTATATTTGTGATGAAGAAGAAGAAGTTTAGAAGAAAAAGGAGAGAGAAGTAAAATTGATATTGTGTATATTGAAAAAATGATCAAAAAGCATTGTTTTCTATATAAGGAAATACTCCTTATATAGACACATTTCCTGGGCCTAGTGTAAACTAAACTAAAGCCCAATATCTAAGATCCATTACATTTTGAATTCTAGTATCCCAGATAACAGATCGAAATAGCTATCCAATATAACAGATCGAAATAGCTAAGCTATTTCGATTACCCCTTATTCGATTTGAATCATGAATTATGTACTCATTCTAACATAGATGGGCTACTCCATTCTTGCATCATTTTCAATTTACTCCTCTTTATATGGGTTACTAACCTATGCGGAAAAGTAATTTTTTTTAACATTAAAGACTATGTAGCTTTTTCCAAATTGAGTTGTTCAATTTAATAAAATAGATAAACTATTTACACATAAAAGATAAATGGACAACTAGCTTAATCATTTTTTATGTGCCATAATAATTGATGGAGTATAAAGTAGCAGAGTCTTTAACATCGGTTTTATTTAGTACTTGGATTATAGTAAAAAATAAACTTTCATTCAAAATTATTTGAGTATTATTTGATTTTGATTTTTAGTGGAACTAAGATAAATTATTTGATTATTATTCGAGTTTGATTTTTAATGGAACTAAGATTCGATCAATAAGTCATCTTTTTGAATCACAAAATTAGATTAATTAATTTATTATATAGATAAGAATTTGTTAAATAAACAAAAATTAAACAGCGGGTTTGATTTGTTTTTAAAAGAGGACAAAAAAGAATCTCTAAATCTTTTCTTAGTATCCAAACTCATCAAAGTCAATAAATTACAAGTTGATTTGACTTCGCAATATTTTAGTTTTGCCAAAATTATGATGTTACCTCTCTTTTGCTTACTTTTTAAACCAACGTGCAAGGTGGCGGCGGAACAATTTATATAGGAAAAATATAGAATAGTAAATTAAAACAACTAGGACAAAATTTTGATTTACATTCTAGGGATATATTATGGGGTTTTGAAGGAATTCAAGGATCTTTACATTGAGTTTTAAACAGGTACATAAATGAAAAAGATATTACATCTGAAATTTTGAAATAATCATGATACTAACATCCATGTTTTCACAACATACTAGAATTACTAATAAAGTTATGGGCAATGTGAGTCCATTCTTAAAAATAAAATAAAATAAAAATTCTGGGCATATTGTTTTGCATATGTGCATATTTGTTGTAACAAATTACCTGAATTCAACCTAAACTATCGCCTCTACAAGTCATAAGATTTATAAAATAATAAGTCTCATTCCATATAAACACCTTTTAATCTTTGACTCTTGTTAATATAGAATTTTGAGATTTTTTTAATATATATTTATTTTAGATGAATCAAATGAATCCATATGATGTCATGGATTTAAACCTGAGGTCACATATTAGAATCTCCATCCTCGCATAGCTCTCAAGTGAATTAATTCAACAAAATAAACTTCGCATATGTATCTTCTTTTTCAGTATAATATTTTTGGTTAATTACTACTCCTTATAATTTTATTCATAAAAAATTTAAATTTGTTAATTAAGCAATACATCTAATCTATATCAATATATTGTCTAAATATAAATATAAATATATTAAAAGGGTTAAATATGTTTTTGATTAATTTAAAAAATTTATATTTATTTTTAGTTTCTCTAAAAAAAATTTTAAAAAAAATAATTTTTCTAAAAATTTTAATTTTAATTTTAGATCTTCTTAACGTTATTGTTAATTAAATTAATAAATAAAGATTGTCATTAATTTTAATGTTAAATTGTAAAAATCATTGATAAATTGTATGAAAAACAAAATTTTGAAGAAGATGGAAGAAAATTTTTAAAGAGAAAAATTAAATATGAGACATTAAAAGTATTTAATTCAATATTAATTATGCAATATATCTAAAAACAAAAATTAATTATGAAGTTTTGAACAACATTAATTATGAATTGTTTTTAGGTCCGGATTTGAGTGGTGTAACTGTATGAAGGTCAGAGTCGAAAAGAGAACAAAAACAAAAAGGCCCACACTCCAAAGCCCTGCGTTCACACTAGTTACTCACACTCACAGTCCACATCACCACGCATGCACCCCACTCATTTTTCATTTCCTCTCTTCTTAACCCTCAATAATATCTCCACAACCAATTTTCTTCCTCTCAAACACACAAATTAATTTTAATTCATCTTTAGATGTAAAGTTTGTTATTCTTATTTCCGATTAAGAAAGCTCGAGCGAATCGCACAAACTGCATGGCATGTGTTACATCATCCATACATCTTAATAAACAATTGAATAGAGAAGATACCAGAAAGAGATAGAAGAGAGTTACCGGTAAAAGAGTGTGGAAAGCGGCGGTGATGAACGCCTCTGTATCGGCAAGACTCGGGTAATCGAGATTGAGAAGCTCATCGAGATCCGATTGTGTTCCCGCCATAACGTCGCCGGAGAAGGAGAATAGAGAGAGAGAAAAGGTTAACTGTAGTGAGAATAGAGAAAGTGGGAAAAGGGAGTGAGGTTAGGAGCTTGAGGGGTATAAATAGAATTTTAGAATGGCGCGGGTGCACACGTGTACGTGCCATATTTATTTTTTTATTTTTTATTTTCTGAAAAATGAAATTAAAATGCGAAAGTGGGCGGCACATGAAGTTAAAATGTGCCAGAAATTTTGTTGGTGATTTGAAATTACGAAAGTAGTCTTATCAGAGGTATTAATTACGAGTGGACCCATGATGAGGTTACGGGATTCAACTGGACCGTCTATCACCGAATATGTGAAATGTGAAGCTCTTCATTACTGACATGTACTAGAGTTTTAATTTCAAACCGTATGAAAAATAAATTGAATAGGGGAACAAAGTAATGTATTATATCGTAAAACTAATGACAGATCCGTGCTTTCGCACGGGTATATTTGTTTAAGTTGTTGAATGAATTGTGATGAATTGAAAATAATGAAAAAATAGATTGAATATTTAATTGTAGAGTAAATAGATAGATAGATTTGTTTTGATATTTATAATATTGAATGATAAATATAATTATATAAAAAATTAATAATATTCATTAAATAAAAAATTAATGATATTCATGAATTTGTATAGATTAAAATAATTTTGTATAGTAAATTTTTATTCAAATGCATATTAAAAGTAATATTTATCAAAAATAATTTTGCGTGAATTTAACTGGTCGTGTCACATTATAAATTTATTTAATACGATATAGATTTTATCTAAATATAAATGTATATTTGAAATGAGTTATTTAATTATAAAATGAATAATAATAATTTAAATTTAATTTAAATATTTGAAAAATATATATAAAATTATTTTATTGTTAGTGCTCCGTGAGAAAAATAAAAAAATTTGAATTTTGTGTCTAACATAAGTATAATGTTAACTAAATAAAATAAATATTTTTTTTATAGTGATCCGTGAGAAAAGTAAAAAATTTTACTATGTGCAAATATTTTTTTTAATAATTATGAATAATTTTGATATTTGAATTTTTTTTTTAATAATTATGTCAATTCAATTTATTAAAATTGTGAAAATAAAATGGTCCTCAAATTAAAGTGTAAGAATGATTAAATTCAAGGGTTACAATTTCTGAAGAGGAGTCAGAAGTTGCAACTTCTAAAGAGGAGTCAGAAGTTGCAAGGAGTCAGAAGTTGCAATCTGAAGGGGAATAAAGTAATGTATTATATCGTAATATTCCCCTATTCAATATGAAAAATAAATTGAATAGGAGAATAAAATAACATATTATATCGTAAAATAATTTTACAATATTATCTAATAAAAATTCACTAATTAATCATATTATACAATTAATTTAAAAATATTAGAATGATTTAATAAAATATATGGTACTACTTAGTTCACAATACAAAATTATTTTACACCATAAACATATTCTTATATCTTATTGAATATACTCTTTATACACAAGTGCAAAATCGAGTAAATATCCAATGGATTATGATTTTTAATTTTGGTGGACATCTAGGACCATCTGATATCATAAAAGGGTGTGACACTCTAATGAATCATGTCACGTACTCCTCTACACAATGTCACATCTGAGATATCTACATCATCGGATACTCCCCTGGCACGAGATGATTCTCTCAATTCTGAAAGACGTCATCGAGATCCCTCCGTGTTATTGTGTCAAGAGCATCCTGGAAAGGAGATCTAGGTATCATTTGCACAAAGTCAAACTGGCGCATACACCGCTCGGACAGATACTTGACCATCATGTTCGATCCACAAGCTAGCCACGCATAGTATAACGAGATGATATCGAATGCAACAACCTCCTCGTAGTCCGTAAACAACGTCCAGTTAATGTTGTCATGGTTGGTGCGATCAAGAAACATCCGATAAGGAAGCACAATTTGGTTGCCTCTGTTCAAAATAAATTTGGCAGCCCCTGGCATGAAGGTCTGATAGTCGGGATCTTCGGTGTAACCATGGATGCGGTGAAAGTATGATATAATCCAGCTCTGCATCAACAAAAACATAATATGTAAGTACAAATAAATTAAAACTAATTAAAATTTATCGTTAAAATAAAAATGTACTGTGAGGAGTGTGCACGAGCTAGTGAGCGCCATCGCCCTCCATCTGGAAGCTTCATTCTGCTTCTGATAGAGGTAGGTCAGAACAGCGGCACCCTAGTTCCAGCCACGAACTGTAGACAGGTCCATAAAATATCTCATATAGGCCACATCGATGTAGTGTCCACTCGTGTCCACAAAGACGGACGTGTCTACCAGGCACATAAAAAACAACGAATGGCACATCCACGGTGAAACTGAACAAAAATATCCTCGTCCACAGGTTCTCCAACGCCTGTGCAGTTCTTTTAGCACGTGCTGCTTGACGGGGTGTTCCTCATATAACTTCTCTAGGTAGGAGAATCTCACGTGCGCCCCGTTTTTGGAGTCGCAGTCCTGAGTAGCCATGTACGGATCAGCTCATAGATGCTCAACCATCCACTCAACCGCCTCAGCTCTGGTTATCTTGACATGGTTGGGTAACCTACCTCTGATAGATGGTTAGAGCAAGCAGACAACATCATCGAGCATGATGGTCAACTCCCCAACTGGAAAGTGGAAAAACGACGTGTCCTCATGCCACCTCTCAGCAAAAGCACCATGCATGCTAGTGTTAATGGTGTTGTAACCAATACCGAATAATCCGGCAAAACCAGATCCAATGACAGCACTGTGGAACCACTAAGCCTCTAGAATATAAAGATTAAAAAATTGCGGGAGTGGTTGACGTGTTTCAAAGCCCTCATTTCCTGAAACATAAGAATTCAATGAAAATAAATCAACATGAACCATATTTGAAATTCTAGTGTAGCAGACTCAGATGTCCTATAAGGATGTCGAGACATCTGATCTGACATAAAAATAAAACAGTCAAGGTAAAGAATACAACAATGAAGGAAACAAAAAGAACACAACAGAATTGTTAACCCAGTTCGGTTCAAACCAACCTACATCTGGGGGCTACTAAGACAGGAAGAAGACTACACTATCAGTAGTATTATTTTATGTAAAAAAACCTCTGGTTTATAGATAAATAACCTCCGATGTACCTAATAACTACCCAATGAAACTTTTATCTTAGAAGATCATCTAAGACAAGAGAACCTTTGCTCACTCCCTAGTGATACCTAACTATTGCAAACCCCTGCAACAATAACAACCTATTTGAAGAACACATCTTCAAATACAAAAACAATCAAAACACTTAACAAACATACTTGGAGTTACTTCACAGTTTCCTCCAAGAACACAACTCAACTCATTTTTTCACAACTTCTGAGTGAGTATAATAATTCTCTTGCCTACGAGCTTCAAGGTATAAATCAGTGACCATTCCACAATCCGGGTGGTTCACTTACATGGCTAACCCTAATGATTACATCTTTTTATATTTGGCTAGCTTGCTAAAACTAGGTTACAGCGTCCTTATTTATAACCTATTACCCAACTGGATTTGAGCCTTCAAACAACAGCTTATGGTTGTTACAAACTGCATAAACAAACTCTGCATAAAACAAATAGAAAAAAAACTGCTACAATCAAGGTCTTAAATCTGATTTTTCTCCTTAGCTTCTGATTGAATCTTATAGACCTCGATGTATGCCTTCAATTACACGCCACATACGATGCATAATATTCCCAGAATATTATGCATAATTTAAAACAGAATTGTAACAAACTTTAACAGTTCAGTAGCATGATGTCTGATGTCACGACATCGTCTTTGACATATTGTTTCAGATGTTGATTTTACTCAACACAACATGTTTAGGCATTCCATTAGGATTTACAAGTTCTTAAATATCCTATTGAACATTACATTATTGCTGCTATTATTTATTTTATAAAATTAAGTCAATCCTTAGAATCAAGGAACTTATAATATTTTTGAATAAAATTTATAATACAAAATAATTCAAGTGGAACCAAAAAAATACTTGTCCACCCCAGACATAACGGGAAGCATGATCCTGATAATAAATCAAGAGGGATGTGTCATATGACCCTCCTGGATAACCATCATCCTCCGCCTTCACGGGCTCCTCAATATCGTCGTCGGGGACCTCAATGTTTTTGGCATCTTGGGCACGCTGGGCCTCCTCCTCCGGTACCTCTACCTCTGGTACATGCTCCTCATGTACACCAAAGGTAGATGCCTCATGGAGACGACTCCTCCATGACAATGTGGAAGGTGAAGTTATCTCTAGTTGTGTCATTTATGCCCTTGTCTTTTTCTCGCTCTCGACGAGCCGACGTAGTCTAGCTGTGTCTGTCATGTCTCAAACGTGCCATCTAGTTTTCGTTCTCTGTCATTTTCCTGAAATAAACCATTACAATTGTTAGGTTACTAATTTAAAAACAACTCAGGCAACAATTCGCAAGTGCACTTGCAAATTCACCGATCCTGGGTAAATTCGCAATGCACTTACGAAGTCCCTCCAGGATCACTTCGCAGATACACTTGCGAAACCCCTTCGTCCAGACAGTTCCAAACCCAGAAAAATCAGTCCCAAAACACCCAAAATTCCTATTTTTTTATCCAATAAAACTATATTTACCTACTATTACTTCATATATTATTTAATTTCTACAACCTAACCTAATAATCTTATAAAAATTTACATTTTAAATAGAAAAAATTGAAGAAAACTTACACAAATTTGAGCTTGGATTTGATTTTGAAGGAGTTGTAATGAGTTAGAATGAGTTGAAATGAGAAGATGAACTTGAATGGAGTGAGTTTGAAGTGGTAGAAATGTTAGGGTTTGGAGTAGAAAGTTTAATATTTGAGTGTTTTGAAATGAATGGATATTGGGGGTTATTTTGTGTGTTTTATAAAACAACACGCAGACTTTATAAGTGCACTTACGAATTCCCAAAATAAGGTGAATTCGCAAGTGCACTTACGAATTCACCTGATTTTTTAAAAAGTAAGGTGAATTCGTAAGTGCACTTGCGAATTCAACTTCTTTTAAAAAAAACTATGGTTTATTTTGTAAGTGCACTTGTGAAGTCCACCTCTGAGGTGAATTCGTAAGTGCACTTACGAAACTTGAGGGTATTTTTAATTTTTCACCAAGGGTGGGGACGAAACCCACTAGCTGGGTGAAGAAATTCTCTAATATTATGAGCATAATTTAAGTTTTAAGTATGGATGTGTTTTATAATGATAATTAATATTTTTTAATGTACCACACGTATAAAAGTGTGCAGAATATACAGTTGTGAAGTTTAAATTTATAATGAAATTTAAATTTGTTTCAAATATCTTGAATGGTTTTTAACCGATTTAATTATCAATAATTTGATTATTCATCCATATAAGTCAAATATAATTAAATAATTATTAATCAATTATTATTTTTTTAAATTAGAATATTATCCGACTATTATCCGAAATCTATTTTTTTCATTATTCATTTAAAATAATTATTTTAAAATACCGGTTATATAATCATAACCAAGTTATAATTGATTTTATAACCAATTTTGATTAAGATGGTTTGAAAATTGTTATGATTTGTTTTTTTATAATAACCAACCATGCACACCCCTAGCTACATATAGGGATGACAACGGGGCGGGGCGGAGGCGGGTTAAGCACACTCAGACCCGCACCCACCCCCAAACCCGTTTGGGGTTAAAATTTGTTCGCTCGCCCCCGCCTCCAACAAGAAAGGGGTTTCCCTGCACCCGTTCGAATAAAATTTTAATTATTTTTTCAATTTATGTTTTTTCAATAAAGATAAAAATAAATAATTAAACTAAATAATTGATTATTTTAAAAGTATTTTTTAAATTTGATATTTTTAGTTAAATTTATTTTTAAAATAATAAATAATAATTCTAATAAACATGATATTATAACATAAAAAATGTAAGTGAGTAATAAAACTATTAAAAATAAATAAATTAAATTTAGTTGGCGACTGAGGGGCGGTTGTGGGTGCGGGGCGGATATTAGCATCACCCTCCCTCACCCCCGTTAATAAAAAAACGGGTTTTTCCCGCATCCGCCCCTGGTTAAACAGGGTTTACCCCGCTAATTTCGGGGCGGGTGCGGGCGGGGCCCGATGGGTGCGAGTTTATTTGCCATGCCTAGCTACATAATATGTGTTAGGTCTATTTTATAATTGGGAAAATTTATATGTATTTATTGAGATTGTAATTTCTCGTGGCGAAATAGGTTGTTCGACATAAATAAGGTAGTGTCAAAATAACTTAGTTTGTCGTATTTATGTAGTTGTCGAAATGTCGAAACAGATTGATAGACATGAATTTCTACGTGGGCCAAATTTTATAGTGTTAGTAAAATTAAGTATTTTGGGTTTTTTTATTTTGGTCTTTGCTTAGGGAGCAAGCAACTCAAAATCTATAAATAGAGAGTAACCTCTATCATTGTATGACACTTGCAATTACAAACAATAAAAGTTCCAGTTTGAAAGCAGAGAGAAGCTCTGTAGAAATTTTTTCTTTTTCCCTTATTTTTGTTAAAACTTAATTCTCTTTCTTCCTCGAGCTTGGAATAAAAGAATAGATAGCTTCATTTAACAATTGTGCAACGAGAATCATCTTGTAAGTAAGATTGGTTGATTCACTCGAGTGAAGAGTGAAGAACGAGAAAATTCGATCATTGATTGAATCTTGTTCATCAAACTTGATTCAGAATTCTAACATTGATGTAATTCCAACATCTGGAATCTAGAGCACTGGGTGAGTGATTCGTGGGAAGCAAAACTCAATGGTAATGAATCATTTGAATGGGCATTTTCTGTTGGAACAAAGAGTTTTCAAGAAAGATAGTTTAGTGAAGAAGAAGAAGAGTAATGGAATTGACAGTGAGAATGATTATCTAAAATCCAGATACCACATGTTGGTTTTCTCAGTGTTCGACTAAAAGTTTACCATCATCAGAGTCACTGTCTCCTGCACGTGCATATTGAGCTTCATCACTTTCTTTCGCTCTTGTTGCTTTCTTTCTTCGACAGTCTCGAGCATAGTGACCAAAACCTTGACAATTGTAACATTGCACCTCTTTCGTGTCGAATTTCCTCCCAGAGTACTTGTTGCCCACACCTTTCTTGCTCGAATCAACATTCTTGCTTGACTTCTCATCACCTGCAAGATACTTTTGCTGCTTCGACTTCTCAGCTTTCTTGCTGAATCTTGATTGTAATGCTTGTCCAACCACCTTTTCTCTTTCTGAGTTTCTCTGCTTCAATCTCATCTCATGAGCCTCCAATGAATCTTGAAGTTCTTCTAACTTCATTTTAGGTAGAGTCTTAGCCTCTTCAATTGTCACTACAATATAGTCAAAATCTGCAGTTAGAGATCTCAGTACCTTTTCTATTTTCTGCAAATCAGTGACCGTTTCTCCACATGCTTTCATTTGGTTCGTCAGTGTCACAATCCTTGAGAAGTATGCAGAGATTGATTCATCATATTTCATATGCATCATCTCGTGTTGCTTTCTCAGCGTCTCTAACATCACCTTTTTCAATTTCTCGCCTTCGCCATATAAGTTCTTCAACTTGTCCCACGCATCTTTCGCTGATTCTTCTTCAACTATCTTCTCAAATACATCAGAGTCCACACACTGATGAATCAAGAACAACGCTTTATAATCTTTCTTTCTCTGATCTTTGTGTGCAGCTTTCTGGGCATCCTCCGCATTTGTTTCCATGTCCAATACACCATCATTCAAGATTTAAACAAAATATTGAAATCTGAAAATGACCTTCATTTGTGCAATCCACCGTTGATAGTTTTCCCCTTTGAAAACTGGCAGATTCGTTGTAATTTGTGTCGATGTTGTTGTTCTGTTTGCCATTAGATTCTCTCTGAATCGCAACCGAGCTCCTTGATACCAATTTGTTGGAACAAAGGGTTTTCAAGAAAGATAGTTTTGTGAAGAAGAAGAAGAAGAAGAAGAGTAATGGAATTGAGAGAAAGAATGATTATTTAAAACTGTATGAAGATTATTGTACGTTTTTTTGTTGATTACAACAAAATTCTCCTTATATAGACACATTTCGCAGGCCCAAGAAAGAAGACTAAGCTAAGGCCCAAAATATACAAAGGCCCAAAGAATTTGACACACTCCAACACATGCTATTATTCGATTACATCGAATACAACCTAACACTTCGATACACAAAATATTCGACTAACACCCAAAGTCAGTTCGACTAGCACATATACTCGCTAGTTTGACTGAACAAGAATTATACAAACTAACACACCCCCTTAATTCATGTTCTCGAGACTTGTCATCCTGATGCTTCTCTTTAACTCTTCGAATCTAACTTTCTTCAGCGGTTTGGTGAATATGTCAGCTAGTTAAACTTCAACCTTGCAGTGCTTTATTTCGACCTTCCCTTTGTTGACTTGATCTCTCAGAAAATGATACCTTCTTTCAATGTGTTTACTTCGATCGTGACACACAAGATGATTTTCCAGGTTAATTGCTGATTTGTTGTTGACAAATAGCTTTATCTTCTTAGGTTCCATTATCTTGAGTTCTTCAAGTAACATTTCGACCCATGCTGCTTGGTAAGCAACATATAATACAGCTACATATTCTGCTTCGCAAGATGACAACGCCATAATGCTTTGTTTCTTCGAACTCCAGGAGATTGGAGCACCTTCGATCATGAAAATGTAGCCTGCAATGCTTTTCTTTTCGTCCTGATCTCCACTGAAATCTGAATCAGTGTATCCATGAACTTCGACACTTGTGCTTTCCTTCGACTTCCTAGGAAATAACACGCCATGGTCGATAGTTCCCTTGATGTATCTCAGTACCCTCTTTACTGTGATGAGATGACATTCTTGAGGTTTCTCCATAAATCTTATAAACAATCCTACACTTTGGCAGATATCTGGTCTTGTATTACAAAGATATCTTAGGGATCCAATGATTTTTTTGTACAATGTCGAATTTACAAACTCATCATTCGATTCCTTCATCAGCTTTGCTCCTATCTCTAACGGTGTGACTGCTTCATTACATTTGCTCATGTTGAATCTCTTCAAAATAACTTGAGCATACTTAGTCTGATGCAAGAATACTCCTTATTCAGTACTTTTGAATCCATCCCTAAGAAATATGAGAGATTCCCTAAGTCAGACATTTTGAATTCTTGCATTAGCTTCAACTTGACTTTCATTATCTCAGCTTCGTCGGTTCCAGTAATGAGTAAGTCATCTACGTAGAGGCATAAAAAGATTTGACTGACACTGCCGACATCATTTACATACACTTTGTGTTCTGAGACACACTTTGTGAAACCTGCTTCGATCATGAAGTTATCTATTCTTTTATTCCAAGCTCGAGGAGCTTGCTTTAAACCATGGAGAGCCTTCCTTAATCTGTACACCTTCTACTCCTACCCTTTGACATCGAATCCTGGTGGTTGAGTAACATATACTTCTTCTTCTAATGTACCATTCAGGAATGTTGACTTTACATCCAACTGATGCATCTTCCATCCCCTGTATGTTGCTGCCGAAACAACTATTCGAATTGTTTCTAGCCTAGCAACCAGTGCGTATACTTTGTCGAATTCTATACTAGGCTTCTGTAGAAAGCCTTTAGCCTCTACCCTTGGCATTATTTTGTAAAATGTTAAACTTTGTAATGATTCTCGCTGGAATGTATACAAAGTGTTTTTGAAAGTATTTGAAAAATGTGAGGTGTGAAAAGCATTTTGATTGGAGCAAGCAATAGAGACTTATTACCTACTCATAATGGTCGTTTCCATGTTATTTTTCCTTCTCCTTTAGAATAAGACTATCCATACCATTAGTTGGTAGGTAACTTTATTCGTTTGGATGTGAAGGGACAATCGAAGGGTCTTTGTATGGTCATTGAAGGCAACATGTAAGGATACCTTTAACAATTTGTAGGGACAATAATCACTTATTCTTAGGAAACAATCGAGGGACGAGATCATATATTCGTAGGAGACATCGAGGGTCATCGAGGGACTATGATCTATTTATCGAAGGAACTATGATGATGTTATTCGTAAGCGTTTTTGCTAATGGTATCCCTACGTTCGAGGGACATGACCATTGTATTTGAAAGGCAACAATAGAGGATACCCTCAGGGGGTGCATGTGTGAAAGAGTGTGTTAAGTTCAGATATATTATCTTGAAAATTAGGTTATTCTAAGATTGTTTTTTATCTTGTCATGCAAGCCCTAGTTACTATACAGTTAATATGTACAGAAAAATGAAGTGCAGAATGTAAAGTGTAGAAAGAAAATGTGCGGAAAGTAAATCCTACGCTATTACATGGCTTTGGGGAAGATACATAATAGGAGGTGCAGAAAGTAAATTGCGGAAAGTAAAACCCTAGTTAAGCTATTACATCCCATGAGCAGTTACATAATAGTAAAAAACATGCAAGGAATTTAAACCCTAACTATTAAAACTTGTGAGCAATTAAAATAATCGGAAAAGTAACGCGAAAAAGATTAAATTGCAAATAAGAGAGGATAATGTTAGTAGAAAATATATTTTCATGTTAGAAAAATGTTTTAGGGTTAGTAAACCTAATTATATGAAAGAAAATGTTTTTTGGTAATTTTGTGGATTGATTTTAATGTAGAAAAATAATTAAATGTTAATTTAATGGTTAATTAACAATTAATTAAAATAAAACGAAAAAAAATGATTTTTTTTGTGTCAAAAATTAAATTAAGATTTTTCCGTGGGTAAACCTGTACCTACGAATCTCATTCCTAGCTATAGGACCTACAAATCACAACTCTCAAAATATGCAATATAAATAAGTTATGAGGGCATGAATCGATTGGGTTTGATCCTCTAAACGTGATGGTGTCATTGGTTTCGTCCAATTTTCCTTAAATAAGAGAACCCTAATTTGGAGCTTAAAACCCTAACAATGGCAACTCATGACTCCTGCACTTAAAAATCAATCAAACGGTTCAGATAGTTTTGAAACATCATCATGAACACAAATATGCAATCAAATTTATTAAAAATGCATGAATCAATGAAATCGATTTTGAAATAAGTTGTGCAAACCATGATTCAGATTTTTGTGTTTTTGGAGGTGTTGAAGCTGGGTAACAATCTGGAATGAATCAGAGGACTCCCAGGAATTGATTGGCAATCTTTTTTTGGCTTGAATCGATGCAAAAACAGGTTTTCCACTTGCTTGGGTACCACAGATTTTTTGAAGTTTTCTTAGGGTTCTTAGGGCGTGCAATCCTTGTTCTTGAGGTCTGAATGCATTGTGTATATATAGAAGAGTGAATTAGGTTAAGAATTATGGTCATGAATAAAATTCCATATATTTGGTTCCTTTGATCAGAAGAATATTCCAGATATAAGCTTATCTTTGATATCACATAAAGAATTTTTTAGAATACCTTTATATGTCCTATTTCTGGCATTGAGCTTAACTTCCATACTCCCATAAGCTTAGGTCAGAAGAAGACTAACATCTGGAGTAGAAAGTTTTCTTGATCGTGTCCTGATCAACTAATACAACGCATATGTCTCCTCTTCCAGATCAGGAGTAGGTTCCAAATATATGTACTCACAATACATTTGTTTGGCACCCAGAACATCTGTTCTTCAATTGGTGGTCACATACCAGTAAAAATAATGTTCTACATCCCATAGGACATTAGTTCCATCTCCTTAGAACACATCATCCTTGATAGTCTTCAAGGTCTTCAAACAATTTGCAAATGTATATGATAATCATTAATCAATTGATACTCATCAACTCTATTAATAAATGTCTTTACGAGTGGACTTGAGGAAGGTATCAAGTATCTTTGACACTTTTAATAGGTTGTAAAATCTACTAAGTATTCTATTGAATAAAAATAACCCTAGAATCCTTCTTTCACTTCTAGGGCTGCATCAGAGGCTATGCAGCAGAATATAGCCATACTTCAACAGAATTTACACAATGCTTAATCCATAATTCAAATGTAAGCATTACATCTAAGGCTAAAAATAAATCAACCCTACAAAATGCTTGCTTCTTCATTAAGCAATAGACTAGACCCATCCAATATCTTGACCATATGCAAACACATAAGCACAATAATTACCTTATCAATGTCTTCACTCCCGCATGAAGATTTTGACAATTTTCATCTCTGTGCTAAATATAGGCTGAACAATTCAATCCAAATTCTTCACTCCCGTATGAAGTCTTTGAATTTAACTTTTTGTTTCAACTTCTTTATCTTCTTTTTCAAGAAGGTATAATAGTTTTGGCCAGGTTGGTCTAGTTCTCCATAAATAGGTCTATCCTCCACTTTAAGGGACCATACAATATGAACATTCATTGTTCAAACAATCTTCTACCTTGTATACAACCAGAAAGTATTCCCCATGGATCTCATCCAGGAACAGACAGGATTCCTACTCTGATACCAATTGAAATTCTGGTGACAACAGACTCAGGATGTCTTGACATATGATCTGACATTATAAAAATAGACAAGGTAGAATATACAATTAACAATGCAAGAAACAAAATAACACACAAAATTGTTCACCCAGTTCAGTTCTAACCAACCTACATCTGGGGGCATACTAAGCCAGGAATGAAGTTCACTATCAACAATATTAATTCAGAGTTAAACCTCCCTGTTTACACTCCTCACTTAATCACCTACCCAATGACCATTCTATCTAAGATGCCTCACTTAGATATGAGAACCTCTGCTCACTTCCAATCACCGTAGTGATGTCTAGAAGTCACTATCATCCCAGCCACTGCATCAACAACTTGGCTCCTATAAACTAAAAAAGTTTGGAGATACCTCACTCCAAACATAAAACAGTCAACTTGTGACACAAACAAACTTGGAGTTGATTCACATCTTCTTCCAAGGACACAACTGCACTCATTGCTTCACAGCTTCTGAGTGAGTAAAATAATCCTCTTGCCTATAGGCTTCGAGGTACAAATAAGTGACCATCCCACAATCCGAGTGATTCACCTACAAACCAACTCTCCTAGAGAGTTGTTACAGACTCAACCCTAAAAACTACATCATTACTAAATTTGGTTGGTACAAAACTTAGGTTACAAAACTTCTATTTATAACCTATTACCCAACTGAATTTGGGCCTTCAAATAAGATCTTGAATCTGTAACAAACTACAATAACAAACTTTCTGGAGAACACAAACAAGTAGATAACTTTTGCTACAATCAAGGTCCTTGCTGATTTTTATCCTTAGCTCTTGGACCTCCACAAATTCCTTCAAGATCACGCCAGATATGATGCATAACATTCCCAGAATATTCTGAATAATTTAAAATAGAATTGTAATAAACTTTGATAGTTCAGTAGTGTGATGTCTGATGTTTGATGTTTGATGTCGTGACATCTTCTTCGACATGTTGTTCCAGATGTTAAAACATTTCAACACAACATGTTTCTTCATTAAATAGAACTTCAACCTGCTTTCTTCTTACAAATTATAAACCCTATTTAACCTATTGTTGTTGTATTAGTTTTAACAAACATAAAGCCAATCCTAAAAATAGAGAATCAACACATTCCACTATACTTCTCAAAATTGTCAACTCTCTTTATTCCAAATTTACCCCTTTTATCCCAAATGTTCAAAACTATAAATATTCATTCATGATTTATTTTGAACCTTGATGATACCATAAAATTAGCCTAGATTTCTTCTTCTTCTTCAACCTTCCAATCTATGCATACACACCATAATTACACTGTGATGATGTTTCGTTGGGGTTCCATCTAGATGAAGAATTGAAGATTTCTAATTAGTTTGGGTTGAGATTAATAAGGGTCTTCATCCGGGAAAAACCATCGGGTTTCTCCACCAAGATCATTGGTTGATTTAGGGGTTTTCATGCAAGATCTTTAGAAAGTTCATCCATGTGAAAAATACCTTGGAGTGTTTGAAATCTTTTCAAGGAACCTTATAGTGTTTGAAATATTTTTAAGGAAGTAGCAAGGATTGGGTGATAGAATTGGTGATCATGTGTTGATAGTGTGCATTCAGATTTACTTGAGTGAAAAGATCCTTTGAAGTGTTTGAAATCCTTGCAAGGAACCTTGGGGTGTTTGAAATCCTTTCAAGGAAGTAGCTTAAGCGGCAAGTAGGTTGCAACTATCAGTTCATTTGATCTTGCTTAAGATCAAAGGTGGAAGAAGGAGCATCAACTATTGATTTTTGAATTAGGTGTGGATATAACTTATAATCATTTTGATTATAAGTGGTTTTGTATATCAACATCAATCAAGAAAAAATTCTGAAAATCTACTTGCACGCAAAGTGATTGATAAAACAATTAAACCAGTTCTTTTACTATGTAGCCTTGGATACAATTTTGCAAAATGACATTGTTCAAGCAATAAATAAGTTGACTATTAATTTGTGTTTGTTTATACCATTTGTGTATCTCATCTCATAGATTATATTTTATTGAATTTCATATCCGAGTTTCCAAATAGCAATTTTTAGACGACTGATCCAAACTTTCTTCCGCAATTAAAAATGTTTTGAAAACTTTCAAATTCTAGATTTTTGTCTAGAAATATTTTTGCGCCTTTATTCACCCCCTCTTGATATGCATCGTTGTCTAACAGAGAAGTCCATATTTGACTAGAAATTTCAAATGTCAAAGTTTGACTTTGAGCAGTTGACTTTGTATCAGATGAATCAAATTTGTCCAATTTCAATGAAAAATCTTGATTATGATGCAATCCTTAGAATGTTAAGATCTCCTTAAAGTTCATAAGATGATGATATGATGAAGTCTTGAGTGACACACAATTGAAGATCTCAAACCTTAATGCCCGATTTTTCATCTGAGGAGCCAAAATCCTAATTTCCCTTAAGTCATTGATGAAACCTTATCATGTTGAAGTTGTGATGAATATAGTGATACCATGATGATATGGATGAATGAGGAGCTTGAATCTCTAAGTATCATTGATTTGGCAATCCCTTTAACTCCTAGATTCCACACACCTATCAATTTAAGGAACAAACAAGCAAACAAAACTTGTATCTCCATGAGGATAGTGATGCAAAAAATGAGTGAGATGATTTCTTAATGGTATGTAAATGATTCAAAAATAGAGGTGAGATCTTAGGTAAAAAAAATTAGGGAACAACAGTTAGATTCATAAGTTGTTGTTCATAAAATCAAAAGTTATCCAATACACAATTCAACCCCCTTATTCAGAAGTTGTTGTTCATAAAAACAAAAGTTATCAAAAACATATATTCAACCCCTCCTTCTTGTGTAGTTTTCTCACCTTCAGAACCTAGTTACGAGCAAACCAATATAATTGATTGTCTTTGTAATACCCCAGTTTGATTTTAAATAGTATTAATATTATTTTACTATTACTATTAATTATTGTATATTGTCTGAACATCTAATTTAATAGTTATGTCCATATTATCATGTTCGTTTTATATTTTCGAAAAAATCATTAAAAAAAATTGTTCGTTTATAAAGTAGTGGAAATGATGTAGTTTTAAACAAAAATAACACAAATAGAAGAAGTTTCTTATATGCACATCCAAAATCTTTTTCTCAACAGGTTTCACATGTGCATATGCAAAACAACATCTGAATTTTTGAATCCAACGTTTCAGTATTTAAACATGTTAAAAAAGAGTGTCTTTAGATATGCACATACGGAACAATCTCTTAACATGTTAAAAAAATGTTTTTTCGAATATGCACATGCGAAACATGCTGAGTGATGCATTCACATGTGCATATCCGAAGACTTTTTTTAAATTTTCAATGGTGATTCTCACCACTATTAAATTTAAAGAGAAATTTCTTATATTTTTTTTAATGCAAAATAGGACAACGAGAATATGTGTGACTTCTTTGATATATCCAAGTTTTTCTTTACTTTTAATCTATGTAATATTTAATTATTCACCTATGAATTCCAACAATTTTTGAACTTCACCACTCATATTTAAATTTCAATACATTTGTTATTATATATATATATATATATATATATATATATATATATATATATATATATATATATATATATATATATATATATATATATATATAAATTTAGTTGGACATAACATATTATCTCCCCTATTGATTGTCAAATTGCTTGTTATTGTTATTTGACATGACCATAATTTTAATGTATATGTACATGTCTAGAAAGAGCATGCATATTATATACAATTTAATTTTTTTTAAAAAATATAAAACTAATTGCTTAAAAGTTAAGGCTGCTCGTAGGTCAAATATACTGTAATTGATAGAAACTTTTGCAAAAATTCATTCCGTACATAAAGATTTAATACTATATACATTAGAACACAGCTCATAAAAGTAACCCACACGAGATAATAACTTTGGTTCTTTGTTTTCTTGTATAATGAACACAAAGCACGTCGATTCATAAAACATTAGTTAAGGAAAAATTTGATGCCATTTGCAAAGTAGAGGAATGACATTAAAATTAAATAAAAGCATATGTTTACCATAAATATAGTTAGTTGGCAGTCACAATCTCAATCATGCAAAACCTCACAATCTTGACTAAATATCAAAGAGAGATGAACCAAGACATAATAGGCAGGTGTTTGTTCCATTTAAATTAAGATATATAGCAACCAACCAATTAGATGCGGTTTAAATTCCAAACCCAACTAGACCGTAGAAATTAACTTTTACTTTTCAAAAAGTATGAAAGTCATTTCATACGTAATCAACTCATGTACTTAATAAATTTTAATCAACTCATGTATATTTTATAAGAGGAATGCTATCGTAACACTAAATTTGTTACATTGTATCTTTACGCTGTAAATTTTAAGTTTCACCACATAAATTTTAATTTACATAAATAATAAATAAAAGACAATGTTGATTTTAGCATTAATATATCATTTCTTATTTTATAATTTTTATTTAAAGTTAAACTCGAGTTCGGGCTGATTGATTAGATTGAGAATTAGAATTGAGAACTTCTCTATTTCTTAAGAAATATGTCACATATATTTTATATAATTTAACTTGTATTCAATGAAAACATAATTATTGATATTTTCTATTTTATTTTATAGAAATTGAGAGGATCTTTATTCGAGAATGGAGATTAAAGTAGTACTCGAGAATGGAGATTAAAGTAGTATGATAAGATCGTAAAATCGTAGTTGTAAACAATGTTCTAAAACCTAACTCAAACTGTTTAGTTGGATTGATTAAATCAAGAATTGGAAGTAGAACGATTTGGTAAAATCATAAGACTATAATTGCAAATGAATCGGTAAAAATTGATGTAACTAGACTTGTTCACCGATTAGACTAGTGAATGATAGACTTCTTAAATCGTTTTGATCATTTTATATTTATTTTTCTAACTTGTCAAAATGGAGTAAAAAAATTAAAAATTTAAGAATATATATTTCTCTTCCACTATATTTAAAAAATTGAAATCTATATTAGATTGACATAACTTATTTGAATTTATATTATTGTTGATTAAGTTTATAATCATTTTATTTTATAATTATATTACAATTTAGTTTAGAAAAGTATTTGGAACCGGTTAACTTTGGAAGTTCAAAACTTTTGCAAGATTGTTATTCAATTTATTTGTCTGAATAATTTTATTGACTTTTCTTGTAAAATTAAAGTTAAAAATTTTATTTTATGAATAATTTTTACCTTGTTTGCATAAATCAAAACAATATTACTAGTGACTGATTGGTTCGAATTTAAATTAGATTTAAAGATAAATTGTAAGTGTTTTAAATTAGATCAAGTCCTAATTGTCTAATTGTTTAAGAGTGGATGATCTAAATTTTAGAATAATGAGAATAAATGTGTAATGTTAAGAGTTTCACATCAGATAATATATGGCTTAAATATATCTTTATAAGTGAGAACAATCATTATCTAACAAGTTTTTTTTGTAGGGATGAGTTAAGACAAATCACATTTTTTAAAATGGTTTCAAAGTCGAGTTTAAGATTTAGGCCACCTACTATCAAGTTTTTGCTATCACGCCACCACTATTTATTTTCACGTTCTAGATGTCCAATTATAAATGTGAGAGGTGTGCTAAGAGTCCTATATCATACAATATATAATCTAAATATATATTTATAAGTGGAGATAATTTTCACTCTACAAGTTAGTTTTGTATAAGAATGACTTAAGGTTGACCACATTTTTTATATCTCTAAAAACATATGATTCTAATTGAGCATTTTTCCTACAATCAATCAAATGAAAAAAATCATAGCATTACGTGACACAAGTTTTACGAGAAAGTTGTCTGATATAAATTTTTAGAATCTCTAAACTTTAATATAATTAAAATCTAAAAACGATTAAAAATGAGATATACACTATTTTAAAATCTTAAATTTCACACACTTATGATATTTATTGACTTAGTTGTTTAAAGATTTGCTGATGCACACTCTACTATTGAATTCAACACACAATATCCGTCATTAATAATAATCATCATCATAACTGTCTAAAAATTAAGGTCAAATTTATTTATATTTAGGTCAAACTCCATATTACTATGATCTATTTGTCGTCAAAGAGTTGAAAGACAAACAAATTTGACTTGGTATGACATGCCCAAAATATGCAACTATGGAGGCAAAAGAAGGGGGGAGGTAGTATACACAAATATAGAGGGGGTGTTTTTAGCAAATCAAAAGTGGGTTACTTAAGGTAGAAGGTTTTTGTTAAAGTAATGGAGTTTGATTGGGACAAGCACAATTCAAAGCAAAAAAAAGTTGGCAACATATGTACATGCTTTATGGGTCGTGTTAAGAAAGCAGGTTAACCTTCACTTTCTCTCAAAGTTTTAAAGGTAACAATAGCTACAATTGCTTTATTTGTTTAATTTCTAACTTCACTCTTTCCTATTATCATCACGCAATGCCTAACTTTCTTTAATAGATGTATCACCTCAGTGACCTTCCACGCATGTTAAAACCACCTTTAAAAAAATATGCATATAGTTTGTCTTGTGATGTATTTGATGGGGACATAAATCAGGGGGGGGCGATATGGGAAAGTGAAACAAACAAGGTTTCTTAATATTTATGAAAGAGGAGCTTGACCCAAAAGAATGAAAAGTTGAAAGTAATTAAAGGCTAGAGGCTAACTTTATTTTCAAATGGGTTATTTTATCCATAACATCAATTTTATCATTCAATTAAACTATTTTATTTATAATCATGCAAATAAGCAAATTAATGAAAGAGAGAATATTTTTTAAGTAAATTTGTTTTTTTTTAGTTATGGTATTTTTATTTATTTATTTTTATAATTTATATTTGAGAAATAAATTCTCATAATATTGCAAGAGAAAATAATTTATATTTTTGTTCAGTCTCATACCTACGCAATGGTAATGGGGCGGATTGAAGACGGTTTTTATCTCTCAAATCCAAATTCGAATTTTCAAACAATCTTTATTCTTCGTCTTAAACTCAAACGGGGATGAAAAATTAAAACTCAAACTCGTCAAAACATGTTTGGATTGGATTCAAGTATCCTGGTTCCACCAGCATCTATTTAATAAAATCAATTTAAAAAAAAAAATTTTTTTTCAAAATTAAATTAAATTATAAATAATAAGATAAAAATGATCTAAAAAATTACATACATATATTTTAAATATTTGAAATAATAAATACAAATTAAATTATCAAAACATTAACAACATATTTAATATTCTAAAATATCAAAAATAAATAATAATGTACATATAAAATAAATGGAAGGGTTCGGGATGGATACTAGTCTTTCTATTACCTGACTCATCCTTATATTTTATAATCGAAAAAATATAAACTCAAATCCAACCACAGTCAAAGTAAATTTTCCTCATCAACTTCAGAACGGATTCAAATTAATACTCGTGAATACAGTTTTCATTAAAGAATGGTCCTTCTAAAATTTTCCACCCACATTTTTTGTCCCTCCTACAACTTATCGATGGTTTTTACAACTTAGTGACAAAATTAGTGACGATTTTAATGACTGGATTAACGATGATTTTAGTATTATGGACCAGATATGTGGATGCAAATTTTTAGAAGGATCATTTTTTGAAAGAAATATTTTGAGAGACTAAAAACAAAATTTGAGAAATTTAGAAAGATCACAAACATATTTTGGATAATGGAGATGATTCTCATAAAATGACATCTATTAAATGATAAAACTTCTGGTTTAAGGGGAAGTGACACTTATACCCCCTTTTTGTGAGTTGAGTACCCCAAAAATACATTTGATTAATTTAGGATCAAGTTTGTTGCAATTTCGGTTGTGGTAGTGAATAAAGGTTAAACATTTGAATACTTTTAAGGGAATTGAAGTAATTATTCTATGTTCCGTAGGATTTTTGAAGGGTTGAGTGAGGGTAATTGAAGTCAGTGGTACATGAAGGAATTCTATTTGCGAGATAGGTTGTAGATAGTATAGCTTCTCCTTTAAAATTCTTTGGCACATTTGTAGTCATCGTGAGGAACGTTGTCACCTCCCAAAGGTGATGATTATTTCTTTCTGCCACCCTATTCTGCTGACAGACGTCCACGCATGAACTTTGATGCACTTTTCCATGTTTTTGTATATAGAGATTTCACATTGAATGGTAATATCCTCGACTGTTATCTGTTCTTAACACGTAAATTTCTATTTGGAATTGAGTTTTGACCATTTTTTGATAATTTTGTAATATTCCTTCTACTTCGTATTTTTATTTCATGAGCAATAGCCAAGTGGTTCTTGTGTTGTCATCAATGGAGGTGATAAATCACCTAGGACATATAATGTTATTGACCCTGACCACTATGAATCGAGGAAAATGGTTTGGAATACTTATAAAGTTGGGTAGAATAAGTGTTTTGGGTATGCTTTGTCAATTGACAAAGTGAACACTGAATAATATAACACATATTAAATAATGACGACAACACTTTTTCCAAATATATAAAATTGGGGTGGCATAATCTATAGTGTCACGCTATAATAGATTTTTCATTTCTTGGAGGAGCTATTGCATGGGATTTTGTTGTAAATTTATTATTTTGGTCTTCAACTTAAAGGAGATAAAGTCTTGCATATTCTTTAGTATTTTCAATGGTCTTCCTAACCCCAAAATAAAAAATTCACACAAGTTAGGAGAGAATTCAATAACACAATTCAATCTTTTGTCAATTTGTTGTTGGACACCAAGTTGAAATCGAGCTTAGGGACATAAAGAATTTAATTTAGAGTGATATTTGGCAAAGTAAAAATTGAACCTCTACCAACCACCCTTAAGAAGAGTGTACCACACATTGTCCAGATATTGTTATATCTCCAATCATGTGATATGAAGATCCATAATCTATAATCCAAGGTTTTTGTTTTACCTTTTTTAGTATTTAAGGAATAAAGAAAATTACCATTACCTTGTAGGGCTACTCATGTTATACCAATGGGTTTTTCAATGTTTTTCAAAGTTTGTAACGTAAGGTTTTTTAGAGCTTCCTTTTGTTCTTTGTTGAAAGGGGTTGGATCAAAAATTGTCTCTCCTTTCTAAGTTGTATTATGAGTTGTGTTGCCTTTATTTTTCCTATTTCGAAATGTCCTAGTATCTGATGGTTTCCCAAGGATAACCCAACGATTTTCTTGATGTGTCCAGTTTTTTTTGTAATGATCACACCATGGCCAATTCTTCCTATATCGAGGTCGGGACTAATTTTCTCTAGCTGCCAAGGCTGAGATTTTACCAATTAGGACAGTCACATTGTTCCCTAGCATAACATATCTTCTACTCTCTTATCTTTGTACTTCTGAGAACACTTCTCGCGACTTTGAGAATGGTTTAGTTTCAATAACCCTCCAACTGACTTCATCAAGGTCATTGTTGAATCCCAATATAAACTTGTAAATTATATCTATCTTAAATGCCCCCTTGTATTTCTTCTGGTCATCTGTACGTTTTCATTCGATTTCTTTAAATGCATCTAGCTACTTCCAATGTCGATTGAATGCATTGAAGTACCTTGTGATCGAAGATTCGCCTTGTCGCATATCATGTGACAAGCTTTTTATTTCGAAAATAATGGATGTATTATCCATATTCAGATATGTTTCCTTGACTATTTCCCACATTTCATAGTCTTCAGGAGCTAAGAATTTACAAGTATGTTTTCCAACTTCCAATTTGAAAGGTTGGGATCACCTTTTTTTGGTTGTTTGGATTTTGCATAAATTTATTCTTTCTATTTCTTGAAGAAAAATACAGACATACCTATGTCATTGGCTGAAGTTTCGAACATTTAGTTTGTGGCATATGATGAGTAGCGATAGAGTCTTTCTTATGAGCTAGGAAAAATCGCACTAGTCTCTATTTTGGACGTGTTCTATTATTTTTTCACTCACCATTGTATGGTCAGTCCAAGATTAGGGGTGTATCAAACCTTGTTGTGATACCATGTAAACATTATTATTATTATTATTATTATTATTATTATTATTATTATTATTATTATTATTAGGAAAATACTAACGAGTGCCCTCAGAAGACTGGATAAGAGATTAAAAAGGTAACTTGGACATTATTTAATAGATTGAAAAGATAGGGTTTTTCTAAAAATATGTGTGTTAATTGCATTGAAAATATAAATACTTAACTTTTTTAAAAAATAGTGTATGTATCCAATGTATTAAATAAATAATATATTCTTTATTTAAAAAATTTAAACAATGCCTTGAGGGCACTGATTAGTGTAACGCCCGGAAATTCATTTAATTATTTAAATGAATTATTTTAGGATTTATTTGTTAGAATTAGTCGAAGCTGGAAATTATTGGAATCATTATAAGAGGCATTATTGGATTAATATGTTGGTTGAGCGATTAAGCTGATAGTTTAGTAATTAGTCTGCTTAGTCGGAAGAAATTATTATTATAAATAATAATGGTTAAGCGAAATATTATTTATTTAGTTCGGTTTATTTGTGTGTGAGAAATAAAAAACATGGGAGGTGTTAATCAGTTGGCCCAATAAGACAATGTGGAGAAATAATATTATTATTATTTGGTTAAGTAATATATAAATTATTTTGGAAAAAAATAAGAGAAAGGAGGAAAAATAGTACGTGGGAGAAAGAAAAAAGGAACAAGATTGTAGACTGAAAGTCAAATCGGAATTCGACCGGAAATTCTAGAGAGACCGTCAATCCAAGGTAAGGGTGGGGTTCAATCTCTATAACTGAGTTTATGATAAATTGTATGTGGGGTTATGGTGTACGAATTCTGCCATGGATTACTTGTTGTGGTTGTGTTGATTTGATGAAATTGAATATTGAGGTGCTGAAATTGATTATCGTTGAAAATGAATATTGTCGTTGTTGTTGTGTTGACTGTGGATTTTTAAGTAGTGGATTGCATCGATTGAATAATAATGACTGGTGAAACAAGTGTATGATATTCTGGGAGGAAAATATAAAGATCGTAGTTGATAACAGGTTGGAGAATTTACGTTAAAAAGGAAATTTGGTGACTCCCTACAGGAAGCCCTGCCGAACGGCAGGGAGTATGTGTAAACATGTGTCGACCAACACATGATGTGATGGTGGAGGGAAGGCCTGTCGAACGGCAGGGAGTATGTGTAAACATGTGTCGATCAACACATGATTTGATGGTGGAGGGAAGGTCTGTCGAACGGCAGGCAGGCACTATGATGTGGTGTCGAACGACACCCTTGTGCTAGGGAGTATTATGATTGATTTATCACGTGTTGACATGTGTTATGTTCTTCTTGTCTGTTTCTTATATCTTTTATTTTCTGTTTGTGATTAATGAAGGGATAGAAAGTGGTTGAATTAACTAAATAACAAGTAGCAAACATAGAGTGATAAAGTTGGGCATACGAATTAAACTAAGTTGTAGTACCAAGCTTATAAGAATGGATAGTAGAGAGTTAATACTAGTATTATAGCATAAAATTAGTATTGGCATGAAGTAATGAATTTATATAGCATGGAGATTTCTAATCACTGTAACTTATGATACAGACAGTTGATAATGATCGAGTTAATTAATTAATCGAAAGGAATAGAGACAGTAGAATTAATAGTAAACGAGGTCGATGAAAATAGTATCGAACCATAATATTAGTAACTTTAAGCGGTAAAATTAATTAATCGGAATTAAATGGAAATTATCGGAGTAACTCGAATATGCGTGTAGTTATATTTGGTTGATTGATAAATTGAAGCGGTGTCGAGCATGTTGAATATAGCTGGTATCTTAGTAATGGGAATTAAGTAGTTAAATGCATTAAATAATTTAGTAGGTAAAACTTGGTAATTAAATATCAGTGCTAAATAAAATATTTTGGGCGTAAATTTGTAACTGTTAAGTTGTGTAGTATTTGTCGTAGTTGTTTGCTTAAAATGTTGTTGTTACGGTTTTGTGAATTTGTTGTTGAAGTTGATGTCGCATGACATACATTGCATTATTAAGTTGGCCTTGATGGCACCACGTTGAAAGTTGAAGGCTTATGCCTTGGCCTTGATGGCACCACGTAGAAAGTTGAAGGCTTATGCCTTGTTGATACCTCGATAAACAGGCAGATTTTAAGTTGGGAGTTTTACTCCAAATGGTACCACATGCATGTGCATTATATTGAGTTGCATTCGGTGTCGTTTAATTAAGTTGTTGTTGTGTTGTTTAATTAAGTTGTTGATATGTTGTTGTTGTGTTGTTTAATTAAGTTGTTGTTATATCGTTGTGGTGTCGTTTAATTAAGTTGTTGTTATGTTATTGTTGTGTTGTATAATTAAGTTGTTGTTGCGTTATTGAATTATGATGAATTATGTTGCTTGAAGTGATGATTTTGTGTGCCTTAATTCTAATATATCGTTTATCATACATTTGTTTATATTGGTTGATATCACACCCCTTCTGTTGTGATGTTGCCTCTACGTGGATAACAGGAGCGGATCTAGAGGGGTATAAGGTATTCCTTGGAATACCCTAAACATAGAGAAGTTTGTCCTAATGGTATTAGCTTTGGAGTCTTATACAAGAGGTCATGAGATCAAAACTTATATTAGACAGATTTTGCACATTTTATTTTTTTATCATGACTTCAATTTTTTACTTTTAACTATTTTAATTCTTTTTTCTTACTGCATTCTTTTCATTCTATTTTCTTATTGCAATACTTTTACGTTTTATTACACTTACAATAGCTTGAGTTTAAAATCGGTCTACCTCATAGAAATCTTTTGTGATATTAAAGTCTTATAATAAAAAAACTATGATATTAAAAGATCTATTTGTCTACCCAATTGGTATATTATACTCAAAATGGGAAAGATCTATTTTGATTACAACAATGGCAACACTTCAAGAATTTGTCTACCTCCCAATGCCATAAGGACCTATTCCTCTCAAATTAAAAGATGTTGTCCTCTCTAATCCTCCTATCTATGAATAGGCAACATGCCTTATTTGGCCTAACTAACTTTCAACAAAACTACTAGCTATCCATTAACTAATTAACTAACTAACTAACTAACCAACTATTTATCTAACAGGTAAAAACTTATTAACTAGCAATAGTAGACCTATCATTGACCTCCTAGTTTGTTAAGCTAATTCTTGTATGTTATCAGCATCAAGATATGTGTCAAATTAAGCACCAACTCTTTCATTTTAAGAATGCATATAAAAGAAGATTATTGGTCGTGCTTTAGTGGTGATAGAAATATTTTTGGTAGTTCATTAAAAGTTATATGGATTCAGACAGTTAAAAACTAAATATATATTGATTTCTTGGTAGAATAGTATTATTGTATCTTTATCAATAACATGCATATTTTGTACAAAGAAGTGTCAGATGAATATAAAGACTAATGAAGATGTTGAATTCCTTGGTTTCATATAAAATTACACATCATTGTAATGCATGAGTTATGTGAATATACTAAAGGAGAGGGACTTTCCGAGGGCTTTGACGATTAGACTAGAATGTTTTTTATTTTTGAGTTGTAATTGAAATAATAGTATATTTTTATTAAATAATATTATCATATTTTTGTCATTAATTTTTGTACATTTTTATATATTTTACTTTCACTATGGGAATGCCTAGATTTTGATCCGGCTCATACAGTGGATAACGTGCAGGTAATGAAGGATGAAGATTTAGTTGTTGTTAGTTTGAGTCGGATTGTCGCTCTGATACGTAACACTCGGGGGAATGAACGTTAGTTGTTTTGTCGTTTTGATTTTGTTGTTGAATAACTATGTGGATATATGAAAAGTAATTGTTGATTTTAAATTGTCTTAAGTTGAAAAAGATGATATGTTATCCAAGTTGATTAATGTAGTTCCGCTGCTTAATATTAATAAAGTTGATTCATGTTATTTTGATTCATCTGAGTTTATATGTTATGTATCTGTGATAGCGTGCAGTTGTTTTAGTTGAATTGTAATACTCTAATTGTTTGTCGAAAAAGAGTTTTATAACTCTGATTTTCATAATAATTACCGGAGTAGAATTGGGGTGTTACAATTAGTATGACCCTTATTATTATTATATTTTTACTATTATTATTATTATTATTATTATTATTATTATTATTTAAAACAATTATAAATATTAGTTTAAATATAGTTACAATATTAATTAAGTGCAATCAATCTATGCCTAAAAATCACAAACTAATCTAATGATTTTTTATAAATGCTGAAAGAAAATAAATAGTGTTGCATCAGTAATGTATAATCAATTTATATCTAATCAGAAAGCAAGAAAAAAATCAACCTATACCTAAATATCATGAACTAATTCATGATTTTGTTTCATAACCTAAATCGTCTACATTATTCTGTAAACAGAGACTCTCTCAATTGTTGCATTCCTTTTTAAAAACTCAATAAAAGAGTAAACATTATTCCGTACTTCTTTTCTTGTAAGAGGCTTTGTGTATGTTTGATTCCACTTCTACAAAAGCTAAAATCAATTTTAGAGGTATAGAATTGATTTTGGGTGATTTTGAGGTGTTTGTTTTATCAAAAGTAGAATTGATTCTGACTCTAAAATTAATTCTACTTGAAGCTAGAATTTGTAACTTTTGTCTTCATAATTGATTTTGGATGATTTTTACACTAAAATTTATTATTTAACTAACTTTTACATAAATATATTCAAACATAACTCAATTATACTAAACTCAATTCTATTAAAATCACTTCTATCAAACTCAATTCTACTAGAATCAATTTTGTCCACCGCCAATCCAAACAAATGAAATATGTGGCTTCGTATCTTCTTTTTAAGGAGATGAAATAGGTTTAGTAGGAGATTTCATTCTGTCACCTACAAAATCTGACCGTATTTATATATTATTCAAAATACCTATATAAAAGCAGTGAGCGATCAATTTGGTAGTGTAACTAAAAAATTTGGTATAAATAAAAAAAATCGACGGTATTTTTAAAAAATCAGATATTAGTAAATTTTGTTTTATTTAAAAAAAAAATCAGATAGTTTATTTTTTATAAGACAAAAAAAATCAAAATTGGTATAATCCGATTTTGTGACAAATCCAGTAAAATTTATATATTTTTTTTAAATTCTGATAGTATAGTTTGAAAATTCTGATAAAAATTTATAATTTTTTTTTTAAAATGTCGTAAGAACTCATAGTTTTTTTTGAAAAATTCAGTTGTGTATTTGAAAATCCAGCAAAAATTCATATGATTTTGAAAAAATCGATGGTGTATTTGAAAATTTGGTAAAAATCATGATTATTGTGATAAAAGCATTGCAATTGTGGGGGTGTCCGATCAAAGTATGGAGATGGCAGGATAAAATCTCATTTAATATGGTCCACACCATCTAACATGTTATGTTATCCTTGTAAAAAAATAGATTTCTTAATATACTCCATAATCTTCTAATGTATCTTATGAAATTTCAAAAATACCATTGAATTTCATAAATATATTTTTGAACGCATCTCATACACATACAAATCATTCGTTGACTCCAACTCCATTTTTATGATTAAATTTATTTTGAAAATATATCTTCGAAAACATTCAAAAAAGACATTTCCAAAACCAATTGATGATAGCGCTTACAATTGTAGGTGACGAAGTTGAAAGATAGCGAGGATCATAAACTCACCTTACAAGTGTAATCCTCGATATTATTTTAAACTTATATAAAAATATTGTACTTCCTTCATTTTAAAATGATTGTCGTTTTAAGTTTTTGTACACCCTCCATTTTAAAATGATTGTCGTTTTAAATCTTTGTACATAAAATATGCAATAATATTATCATAAGACTTATGCTTTTACAAAATTAACATTATTAATATATTAACAATAATATTCATATTTAAAAGTAAATAGTACAACTAAAAATGATAATTATATTAAAAATGAAAATAATAAAAAATTTAAAACAAATTTTATTTGTTAAATGGATTGATAATTTAAAAAATGCAAGTAGGATTTAACCATGAGCATCCATGGAAAAATTTCCAACCTCACTCCATTTTTATTTTAATAGGGTTTATGAAACAGATAATTTATGACACCAGCCAGCTGCACTCAAGGCCTAACCTCCTAGGCAACAGGTGTTGGATCCTAGCACCATACGATACAATCAAATCTTGACTTTGCCTAAACCAAACATGAGAGCACGAGAGACTCAATTTGCAGTGAGACTTTACATACTGCTCATTCTGTTTCAAAACGAAGATTCTTGAAGGTGACGATTTTTTAAGGTTTTTTCGCACCATTTAAAAAATGCAATAATATTATCAACATTATCGTAAAATATTATAATTTTATTAATATATTAAAAGAAATATTCACAATAATAAATAAATAACACAATTAAAAAATAATAAGTTTTAAATCAGAGTATTTTTTTGCATTTACAAATGAATTTAAGATTAATCTCAATTAAGACATGTTTTGTTGGGAAAATGATGCATTTAAAATGAATTTTCCAAAATCTAAAAAGTATATTTGGATTTTCATAAAGTGTTTTTCAACCATACAGTATTAAGAATTTCCAAAAAAAAAAGTATCTGGATCCAAATAGTTGTTCCTATCTCTCTTTGGGTAAATGGAAGTAATATTAACCAAAAAAAGCAGGTATATGGAAGTTTCTACTACCATTATACATTGGAATAAATAAAAAATATAAATCTTGTTCACATTTTGTATTCAATAGTTACTGCCTCTTCACTCAACTTTGACTCCTCCAAGTTCCAACATTGAAAGATTTAGAGGCATGAATTAAATTAAAAGCATTTTAAATGACTATAGCTATAATTGTAGAGCAGTTTGTTAAAACAATGAGACAGAAAAAGATCTAAAACAAGAGTAAAATCATATTAATTATAAAATACCTTCCTCTCCTTGTGAGCCATAAAATAAGATTTGACTTTCCCATCCCTCACCCTTTATCCCCTCCTCTTAACGAATGCCAACCTAATTAACATCACACTCTTCCTATTCCTTTGTATGTAACACTCCTTTCATAATCAATTCTAAACATTCAATTCTGCGCCAAGGGTAAAAGGTTTTCACAATTTGAGTTTAACAAAAGGAGACTAAACAAATAATATACTAGTCAGCATGGAAAGAAAACATCAAGTAATGAGGCGGTGAAGTAAAATAACTAGAGAGCTCATGCCATGATCTTGGCAGACCTAACATAAAGACTGTCAACCACTTTCCGACGTTGGAGATGGTCTCTAAAGTGGCGGATATATTGCATCTGTCTTGGGATCGTCGAATATGATGAGGCATCCAGCTCCTTGATCCAAGGTCCCAGCAAACTTCTTGTCCAAAATCATCTGAGACATCTTCTGCTCAACGTGATCAATGGGAAGCTCAATAAGCTCAGCAATATGTGCAATCTCGACTCTTGAGAATGGCTCAATCAATCTACAGAGATTCTGTTCCAGAAGGGTATCATATAGGGAAGAAAGGTGCCTGTGAACTATTGGGTCTTCCTCCAACTGTGCCTTGTAGTCCTGCAAAGCGGATTCAAATAGCTTCAGGGATCGCTTAGAATGTGCATCAGCAACAGCTTTCATAGCATCTAAGTCCGGTCCAACATATTGCAACCCTGCTTTAGAAGATATAATTCCACCCACATCATCGGCTTGATTCACCATGATCTTACACAACAACATATATTTCAAGCTAAAAACAGCCTTAGGGTCTTCAAGGGCATTGAAAGACTCAAAGGCTTCAAAGAAATAGCTGTATCCAGTTTTGTAATCCTTCTCCTCGGCATGAAGTATTCCGCTCTGAAGATCTATGGCCCCTTGCTGAGCAGGAGGAACATAAATGGCGTTGGCAGCTGTTCTCGCAGCCGTGAGGGCAGCTTTTGCCTTTGGAAGGTTTCTTAATGAGAAATGCAGCTTGCTTTCCAACAAGTCGATGTCTACAAGAAGAAGCTTGTCATCTAACCGCCTAACCTCTTTGACCAACCCGGAAAGAAGAGTCAAAGCTTCTGAATACTCCTTAGTTTCCATCAGAAGCGCTGCAAGCCTTGCCTCAACTCGTTGCCTCAGAAAAGTACGCTTTTCGTCACGAGTCCATTGCACCATTTCCTTGCAGAGTGAAATTTGTAGATCAGATGTCCCTGGTATTTTAGCAACTGAGTCAATTATTCCCCTTACTATCTTTGCAGTTTTTGCCTTGGGAATCAAGGAGAAGAAGGGCCTCAATGAAGTGAGAAGGCTACGCAGATCCTCTCCCCGGTTCTCTTGCCTGAGAAGGTCAGTAAGGTTTGTGATAGCCTGCTCTTTCATCCGCAGAGCTTCTGGTGAAGAAGATGGATCATCAAGCACACGATATAGAATGGAGATTGCATCGGAATGGTCTTTGGCCTCCAATGCCTGAGCAATTGACTCTGTTGTGGCTGGAAGATATGATGAAGACATGGCTTCTGCAAGAAAAAATTAGTAAATAAGAAAGATTTAAAACTAGAAGCTCCTGCTTTACAGGCAATAGCTTTATGAGTGCAAATTATTATATTGTATTGTATCGTAGCTGCGATTATTCCTTAAAAAATTGTATGCCCATAAACTAATCATTCAAAGGGATACTACTTTCTGGAGAAAAGGAGTAAGTTGCGTAGTTGCACAAAAGAGCGAGAGACCAACTGAAAGGGTTTACACTGTTATTTCTTCATATGGGTTAGAGAGGCAGAACGTGTGTCTCAAACTAACTGGTCACAGTAATTAAATATATAACTTTAGCCATGGTTATCAATTTTGCAAAATGTAGAACATCGGTAACAGTAATTGGTAATCACTGAAGACATGACCAGAGTTCTATGAATTCCTATTCCAGAGCTAGGCTCCAAAACCAAATCTCCAAACTGTTTTTCTAATAAATTTTCTCAATGAATTCTCTAATCCCTTTCCCTCTCTTATATAAGAGAATATCCCCTATAATGAAAGAAATATCGTAATTAACTCTTACTATACTAATGTCTAGACTCAGGGTTCTAATCACTACCACCCTTAAAAACAGATTTGTATCCTCAGTTTAATGTCCAATCTAAGTCACACGCCTTGTATCCTCCCCGAAACCAAAAACAGCCTAAGAAATGCTAATATACATTACAGGCAGTTACAAAACTCTAATAAATTTTCAATATAGTAGATCCAATCATTTTGATTTTAATTTATAGATTAAACCACAACATAAAATGGAGAGATCCTTGCACCATAAGCTGTAAACCTAACCCTAAACAGATTAATTGTGTCTAGATCGCTATGTTGTGAATCGCAGTGCAGAGTAAAGATCTGCTGCGACGCAATTCTATGGGAAGTAGCCTTTTGCAGAAAAAGAAGAAAAACCTGGGCTTTCTTCGTACCACGGTGTTTGCCGGCGAGCTTAGCGATCAGTTGAGTTCGGTGGGACTCAGGTTTAGGGCAATGAGGTAGTGGACGATGGGATTCTTCGATATGAGTTAGTCCGGGTGAATTTTTTGATAGGGTAGTTTTTTTTTTTTAACATATGACTAATATAAATAAAGGATTTATGAGTAATTTGTATAATCAAAATGTAAATTAATAATTTAATAATATAGAAAAAGAATGAATATAATTAAAAATATTTAGACATAGTAAATATAATATAATTAAATTTAAAATAAATAATAATTATATAAATTTAACTTTACTAAATAATCATAAATAAAAAAAGACATAAGTATTAAATAATCATAGAAAAATAAAATGTTAACAAATATAAATATAAAGTTTATGAAATAAATGCAAAATTTGAGATGATTGACTTATTTATAAAATGAACAATAATCATATAGATTTAATTATATTAAATAATCATACAAAAGAAGAAAATAAATAGTTAAAGATTAAGATAGTGACCCGTGAAAAAAAAAATTAGTGTCTCAAATAGAAGTAATTGTGAATTAAAATAAAAAATATATTTTGATGATAGTGACCTGTGAAAAAAAATATTTTATTTTTACTCAAACGATATTATATTTAAGGATCATGACTATATGTGCTTTCATTTATAAATTATACATATGTTGATATACCTCGCGTTACTTTTTTTTATGCATAACTTATATATTTTTTTATAATATACATATGAAAAACTCACATTTATTTATTGAGAAAGTACAATGAAAAATTATGAAGTTAAAATGTTACAACAAATAATATGATTATACAAAATATAATGGTAAACTTAATAAATGATATATTTCGATATACATGTGATTTTAAATTGAATTATAATGTTAAAATAAACTCAATGTATTAAATAATTTAAAAAAACTTGTGACGCGGTGAAAGAATAAAAAATTTAACGTTTAAAAATAATGGTAATAATTTGATAGTGACACGTAAGATAAAAAATTAGTCGTGTGAATGACTATGTAGTATTATTCAATTTTATAAAATACATTTTTTATTTTATTGAAATTAAGTAATAGATTAATTAATATTTTTAGTGATAATAAATAAATAGAAAAGATAAAATATGCAATAAAATATAAGTTTGAAATAAGATATTTAATTGTAAAATAATCAATGATATTAAAATTTAAATGTATTAAATAATCATATAAAATAAAAAGAAAAGAGAGAAAAAAGAAAGAAAAAAAAAGTAGTATAAGGTGGAAAAAATAATTTTTTAATTTAGACTAATGACAGGTTGATAATTGGTGAATGAAATCTCAAAAATTGAAAAAGTTAAGAATAATTTAGGTAGTTTGGACAATCTCTTAGTATATGTTAGATAGTAGATTTATTTATTTAATATAAAAATATTAAATAATTCAAATTTTAATTCATTTATCTCAAATTATAAATTACTTTAGAAAATAATTTGTACTATATATTATAAGTTGTTTTATATTATTAAACAATATTAATATTTTTTATATTTTATCTTCTACTACTTATTACTCTCTATTATAATATTAATATTTTTTTTAATTACTTATTATTACTTTTGTTCTAATTTTTTAATTTTTTTTATATTAATAATAAACGATTTCATAAAACTAAACATAATTTTTCCTTCTCATATAATAATATAATAATATTAACTATATTTTTTAATGAGATTAATTTATATGCGTTGTATTGTAAAATTTTTTACACAATTAATATATCATAAGTATTTAAATTTAAAATTACATAACTGGTAATTAGAAAGAATGAAAGTCAAACATTACTAAAGATTTAACGACCATAACTAATTAACTATGTTAAATTTATTTATTTGGCGATACATTCCAATTAAATTCTTTATTAATATATGTAAAATAACAATGTCACATAATTTAAAACAAAGAGAATATTAATTTATGCTATAAATAATTTTATTCCATTATTTTTTTGAGCTATTTTGTGAAGATAATTTTTTTATACAAAATAAGACTTAAAATTTCAAAGAGAAAAACATATAAACCTAATAAAAATTCTAACAGTTTTAACAAATGAGAATCCATTATTACCTCACCTAAAATAATCTTCAATGGATTTGTCAGCAGAGTTGAAAGAATGAAGAGTTCATTATCGTTAAGACTATAATTGTTTAGTCAATTTGCACACTGATTTTCTTCGCACCAAGTTGAACTGAATTTTATGTGTCAATCATTTTGGGTAATTTGTCTTATTCTACATACTAAGGTTGAGAAATTGTGTCCAACCGTAGTTTCTTGTTTAACCGTATCACTCTCGGCCACCAATTTATAAATTCTCTCATGTCTAATTAGTATGATCCATGCAACATTTTTAATACATAAGTAGTGAAATCATCACATATACCAGTTTATGGTGCATTGTCCCTCACGCGAATTATTGGCGAATCTTGAATAAACCTCTACAGTGAGCAATGGAATGGAGGTCTTATAAGTGTCATCGCAATTGAGCTTAATCCAATTGCTATTTAGACGATACCAACAATCATGTCTAATCTTTGGTCTAAAAAGTCCAACTTTGTCATAAACACAATTGTCGTTCTCAATCTCCTTTACCAAATGTATGATTGTTTATGTTTGGGTTTTAAGACGTTGGATGCCCTCTTTAAAAATAGTTTTGCTTCTCCACTTTCAAAAGTACCAATAAGATATTTTAAAGATGGACCTCAATGTGCACTTTATAAAAACTCGCAATACCCTATTTGAGGTTGTAAGCAGTTTCATTCCTTGCAAGAAAAAGAGTAAAAATAAGTAATTTTGTTATAAGGAACTAGTCTAATACAAATTTGTGTTGCTTAAGGGAAATACCACAACGCGTGAACCAAGGTCTCTTCATTGTTTGTTCACTAGAAAAAATCAATAGGGGTATTTGGATTCCTCGTGTGATACCTATAATTTGTTCAAAAGTCTCTTGTGTGCCATAAGCCAAGTAAATATCTTCGATCAAGCTTTTCAACTTCAAAAAGATATTCCAATAAATTTGTCACCTATAATTTGCTTTCTTTCTTGAAAGATTATAAACAAACGTCTAAGAGTTTAAAAAAACATCTTAGCCCTATCAAGTATACAGACTAACACCTAATCACTTGAGGAAACAAATCTCAAAAGATTATAATCGTCTTAAGAGTTTAGAAAAACACCTTAGCCTTTTTCAAGTATACAGACTATCACCTAGTCACTTGAAGAACAAATCTCAAAAGATTACAATCAAAGTGTTTACAATAGTGCTTCTAGAAAAGCAAATTTAACATTATAATGAAGAACAAATGTTTACACAAAAAAGATCAACAACTCTTTGTGTTTACAATAATAATGGAGAACAAAAGCTAACACAAAATGAACAACAACTTGTTTTTTATTCTCTCTAGAATAAATATTTTCTCGTTTGTATATTTTGAACCTTAACTTATCTTTTCAAATGGTGTTGTTTCAACTTCCTTAATTCTTGCAGAATTCTTTTTTTTATTTTTAATGAAGTAGTCAACCATTTATATATGCTTCAAAAAGTAGACCGATGAGAGGAACAAAACGTCACTTTCATTGCCAATTGCCATAATGGTAGCATAAGATTGTGGAGAACAAATTCCATTGGTTGTACAATGTGTTCTTCACTATAGTGGAATTGGTATTGTATTGTTGTACTATTTGTTCTAGCGCAAGTTTCGTTTCTTTATCTTTTTGATGAAATACTTCTGATCTAAAGTAATGAAGGGTGCAGAAGAGATCATGTTGGATGAGTTCTTCAAGAGTATCAGAGTCTTCAAAATTATAACCTTTCCCTCGGACTTTGGAGCAAAAGCTTATATGACAAATAAATCTTGATTTATGATCTGGAAGCAAAAGCTTACTTGAGAAGCACGAGAAATCTTTTTCTTAGAAACACATCTTAGTTTCTAAACTAGAAGCAAAAGCTTATCTTAGAAGCGCACAAAAGTGGTTTTCTAAAAATAAATCTTGTCTTCTGAGTTGGAAGCAAAAACTTATCTAAGAAGCACAGATAAATCCTTTTTCTAGAAAACAAATCTTGATTTCTGATTTAGAAGAAAAAAGCTTTTTTGAGAAGTACACAAATATCCTCTTCTAGCAAACATTCAACATTCATCAGAACTACTGAAATTTCTTGAAAAATGGATGCAATAGTTCTTCGAGGCCAAGAATGACTCTAATGATCTTATCCAGGATCAAATAAAGTATTATATTTGTACACTTAAACTATTAGAAAACAAAATTGTCACATATAAAATATATGCATTGTTATCATTAAAACTAGAGATTATACGCAGAACCAAATCGTGTCCTAACAATACTAAGTCTATAGCAAACTCCACCTCATGCTCTGGAAGCGAATCGCAAATATCTTTCAGAAAACATCAGAAAATTCACACGCAACCAACATATTACTAGTTGTCACATCGCTCGCCACTCTCAGAGAAGCAAACATCACCAACACATAATCATTCTCCCTTAAAGACATCTCGACTTGATCGACATACAAGAGTCTCGAATCTATAATCTCTTCGGGTTCGGGAAACAACACAACCTCAATAACACCTGCACTTTTGCAATCAGCAACATGTTGAACCAACACTACACACCTGAAACATCTTAGAGAAGTACAAGATTATCTCTCACTTGTTTTAATCACACTCATGTTGGCAAGCAGTTAGAAAACAAGCAACCACCAACAATGTTCCATATACATGTCACATACTAGGGAACAAAAAACATACAAAAACCTGGCTGGATGAACAGACCTACTCTGATATCACTAATGTAACACCCTAACCCTGATACTTATATAAAATTACTTATACGGAAATTAAAGTGCTATCTACTTCAAAACAATTCAAATATAACAGTAAAATATTTCATAAAACCAACTTTCAAGACATGTCTACTCTTAACTTCAAACATAATCAATAAACTTTGTAAGGTCTTTAACATAATCTCAAATAAAAGAAAATAAATATTCTTAGCCCCAATGTTACATGATCAGAGCATATCCACTAAATAAACAACAAAACAAAATGGAAAAACTTCAAAATCTACCACTCGCAACATCAACTTTTAATCCTAATTATCTGCAAGATGTCCATGGTGGACAATCAAAGAAAAGGGGTGAGAGTTCACTTCAATAATTAAACGGTATAAGTTGTAGGGTAGAACACAAACATTTACATATATAGCACAACATTCACACAACATTATTCTCATACTCAATTCATCAACATACTCTATACAATCACATAATCATCATTTAAATTGTGCAATGTGACTCATAATATCAACTAGATTCGTATTCTTGTGGTACCATATTATCAACAATTGGTTCACTCAGGAATCAAGTTCACCATACTTGAACTGTGAATCCACCCTGCTCGAATTCTGGACATATCACCAAATCCATCCTGCTCAGATTGAAACTTTCCTCTTTCATCAATAACGACAACATAATGATGCATGTCAATACACATAAATGCAACATCAACATAATGTTTAAAGTCACCTCCCAATAATAAACAAAACATGCATTGACTCAACAATAATAGTTACCCTCTCGAACTACTATCCCACAACAACATCAAATAATTCATTAACATAATTCATGATCATACTATAGCATATCAACATCACAACTTCCACATTCAACACAACATCGTCATCAATTATTCACAATCACACAGTAGCATAATCAGTAGGATTAACACTCTACATTATAAAACAACACAATTGATTTATGGTTATTTCACCTTCATAATACCATGAAAACACATCACACATATTCATACAATTTTATCTCCATCACCATACACACACATAATTAAACTCCTGGCCCATCACTATGAGATAGTACTTCGCGTAGCTTTCTAACCCTTCAAACAACGCTTCATTTAGATCTAAAAAACTAAAGTTACAACATAAATCTTTGGGTAATAAAATATAATCCAGTTTCATGATTTTTTTTTTTAAAATTATATAGCATAAATCGATTGACATAGGGTGTCAATAGATTGACATCACATTTCCTTCGCCTTTGTTTCAAATTTTTCTAGAGTTAATCGATTAAGAAGCTTGATCAATCGATTAACAATAACAATTTTCCAAAATACACATGCAATAGATTGACACTTGATGTCAATCGATTGACACAATCCAATTTCCAAAAATTTCATTTTCAGCACATACAACAAAATCACTTATTTTCCAAACCTCACCCAAACACTTTTTAACATACAAAACAACTTATTTTGAAAATTTATCATTACAGATCAAATACTAACGATTATTACAACATAATTATACCAATTAACATATAATTTGACCAGTTAACATATAATTTCCATGAGAACAAAGCAACAAAATTGCACTTGCCAATTTACGAATTATCATATCAAGAGCACATATTTAACAATAAAAAATATCATTAATTAAATAATTCAAAATCAATCACAAAAATCCTATTAGAGGTTAAAGACTTCTCTTATATCTCTCATGCATTATACCCATTATAGAAGTAGTTCCCTCTTACCTTGGATTTCTAGAAAAAGCTTCTCAACAATCGCAACTTTCTTCTTCTTCCTCAAAGCCCTAGCCTATGTTAAGCTTTTTTCTCTCTTTATCCTTTTTCTCTCCAACTTTGTTTTACTCCACCCTTCTTACTTTTTATTTATCCCAAAACCTATTTATCCCTTCTTGATTGAATATCCCCATAATACCCTCACATATTCCCCGCAATCCCTATAATATCCCCAACTCTCTATTTTCCATTTAATTAAATAAATTAAATTAAAATATTATTATTTTAATTACTAAAATAATTTATAATAATTTTAGTGCACTTATACTAATCTCTAATTACTCATACACTCTCTTCTCGAGGTCACACACTCCCATCACCTAAAATAATTCAATTATCACACATAATAATTAAATTAAAATACAAATAAATCACATAAAGTAATAATTCAAAATCTAGGATGTTACAATGCACACCCGAGAGGTGTTGTGGAGTACATGAGGAAGATTAATGTGTTAATTATAGACAATGTCATCTGGACACCCTACAAAGGCCATATAATGGATGACTAGTTCGATGTTGCTACACTTGTTTTGGTTATCTCCAATGGGAGGCATTAGTGGCTAGACACCTATATGAGAGGTGTTTGCATTGTGGATATGTCTAAAACATCCTACGATTAGTCCTCGTTATTTAACACGGGGCATTAATAGCTAGTTTCGTGGTAACATTATGAGTTTTGCGTGGCATTAGAGATCGTTCATTGGACGTCCAATTCTCGAAGTGTGTGAATGGATATTTGAGTGGTACCTTATTGTATCACACCTCACATCATCCCACCTAGGCGACATGGAGCTGATGTTAGATGTTCTCATGTTGGATATTCACATGTTGATGTTAGGGTACCTTCTAATTATGTGTCGCCACCTCCACCGCCCCATGATAAGTGCCAAAATGTAGTTATTTTGTATATATCTTTTGCGCCACTTATCCGTTCTTGTTTGTTAATAATCGGTGAATAACCCCACTTTGTGTTGTAAATACGTTTTTATGTGATTTGTGTAGATAGTGTACCGTTTGATTAGTTTTAATGTATTTTTGTAGGTATTTCTGCATGTTGGAGCATCGAGAAATAAAGTGTCGAAGACACGGCTACTGATGCACTTTTCTGCAATAAAAGTGCATTTTTGGAAAATTCTGTTCAGTGAAGGCTGTTGAGCGCATTTTGGAGCGCGCTGCTTGCGTTTGGCACTATTTCGACAGAGAGAAATTTAGTTTTAGAGGTCGCTAAGCGGGCTCACAACGTTGAGCGGCGTTTAGGTCGGCTTAAGTGTAAATATTTGAAGATGGCGCTGAGCGCGCCCACGCTGCTGGGCGCGATCGATTGTGTTTCGTTTTATAACTTCATTTTTCTCACATTTTAGATTATGGTTTTGGGGTGGATTTTGATCCTCATTTCCATCAACCTTTATTTTTGATAGTTTAGCTTAGAAAACAACATTGGGTTTTGCTTACAGATGATTGGAGGTTGATTGCTCTTCGATAGGTGTTGACAAACCAGTGTAAATGAGTGGTTTATCTCTTCTCTTCTCTTTGTATTTCTCTATTTGTTTGTTATGTTTGTATATTTACCTTGAACTCATGTATATTTGTCGCTCTTGACGTTGTATAAAGTTTGCTTTACAAATCTGTGTTGGTATTTGATGACACAGACGAGTATCACAGGTTGAGTATAAGTGGACGGTAGATTTAAGTCTATGACGGGTAATGTGCATTCGTTCCAGAAAAGTTGTCCATCCTTTATACTTTTTGTTCATTTACTTTTCGTCTTTTATTTACATCCATTTAATCCCAAACTCATTAACAATAGAATTTTAGAACGACGAATCAATAACCAATCTCTATGGACACAATACGATATAACCTAACCGGTATATATCACCCGGTAAAAATAAATACCTCACTCTTTGCTTGTCGCTTTACCGCCGCAACAAAATAGCGTTGTTGTCGGGGATTGATTTTATTGTTTCTGTACTACGATAATTCTATTGTTTTTGAGTTTTGTTACTAATGTATATGTTGTATAGACTTTGTATATGAACTTGTATGTTGTTACTTGTACATGTTGTGTGTTTGCTTTCCATACTTGTGCATATTTGTGATTTTCTTAGTTTTCACGTATTGTTGTGAATTGTCTCGTTATCATAACATTTGTTGTGTGAATGTTAGGACACTTTCTTTAGGTTTACGCGGTGTGACAACACCATGACATGACGAGGGGAGGTTACTAGCTCGCACAATAAAGGTGTCGAGCTTACGATGTAAAACAAACATGTTTTGTTTATGTTTGTTTATGTGTGTGGTGAATTGTGTTTTAATAAGTTGAAATAGGACATGCTCTGAATTTCAAATCTTCACTTTTCAACTTGCTAATTAATTTTCACCAATTTTTGGTATTGTAATTTGCTTTTTGTTTTGTTATGTAATTTGTTGTTTTTCCACAAGTTTGTAGTGTTTTAGCTTGTGGGAATGTGTATTTGTTGTAAATATTGTTTAGTTGTGTAAATGAGACTGTATACGTGTAAGTGGAGCTTGCATAGCAGCTGCACATGTTGCTGTATTTTTCTGCATCTGGTGTAGCGCGCTTAGCACGCTCCAGGCCACTTAAAGCGCTCTGTTGTGCAGAACCAGTGAACTCTTTTTAAATTTCACTTGGTTCGCCTTTTTCCCACTTTCACCAAGGCTTTTTGTATTGAATAAAATTATTATTATTTTTCTAACTCTTTTATTATTGTTTGGACTCAAATTTTGGTCCGGTAGCTTGAGGTTACATTTGAGGATTTTCCGAGTTTAATCGTTTCAACTCGCGGATGTATGGTAATGATAGTTTCAAAGTTAGTACACATCAGGTATTCGTTTATCGCTTTCTATAGCATAACATGTTTAGGAAATTTGTCATTTGTATAATTACCATGTCATTCATTCTTTTTGAATTACTTGCTCATGAATTGAATCACTTTAGTTCCCTTTTTACCCATAAATATGAGGAAGCTTTCCATTGTTTACATATTTGTGAGGCCACATTCTTATTTTAACTGGATTTTATTAGGCTTAATCTTTTTTTTTGTTGATTGTATGAATGCATGAAAATGATCAAGACAATTTTGTTTGATTTTGAGCACAACTACCTTGGCCAAATATTCAATTCACCTTGTGAGTGTGTGAACCTTTGTTAACCCCTTTGAGCTTTTATCAATATTCATGTTTATTTGAATTTGATACTTGTCTATGAGTGTCAATTCACCTTTTTTTGTATGGATGTTGATTTCTTTGTTTCTTGAACCTCAACTATATGTTGTTGTATGAATTTTACCTTGCCTTAGAAAGTAGGGAGTATTCACATAATGATGTTGGTTGAATTCAAGTTGGGGAGATGAATATTTATGTACTTACATTGTGGTTGGTATGAGGTTGAGAAAAGAAAAAGAAAAGGAAAAAGAAATATGAAAAAGAAAGATTAGAAAAATAAAGAAAAAGGAGAAAAAGCTTTGAAAAAGAAAAAAAAAAGAATAATGTTGTGTTAATAAGTGAGGTGTTTTGGTCTGAAATTTGTGATGAAGAAGAAGTTTGATTGTAATTGTTGTATTGTTTGGAACTTTGTGACTTGATCACTCTCTTAGGGTTTAGGCAAGTTTTTGTTTCGATTTGTTTTAGGACTTATCACTTGTTTGTTAACCAAGCCACGTTACAACCTTGAAAAGCCCTTGTGATTCTTGCATTGGTATTTTCAATACGTTTTTGGGATAAATGCATAATTTAGTATTTTGTTTGCAAGATTGTGGAGGAGTGCTTTTTATCCCTCACCTTTGTGTGTTCTTCATCTACCGATGAATTTTTGCTAGGTGTGATTCATGATTGAGCTTGTTTTGTTTTAGAATGTTTTGTATGATTTTTGTACTTAGAATTTGTTTCGTTTATATGTTGTCGTTGTAGGATAGTGGTAAGTATGTATTTGTCGTGTACGTTTTCGTTTGAACCATACATTTTTTTTCCGTTTTAAAAACTTGTTGATTCGTGATTCTTTGATTATCGTCTTTTGTTTCTTTAGGTTTATTTGACTTTGTTTGAGGACAAACAATGTGTCAAGTTGGGGAGAGTTGATAAGTGTCAAAATGTAGTTATTTTATATATATATATATTTTGTGGCACTTATCCGTTCTTGTTTGTTAATAATCGGTGAATAACCCCACTTTGTGTTGTAAATACGTTTTTATGTGATTTGTGTAGATAGTGTACCGTTTGATTAGTTTTAATGTATTTTTGTAGGTATTTCTGCATGTTGGAGCATCGAGAAATAAAGTGTCGAAGACACGGCTACTGATGCACTTTTCTGCAATAAAAGTGCATTTTTGGAAAATTCTGTTCAGTGAAGGCTGTTGAGCGCATTTTGGAGCGCGCTGCTTGCGTTTGGCACTATTTCGACAGAGAGAAATTTAGTTTTAGAGGTCGCTAAGCGGGCTCACAACGTTGAGCGGCGTTTAGGTCGGCTTAAGTGTAAATATTTGAAGATGGCGCTGAGCGCGCCCACGCTGCTGGGCGCGATCGATTGTGTTTCGTTTTATAACTTCATTTTTCTCACATTTTAGATTATGGTTTTGGGGTGGATTTTGATCCTCATTTCCATCAACCTTTATTTTTGATAGTTTAGCTTAGAAAACAACATTGGGTTTTGCTTACAGATGATTGGAGGTTGATTGCTCTTCGATAGGTGTTGACAAACCAGTGTAAATGAGTGGTTTATCTCTTCTCTTCTCTTTGTATTTCTCTATTTGTTCGTTATGTTTGTATATTTACCTTGAACTCATGTATATTTGTCACCCTTGACGTTGTATAAAGTTTGCTTTACAAATTTGTGTTGGTGATTGTCTTAGGTTTTTACTTTATGTTAGGGATTTAAGCTTTGCTAGATATAGATTGCTTAGATTCTTACATTGGATGATTATCTGTTAGTTTCTGAATGCTAGAAATGGGTTTAGAGGTGACATTTAGTTAGAGTATCTGATCTTAATGCCTCTGTGTTGGTTGTTTCGAGCTAGAGATAGTCGTTACAAGTGGCGCGGTTGACTTCTGGTTGTCGAGGTATGCCAGAGATGGATATCGAGGTGATTCGGGAGGATTCTCAATTTGGGTTAGAAATAGCTTAGGTTGTGAGACGTATGTGATGACACGTATGAGTATCGACCGAGTATAACCGGACGGTAGATTTAAGTCTATGACGGTAGTGTGCATTTGTTCCAGACAAGCTGTGTATCATTTATTCTTTTTGTTCATTTACTTTTTGTCTTTTATTTACAACCATTTAATCTCAAACTCATTAGTGATAGAATTGTCGAATGACGAATCAATAACCAATCTCTGTGGATACGATACGATATAACCTAACCGGTATATATCACCCGATAAAAATAAATATCTCACTTTTGCTTGTCGCACCGCAACACCCCACTTGGTACAAATGACGTTCAACGCATGTAGATGATAACAATTATTATGGATAATCTTATGGGTTTGGTGAACCCATATGGCGAGGTTTATAGTTTGTCATTGCAGGTAGCACATAGCCCGTGAGGGACCTATTTGGACATTATTATTTTAATATATTATTTGTATATCGTGTAGTATTAGTTATACGTTTTCACAACATTGTTTATTAAGTAATATTTTGGCACTTCCATTAATGTATAATGAACATAAACTTAACATTTGACAAATGGTTCCATAACTTAGACATGTGATAACATAACTCTAGAAAACAATAATCAATAAGAAAATCTAAATACTACCGATGATTTTGAACGTTTCAACATCTTGATTATGACATCAACGAATCTAGTAGTTGTCGCATTAAACTCGACCGTCTCTTGGTTATCCTACAGTAATATGATATCCACATAACTTTCAAATCTTCATCAGTCTTCAACTCAATAAGGTTTGTAATTCACCTTTTCATCGATTAATCAAGTCTTCACAATACTCAATATTACTCACTTTTTGTTATCATTGTTGGGCAACAAATCATTCACCTTAAATCTTAAGGCGGCGAGACATGTGGTGCCCTCGAAATTCAAAACTCTAGATTCATTATGAACCATACAAAACAGTCGGTGCAATCACAACCGTACAAAAGTGTCGGCAATATCTCAGTCTTATAGTTTTCACTATTTTATAACTATCGTATTTTTCACTCATGGACAGAATATCCGATAACTTTCTAATGTTTTAAAAGTCCGATACTAAGCAAACATTCCTGATATTTTAAAAAATCCAGTGCATCAAATTTTTTGTATATACGGCCGATTTTTTTTGCTAGGAACCAAGTTTTTAGATTGTCCTATCGAGTATTTTGTCCGAAAATTTTACTTATACTTTCACAAGAGCAATATGAGTATTGGAAGTGCCACATATAACCGGAGTGACATGATAAAACCTCATAGAATGGACGACAGTCTCAACTGGAAGCAGATTGTCTGCAATGAAAGTTTGTTTCGGTGGAATCATAGCCACTGAACTAGAACAACCTCTTTCATCCATGTTTTATTTGTTTAACCCCAAAATTTCATTTTATGTTAAAATAAGTTCACAATTTTGAAATGATTAAATTATTTTAAACTTTATTTCATTTAATATTAAACTTAAGTAAAAACAAAATATTTTAATTTTCCATTTTTTAAACCTTAATAACAAATAAAAAAAAAATTTAATCTATAGACAAAAATGACAAATAGACCACAGGCACACGCACAAAGTGAAAGGTTTGGAATACAAATCCATTCACCACACTGAATATTCATCTAACAATGTTGACAATGGTGGATTGAATCAAACCTTACAAATTAACACTCTTTAAAGAACACATACTTGATTTCAAATATCTAACCATTTTTTTTAATTGAACACAGTCCGGTATCCTAGTATCCTAAAACTTAATTGAGTTCTCATACCCTACACAATTTTTTATAAATATTCGGTCTCAAAAACAATCATGGAGAAGGGATTTGGACACACCATTATATTTTTTGGATAAAATATTTGCTTTTGATGATTAAATTAATGAGAATTTTCCGTTCAAGTAGTTATTTTTACAATTTTGTTTATTTGTTGGGATCTTTATTGAGATCCCTAACGATCTTTATTGAGATCCCGATTTTGACAACCATGAGATCCCGATTTTGACAACCATGCTTGGATGCACGTTTGAAGAGCTTCCCACCTTGAAAAAAGAATAGTTACACTTTGTAAATTTTGACTAGACGGGTGTTTGAGGCTAAACACATGTTTCAACCGCTTAACATAGCCTTAAATTAGGGGAAAAAACAGAACTAAACCAAAAAAAACATAAAGAAAGATTGCGTGTGATCAAGAATATAACAGCATGAAGTACATAATTTTTACTCCTAAATAGGCATTCATAATCTAAAAAAGACAAGAGTTTGAAAAAATGCCTTGAAAAATTTCCCCATAAACCCTAATAGCGTTTGGGATAGCCATGCTTGACCGCAATAACAGCCACTACACCCGCTATTGTTGGACGTTGGAGGTAGCTCGCGGGACATAAGTGTTGCGCTGAACCCTACCACTGCAACGCTATTCTGCTATAGCACACTATTGACAACAAGTAAAGAGAAAGCACAATAAAAAAACACCAGCTTGTGAAATATAATTTTTTTTTTTGTGGTCAAGAGCTTGTGAAATATATAATTCTACAATAGAGACGTTAGCCCGAGTTACTCTAGTATTTGGTCATTTCTAATTTTCTAATGAATCTTAAACCCTCAATTGTAATTCACAACCTAAAAACCCCAGACAGAAATCTCACTCCATGCTTGCATATTGCAAGCTGAAATGCTATAAAACAACCAATATTTATTCAGCATTTACACAAACACGACTTGAATAGAGAAGATGATCATTAAAGTAAAGCAGGCAAAGCTATCTCAAACAAATAAGTGGTTAAGTTGGTAGTAACGTGGCTTCAAATAACACCGGTGGTGTAAACACATTGCTAATTCATATCAATATCACTAATTTGTTGAACATTCCTCAAGAGTCACAAACCACTAATTTATTTCTAGAGATCATACAAGCAACAAATTGATTTGTTTCAACCCCAGTTACATATATAACAATAAAAAACCTAAAGAAAACGCAGTGATTATTGCAATATTGAATGAGAAAAATACACAAATTATCACTCATATTATCGCATAATGGTAATGGTAAATTGAAGAAAAATATTAAAAATCAGAACAGCGACCTTTGCGTTCCCAATCGCCATACCTTGTGGGCTCAGGCCCTTTAGGCCCACCGACCTCGCCCGTTTCTTTGTTCAGATCAAGTTCGTCGCCGTCGTCTTCTTCTTGTTGTTCCTCTTGGTCTTGTTTAAGAGATTCTGGCGTCGATGTCGGTGTCGGTGGTTGATCGCTAACGGCGTTGGGGTTTTGGTGCTGAGTCGAGGTGGAGGAGAGGAGACGAGTCACTGAGTTGGAAATGGAACGAGTTACGTGTTCGGATCCGGTGCGGAGGAGAGATGCGGTGGAAAGCACGCGAGAGAAAGAGGTTGTCATTTTGTGTTTGGGGTGGATTTTGGCAAAGGTTGGGGGAAATGAAAAACCTGAAAATTCGGACTGCAAATGAAACTTTTTTTCCTCTCTTTTTTATATTAAAGAAAAATGAATTATTCATTAAAAAATAATAAAAATAAAATAGTGAAATGTATTTAAATAAGGGTTTAATATGTGTACTACTATCATCCACTATTTAAAAGATACTACTTTTTTTATTTAAAAAATGATAAAAAATAATTTTTTATCCTTTACAAAAATTTGTATTCTCTTCATTTTTTTTAACTAAAAGAATTTATTAATTCAAAAAAACAGAGACAAAACACGGCGATCACAAACGATACAACTCACACTCAACAAAGAAAATCAAAGTCTCAGATAATAAACATCACATCATGAGAGTTGCTATATAGCTTATATGCTTCTTGTTATCCGAAATTCTATAAATGATAACATCAATAATCTTCTCCTCAACTAACTTATTATTTACATTATTATCAAAGATCATATCGTTCAGAAATTTCTACACAGCATACAAGGCTTCAGCGACAACACATTTCAAAAAAGCATCCCTCCAACTTTTTCCATTACACTTCCGAAGAATTCAGTCACGCTCCGAAGACTAATTATCGGGAACATGCACAACTTGCAACCAATTCAAAACCTTCATCTTGATACTTTTTAAAATAAGACAACTATAGAAAAGATGGTCATGTGACTCCTATTGTAAATAGAAAGTACATATATCATCATGGAGGAACCCAAGCTTTCTCATTCGGTCTTTAGTGGCCAACCTGCCTTGGCACGCCAACCAAAAGATGAATTGGGCATGGGCCCGTCCATATTTAAAAACCCTCCAACTCACCTTATTATCCATGTCAATCAGGTTCAGATAAACAATCTTCATTCTAAATTTTCCATTAGTCACCTGTTGAACAATAGGAAGGGTGTTCCTCTGGTCTAAAATCTTCTTAAAGATCCAAGAAAACTTGTCCCTACTATCCATGCTCAGCACATCACCACTTTTAACATAATATGCATGGATCCATTTGATCCACATGTTATCCGATTTACTGCATATATTCCAGAGAAGCATAAGCAAATTCACCTGATTTCACAAGTTGAGGTCAATAATATTAAGCCCACCAATCGCCTTAGGCTTGCACACATTCTTCTAGGCAACATGAGCTTTCTTGAAAATCTCGTGACCGTCGGTCCATAAGAAGCTTCTACAGACATTATCAATTCTCTTGATGACAGTTTTGGGTAAAGGGAGGCTTTGTATCCAAAAGTTCACAGTTGAGAAAAGAACACTCTGGATAAGTTGAACACGCCCAACATAGGATAATAATCTTGCACTCCAATGTGTAATTCTACTAACCACTTTGTCAATTAAAACTAAATAATTCTTAATAGCCAACCTCCTACTGGTTTATGGAATTCCCTAGTATTTAACCAGAAGCTGACCTTCAACAAAGCCAGTAATGTGAAGAATGTTAGCCTTGCTGCTACTGTCCATACTACCAAAGAAGACTTGATATTTTTTAGGGTTCACTTTTAACCAGTAGATCTAAGTAACTTGTTGAAAATTTCCATCAGCAGGACTATGGAACCAGAGTCACCTCATGAGCGAGAAGATCATCTGCAAAACATAAATTTGTGATTTGGAGCTTCTCACATCTCGCATGGAAGTTAAAACCAGACTGCCTCCCCAACCGCTTAAGAATCCGATTATAGTATTCCATAACAAGAACAAAAAGAAAGGGGGAGATGAGATCCCCATGCCTAATACCTCTTCTCGCTTGCATCTCTTTCGAAATATTCTCATTGATGTTGAACCGGTAAGTAACATATTTCACAATAGCATGATCCAATTAGTGAACGCCTTCGGGATGCCATACTCGTACAAGATTATCTCTAAAGCATGTTAATGAACCATATCATAGGCCTTTGGAATGTCAACTTGCATCATACACCCTGGGTTCTACTCTTTTGATCATACCCCTTAAGTCGCTCAAATGCCAAAAGCACATGATCGCGCAAATGCTTACCCAAGATAAACCCAACTTGGTTGAGATCTACAATACTACAAATGACTTTTCCCGATCTAGTTGTCAGAATTTTAGAAATGATCTTATAGACGGTGCTACAACAGGAAATGGGGCGATAATCTCTAACCATTTTAGCATCGGCAGATTTAGGAATGAGGGAAACAACAACCACATTGAAGCCCTTATGTAACCTGTTGTTAGAGAAGAAATCAGTGACGACAACAATGACATCTCTACCCACAACACTCCAAGCATCCTTAAAGAAACCGGAGCCAAAGCCATCATAACCAGGAGTTTTGGCAACATCAATGTTCTTAAGGCCATGCAAAATCTCTTCATTAGGCACCGTTGTAGTGAAGGCCTCCCTCTGCAAATGATTAAGGCAACCCCTATTTCTCAGCGCAGTAAATATCGAGACCCTCGATATTTTTCTTAAATTGACCCATAAGAGAACCATAGAAACACAGAACCCCATGCTTAATATCCTCTGGCCTATACACCAACGACCCATCCTCCCTAAGAATACAGTTGATTCTGTTTTTTTACTCTTTCTACCTTTGATATAAGCATAAAAGTAACAGTTGTTGCCATCACCAAAACAGAGCCAGTCTATCTTTAATTTCTGTTTCAAGTTGATAAGTGGTTTCTACACAGTCATTGACCAGTTATTTTACTTAGAGTTTCTTGCTAGTGTTAAGTTTTTTATTTCATTTTACTGAATTTTATACTTTGGTTGTGTCTCTTTAGTGTTTTTCAGGTTCAGATGCTTTTTTATCTTGTTGGGAAAGGTATTTTGTGTTTTACAGGACAAAAATGGAGAGAATAGAACAAGAGTCGTGGAGCACTAGTCATAAGGATGCCCAAATGTGTGTAGAGTGGCAAAGAAAACAGATCTTTCGAAACGTGTGCCAAGACGCGTGTGAAACATAAAAAAATACACAAGTCTTCCCAGACGCGTCCTGAGACACGTTCCAGCAAGCCAGACGCGTCCCCAAACATGTTCCAACAAGCCAGACGCGTCCCCAGGCGTGTATCAAGTTGAAAAATGCACATGAAATACACCTTGTTGCCCATACGTGCCCCCATACGCGTTTCAGAGTCCCAGACGCGTGCAAAGTCCCAAAGACGTCCCTAGACGCGTGTCACATTCCCAGACGCGTCTTGACGTGAATTTTGTGGATTTTTGGTTTGAAAGCCCAAAAACATGAATAAAAGGTAGAGAATGATATTTTGGAAGGGTTGTTGAATTTTGGGAGACGAATTTTTACAGCAAAGAACAAGGTTGAAGACTGAAGAACTCAGATCTATGCTTGGAATCAAGATTTTCATGAGCTTTTGCAATTGAAGACTTATTTTCCATCCATTATCTGTAATGTTTACACTGAATACTATGATTTTCTTTATTTCTATGAGTAGCTAAACCCCCTAATGTTATAGGGTGACCCTGATTTTAATTTGTAATGAATAAGATTATACTTTTGCAATGACAATTTGGTTTGCTTCATATTGATTTGTTCTCTTACTGTTTGATTGCTCTTTCTGTCGGACAAACGAAAATTGATTGTATGTGACACAATTAAGCCGGACAAGCTATTGTTCATGATTTGTTTGAGAATATATTCAAGTAGATATTACCTAGGACTAGAGATATCCTTTGATAATCAGAATATTCTTGATATTGAAAAGCTTAATGTCAACCATAATTTTCTATGGACGTAGTAATTAGGTTGAAAGATTAAAGAATTATTACCTGAGGACTTAGAAATAATAACTCTTGAGAACCGATAGTCAATATTTAAAACCAGTTGTTGCAAGGTATGATCAGATCCGTTGCATGATCAGATCCGTTGCATGATCGAATCATTCACTATCCCTAGCATACTACTCATATCTGTCTTATCCAACTGTACGCTTTAGTAATTTTGTTCGCAATTTAGTTCATACGTATCAAAATCATGAAACCATAATTTTTTTAATTGAACTGACAAACAAACTCTATAGTTAATCGCAGTCCTCGAGATCGATACTTGGGAAATTCCCTACTATTACTATATTGGCAAAAATAGTACAATTGCTATTTTTTCGATCAAGTTTTTGGCGCCGTTGACGGGGACTGCAAACGTATAGAGTTTAATTTTTGTTCAATAAAAATTTTGTTGCTCTGCAACTAAAATTTTTCTTTTATGTTATTTTATTTTTTATATTTTTGTTTATTCTTGCTGATTTGTGTCTAATCCTTGTATGCAAGGAAAACCCTCAACTAAATTTATTTTTGACGAAATCGAAAGGAATTTTCACGCAAGACGCAGTAAGCTCGATTAGCTGACAGCACGACGAAGAACATTCAATTCATACAAAGTCAGAGTCAGAAGAGGAAGAGATGATGGCTGCAGATCTACCAGAGAGACTTCTTGGTGATTATGGTGGGGCAAATGCACTAGGTGGTAGGTTGACAATTGTAAACCGTCGATGAATGTGCCAAATTTTCAACCGCACCCAAGCACAATTACTAAGCTTGAGAGAAGATATTTCACCAAAAGGTCAATGAAGATGCCAACAAACACTTGTAAAGATTTTTGACTATGAGTACCACATTGAAGATTGATGGGCATACAGATGAAGCAATGAAATTGAGAATATTTCCATTTAGCCTGTCTGAAGATGCTCATGAGTGGTTTTACTCACTACTTGCTGGTAGTATTTCTACTTGGGAAGAGATGGAGAAGACTTTTCTTGACGAATACTTTTATGTGTCTGTTTACATTCGCAAAAGATATGACATTGTGAATTTTAAGCAGAAAGAAGGAGAGTCACTTGGTGATGCCTATAAGAGATTCAAGAGGTTGTTGGTAGCTTGTCTCACTCACAACATGGACCAAACTGAGCAAATGCAAATGTTTGTGAATGGCCTCAGAATGAAGACAAAGCATCTTATTGACACAGCTGCCAGTGGCTCATCCAACTTTACAGCAACCACTGGTATTAAGAAGATCTTGAAGCCATTGTTGCAAATGAACATCTGGAATTGTATGACAGGGTTACAAGAAAACCATAGGGAGTTGTTGATTTGAAGTTGGAAGTGAACAGACAAATAAAAATTTAAGAGCCAATTGTTGCACAAGTGGAGAAAAAGCTCAAAGCTATGAACATGGATACTCAACAGGTAGCTCAGGTTAAAAAATTTGTTTGTGATATTTGTAGTAGACCACACAATACTGTGCAATGTCTTGAAACTCCATGAAAAATTGAGGAGATAAAGTTCTTGAAGCAGAATAATCCGTATTCTAACACCTATAATCCTGGGTGGAAGAATCATCTGAATTTTTCCTGGAAAGATCAACAGCAACAAGCTCCTCAAAAGGCAGAGTGGGAGGTAGCCATTAAAAAATGGCTGCCCACACCTCTCAATTTCAATAAGAGACAAGAAGCAATCACAAGAATACCACAACTGTAATAAAAAATTTGGAAGTTCAGATGTGGCAGATTGCACAACAATTCTCTCAACAAGCACAAGGTAATCAAAAGAGTCATGAAAATGTGAATGATGTCACAAGAAGGAGTGAGAAAGTGAAACTACCTGACTGAACATCATCAGATAGAATATCAATGAAGTCGCCATCAAACGTTTCTTATCCCGTGAGAGGAAAGGAAAACATCGAGTAAACCTGAGGGGGAGAAATTATGGTCTTACGACCAAGAGATCGGGTAAGGGAGTCTGTTACACTAGGGGAAGGTATTAGCACCCCACACGCATGTAGTACTCTATAGTATCCACTTCTACTTTCTATCTAATGGGTGTGTTATATCTATCTATTGCTTAATCGTTACAATGCATGTGAAAGAAAGAAAAATAAAGAAAACACGGGGAAAATAAGGAAGTATTTACAAATTTTTGCTCGATCACAGACCCGTGACCAGATGCTTACATATTCCCTCGTGCAATGGGAAAGTTAGAGCGCTATAGTTCGGCTCATGTAACACCCCTTCTAATTACCCGCGTTTTTATAAATAATAATCAGAGTTTTTAATCACAATTCAAGAGGCATCACAATTTAAATAATTCAAATCAATCAACACAATTGTCATGCTTTCACTGAAGGATAAATCATTAAATAAAACAGACTTAAAGTTATGTTTAACAGCGGAAATGAAACATAACAAATCCCGAATACATCATTCATAGTTATTCCAGGATAATAAATCGAAACATAATTCAAAACCATTAAGGATATCCATTAAAGGATTTCAAACAACCGCTTCCCCAAAGGTTACATCTACCGAGCACGACATCGACACGCAGATTAACTAACCGACTCAACTCTAGGGCTATCCTCACCAATTCCAAGCACTAATCACTGAATATGAAATCATCAAAGTGAGGGTGAGATTTCTATCCAATATAAAATGCATTATACGCTTTTAAATACAATGTAATAATTGAATACATTAATCCATTATCCAAACACATATTCGTAGTCAATTCACAAAGGCATCTCACACATCGAACATGTAATATAACAAACAATGGAAATTGCAACACCGAAACCATCCTAGCATGTTACAATCCCATATGCAATGCACTCTATGCATGTGGTACCAAACGTGAACCGAGTTCACCCACCGCTCCATTTACATGTGGAAAGACAAAACCATGATTCGCCCGTAACATCGAGTCAAGAATCCATGATTCGCCCATAACACGGGTCAAGAATCTAGCCTCACTACCGAACTGTGTAAGTCTATTGGCTCGCCACCCACCACAATAGGAATTAACCAATAACAAATTCTTATGCATGCACCATAAAAGCATGCAACATCAATTCAACGGATTATGATCACAACATAATTCCACATAATGCCAACATCAACGAATATCGCATGATAACAACATAATCATGAAATAATTATCACAAAGCATAAATATGCAAACGCTTACTCTTCAATTAGTAAGACTAACACCAGTATATACAACAATAACAACTGAGATCAACAACCATCATGAATACACAACATCGACAACAACACATGATATCAATACAATCATGAATAGACAACAAGGAAACCAACAAATAAGCGTCAACCTTCGTTCGCCCTGTCAGAACAATCTAAACCAATTCACAGATGATGATCTCAACATAACTCACTTACTGCCAATCACCAATGTATCACATTCAATCATAATGAATATCAAAATACAACATTGTACGCATTAGTTCTCATCCGATAACTCATACCATTATAATCATTTCCCATCATCCTTAACTATCCACACTTTTCAAAATCGGAAGCTCGACTCTTTTTAAAATAATTTTAGCAAAATAATATTTTTCCTTTTTAAAATATAGTATTTTAAATTTAAGAAATAATGCCGAAAACGGCACTCGAATCGGAGTTACGGTTTAGAAAATATGAATTTTTGAAGTTTAAGTATTTTTGAAAAATTACACATGGAACCCGGTTCCTACATATACAGGAACCGGTTCCTGTGAAGTCTGAAATCACGCTCGAATTTGTATGGGAACCCGGTTCCGACATATACAGGAACCGGTTCCTGAGTGCAAAATTCCCCAGTTTTGAAAAATTAACACTGGGAACCCGGTTCCTTCCCACAGGGAACCGGTTCACGAGTAACCAAAATTCGCTATTTGACAAAGATTTATGCATTTCAAACCATTCCCAATCATTCCTATACGAATTATAACTTTGGGAACACCAACATACGACCATTATATATCATTACAACATTACATATCATAGTTTCATCATTCCTATTATTTATTCGACACACTAATGATCTTAATTCTATAATCCGACACAAAATAGGGTTTCATCCTACAAACCTATAATCAATTTTCCTAACATACCCGACTACCCGGTTGATTCCCAAAACCCATAAGGCATTAAACCGAATGAAATCACCCTTACCTCGCGATGATCTTCGCTTTTTCCTCTCTTCTCTTCTCTTCTCCAATTCTACGTGAAATAGCTTTTTCCCAAAAAGACTTCTTTTTCCTTCTTTTCCTTTTTATATTCCTTTTAATACTCCTTTATTATTTCCAAATAAAACACATAATTAATAATTAGTAAAAGTAGAGTGATTTACTCCTCACACCCACTATTTACTCTGCACACCACTAACCTTCTTTCTTCAGTTAATCCAATTAAATCCAAAAATATAAATACTTAAGACTTTAATTAAATAAATAATTAAATTCCTATTTATTTAATATTCGAATTAAATCGGGGTGTCACAACTCTCCCCCACTAAAAGAGTTTTCGTCCTCGAAAACATACCTTAGACGAAAAGTTCAGGATACAAGTCCTTCATCTGACTCTCCAGCTCCCAAGTTACATTTCCTTCACCGGTCCTCCCAAGCTACTCGCACTGCTATCTCTTTACCCCGTAATTGCTTCACTTTCCGATCCTCAATTCGCAGTATCGCCCAACAACAAATTATCTCGTACCTGTACATCATCTACTTGAATCTCATGAAACGGATCCGCAATGTACCTCCTCAACTGAGATACATGGAAAACATCATGCAAATTCGCAAGTGGCGGCGGTAAAGCAATCTGATAATCAACTTTCCCAACTCTCTTGGTAATTTGAAACGGACCAATAAAATGCGGAGTCAACTTCTTTGAGTTCAAAGCTCGACCAATACCAGTCATCGGCGTAACCCACATGAACACATGATCTCCTTCACTGAACTCAAGATCTTTCCTCCTCTTATCATGATAACTTTTCTGACGACTCTGAGAAGCTCTCATCTCCGCCTGAATCATCTTGATCTTTTTTGAAGTTTATTGAACAATCTCTGGTCCAATCACAGCACTTTCTCCAGATTCGTACCAACACAACGGCGTCCGACACCTCCTACCATACAATGCCTCAAACGGAGCCATACCAATGCTCGAATGAAAGCTATTGTTGTAGGTAAACTCTATCAATGGTAGATAACTATCCCAAGCTCCACCTTTCTCTAACACACAAGCTCTCAGCAAATCTTCGAACGACTGAATCGTCCTCTTCGTCTGACCATCTGTCTGTGGATGATATGCAGAACTCAATCATAACTTAGTACCCGTAGCTTCCGCAATCCTGCCCGTAACTTAGATGTAAACCTCGGTCTCTATCTCGACATAATGCTAGAGGAATACCATGCAAACTTACAATCTTCTCAACATACAATTCTGCCAACCTCTCCATCGGATAATCCATTCTTATCGGAATAAAGTGAGCAGACTTTGTCAATCGATCAACAATAACCCAAATAGAATCACAGTTCTTCGTGTCCGTGGCAACCCAGATACAAAATCCATAGAGATGCCATCCCATTTCCATTCCGGAACAAACAACGGTTCCATCAACCCTGACGGTTTCTGATGTTCAATCTTTGATTTCTGACAAACCAAACACGCATACACAAACTCGACAATTTCCTTTTTCATTCCCGACCACCAAAATAATTTCTTCAAATCATGGTACATCTTAGTAGCACCAGGATGAATACTCAATCCACTACGATGTCCTTCTTCCAAAATACTTTTTCTGATCTCAGCAACATCCGGAACACACACTCTATCTCCAAATCTCATAACACCATTCTCATCAATTCGGAACTCACCTCCTTGACCTTGGTTAATCAATGTCACTATCCACCAAACCAACATCAGATTCATCCATTTCGAATCTCTTCCAAAATACCACTAGTCAACTTCAACATACCCAGCTTCACACTATTCGGAGTAGTTTCACGTACTAAACTTAAGTCTCTGAATTGTTCCACTAAATCCAATTCACGAACCATTAACATCGACATGTACAAGGACTTCCTGCTTAACGCGTCTGCCACAACGTTTGCCTTACCAGGATGGTAATTCAAACTGAAATCATAATCCTTGAGAAATTCTAACCACCTTCTCTGCCTCATATTCAACTCTTTCTGGTCAAAAAGATACTTCAGACTCTGGTGATCACTGGACACTTCAAACCGTGAACCATATAGATAATGCCTCCACAGCTTTAAAACAAACACAACATTAACTCCAAATCATGAGTCGGATAATTCCTTTCATGAATCTTCAACTGTCTTGAAGCATAAGCCACAACCTGCCTATCTTGCATTAAAACACCTCCTAAACCCATCAAGGACGCATCGCAATACACCACGAAAGATTCTGCCGGATTCGGCAAGATTAAAATCGGAGCACTAGTCAACCTCCCCTTCAACTCTTGGAATCCTTCCTCACAATCTATATCCCAAACAAATGCTTGACCTTTTCTAGTCAGCTTAGTCAATGGTAAAGCTAGCTTCGAAAATCCCTCAATGAATTTCCTGTAGTAACCCGCAAGACCAAGAAAACTACGGATCTCTGAAGCATTCTTTGGCGCTTCCCACTGAGATACCGCTTCTACTTTCGTAGGATCAACAACAATACCATTCTTGGAAATCACGTGACCAAGGAAACTCACTTCGCTTAACCAGAACTCGCATTTCGATAACTTCGCATAAAGTTTCTTCTCCTTTAATAATTCCAATACAATCCTAAGATGCTTGGCATGCTCCTCATCATTCTTTGAATAGATCAAAATGTCGTCAATAAATACCACCACAAACTTGTCAAGATACGGATGGAATATCCTGCTCATATACTCCATAAAACACCGTGTTCATTAGTAACTCCAAATGGCATAACCGAATATTCATAATGCCCATACCTCGCTCTAAATGCGTCTTCAATATCTCCGCCTTAACACGAACTGATGATATCCGCACTCGATCAATGTTACTAAATACGCAGCTCCAACTAATCGATCCATCAAATCATCAATCAAAGAATGGATACCGATTCTTGATTGTCACTTTATTCAATCGCCTGTAGTCAACACACGCCTCATCGCTCCTTCCTTTTCTTAACCAACAACACAGAGCACCCACGGCGAAACACTTGGACGAATAAACTTCTTCTCAAGTAACTCTTCCAACTGCTTCTTCAACTCTGATAACTCAGATGTCGACATGCGATGAGGCGCCATCGACACCGGTCTAGTTCCAGGAATCAAATCTATAGTAAACTCCACTTCTCTCTCAGGTGGTAGCTCACTAACATCTTCCGGGAACACTTCTGGGAATTCATTCACAACAGGTAATTCACCACTCTTAGCTTTTCCTTTCACCTCCGTCGAAGAATATAACATAAACACTACAACACCCTCTCTAACAGCTGAATTCATCTGCTTAACTGACAACGTCACGTCATCAACTTTAACTTCTCCAGGGAATATGACCGTCTTCTCAAAACAATTGATATGAACCTGGTTGAAGACCAACCAGTTCATTCCAAGGATAATATCAAGTTGTTCTAAAGGTAGGCACACTAAATCCATACCGAAACCTCTATCGAAAATAACAATAGGACAATTCCTACAAACATACGAAGTCATCGAACCCGAGGCGGAGTGTCAATAACCATACTTCCATCCAAATTAGAAATTTCCAAATTCAATCGTTTAGCACAATCCAAAGCAATAAAAGAATGCGCTCCAAGATTAATAATTGCAATTAAAGGTATGCCATTAATAAAACATGTACCTTTAATCAACCTATCATCCGCTTAACATCCGATCATCCATCTTAATTCATTGTCCTTATTAGAGTCTTCACCACTCATATGGTTCACAAGCTTTTATCACACTTCATTCATATTCATCACTTTATGCCCCATTTAGATAGTAAGACAATTGTATACCATCCAATACGATTCCGCCTACTATCAACAAGAGATAAGGGTGATCAAGTCCTCAATTTGTCGATAGACATCCGATAATCATATCGAGTATAAACCATCATTACCAACACTTCCTGCTCTCGTAATCGTACTTGCCTCTTTGCACTTCCAACTATGACTCACGTCCAAACGATTCCAACAACTCCAACCACTGCATCGCCTTCTCAAGCAGACTCATACCAACGACTTGCAATCGAACCTATCCGGAAGCATCTCTTATCCCCACTTAGTTTCACACTACTCCTGCAATAATCGATCAGAAAAGTAACAAGTACCGACAGTGTTGTACACACTTGTCGCATACAAAGGGATAACGACATTAAGACAAGACCGACTATGCTCGATACCACTATTGTAACACCCTTCTAATTACCCGCATTTTTATAAATAATAATCGTAGTTTTAATTACAATTCAAGAGGCCACAATTTAAATAATTCAAATCAATCAACACAATTGTCATGCTTTCACCAAGGATAAATCATTAAATAAAATGACTTAAAGTTATGTTTAATAAATGAAATGAAACATAACAAATCCTTAATACATCATTCATAGTTATTCCGTGATAATAAATCGAAACATAATTCAAAACCATTAAGGATATTCATTAAAGGATTTCAAAACAACCGTTTCCCCAGTGTTACATCTACCAGAGCACGACACTGACACACGGATTAACTAACTGACTCAACTCTAGGGCTATCCTCACCAATTCCAAGCAACTAATCACTTCAATCAAATCATCAAAGAGGGTGAGATTTCTATCCAATATAAAATGCATTATACGTTTTTAAATACAACAGAATAATTGAATACATTAATCCATTATCCAAACACATATTCATAGTCAATTCACAAAGGCATCTCACACACTGAACATGTAATATAACAAACAATGGAAATTGCAACATCGAAACCATCCTAGCATGTTACAATCCCATATGCAATGCACTCTATGCATGTGGTACCAAACGTGAACCGAGTTCACCCACCGCCCGCTTATATGTGGAAAGACAATGAAATTCATGATTCTCCAACACCGAGTCAAGAATCCATGATTCGCCCATAACACCGGGTCAAGAATCTAGCCTCACTACCTCCGAACTGTAAGTCTATTGGCTCGCCACCACCTCCACACAATAGGAATGAACCAATAAAATGCTTATGCATGCACCATAAAAGCATGCAACATCAATTCAACGGATTATGATCACAACATAATTCCACATAATGCCAACATCAACGAATATCGCATGATAACAACATAATCATGAAATAATTATCACAAAGCATAAATATGCCAAACGCTACTCTTCAATTAGTAAGACTAACAAAGATATACAACAATAACAACCGAGATCAACAACCATCATGAATACACAACATCAACAACAACACATGATATCAATACAATCATGAATAGACAACAAGGAAACCAACACATAAGCGCTCGCGCCCGCCGTAACAATCTAAACCAATTCACGATGATGATCTCAACATAACTCACTTACTTCCAATTACCAATGTATCATATTCAATCATAATGAATATCAAAATACAATATTGTACGCATTAGTTCTCATCCGATAACTCAGACCATTATAATCATTTCCCATCATCCTTAACTATCCACACTTTTCAAAATCAGAAGCTCGACTCTTTTAAAATAATTTTAGCAAAATAATATTTTTCCTTTTAAAAGATAGTATTTTAAATTTAAGAAATAATTCAAAACGACACTTAATACGGTTTAGAAAATATGAATTTTGAAGTTTAAGTATTTTTGAAAAATTACACATGGAACCCGGTTCCTACATATACAGAACCGGTTCTGTGAAGTCCGAAAATCACTTCGAATTTGTATGGGAACCCGATTCGATATACAGAACCGGTTCTGAGTGCAAAATTCTCCGCTTTGAAAATTAACGGGAACCTTCCTTCCCATTGGAACCTTCCCACGCAGAACCAAAATTCTGCTATTTGACAGCATTTATGCATTTCAAACCATTCCCAATCATTCCTATACGAATTATAACTTTGGGAACACCAACATACGACCATTATACATCATTACAACATTACATATCATAGTTTCATCATTCCTATTATTTATTCGACACACTAATGATCTTAATTCTATAATCCGACACAAAATAGGGTTTCATCCTACAAACCTATAATCAATTTTCCTAACATACCCGATTACTCGGTTGATTCCCAAAACCCATAAGGCATTAAACCGAATGAAATCACCCTTACTCGCGATGATCTTCGCTTTTTTCCTCTCTTCTCTTCTCTTCTCCAATTCTACGTGAAATAGCTTTTTCCCAAAAAGACTCCTTTTTCCTTCTTTTCCTTTTTATATTCCTTTTAATACTCCTTTATTATTTCCATATAAAACACATAATTAATAATTAGTAAAAGTAGAGTGATTTACTCCTCACACCCACTATTTACTCTGCACACCACTAACCTTCTTTCTTCAGTTAATCCAATTAAATCTAAAAATATAAATACTTAAGACTTTAATTAAATAAATAATTAAATTCCTATTTATTTAATTTTTGAATTAAATCGGGGTGTCACAGATCACATGTCTTGGTAGATTGTAATTGTTTTTATTGGAAGTTCGATTCTGCATCCTCATAATTGCAACTCGTGCTTAGCATTGAATCTATAAGAAGTCTTATGCTCCGCCACTCGCACACTTAGAAACTTGTTTGGACTTTAAAGGGAACCCCCCTTTGAAAAGGTTTTTAAACAAAAGAAGAAGTCCGAAGACAAAAAGGTTTGAAGTGAGGTTGGTTGCTTTTACCTTTGAAAAGGAGTTTTGAACCATTATTAAGTGTTTTAATTTTCAAAAGAAAAGAAAAACAAGTTTTAGTTTTACTACATGCAAGGATGCAAAAGAAACTAAAAAACAAACAAAGGGAGACTAACTAATTCTACCTTAATGTTATCATGCAAAGGTAGCCCTATGGTTGAGGTTAAAAAGTCTAAGCTCAAAGACTATCCTGACCGAGAAAACCTAGGGGAAACTATCCTAACATCCACCTTGGTTGAATGACCAAGGGATGCAAAGGGATTAAGAAAACAAGTGCTTTGGCAGAAGCACACACATAATGCAATGCACAAACAAATGATTCACACATGCACGGAGAAGAAGGAAGTCCCATAGCATGACGGAACGAGCATACCGAGTCAACTTGAAGCCAACCATTCGATTCCCTAGAAAGGTATCACAACATGATATGAATTATCAAGTGTGAAGAGCATATGAGTGCATGTATCAAAGCAATAAATGCGAACTCCAAGAGAAGGCATGCAGAGTCAGAATAGGGGACTCTTGCCACTTTTATTATTGAGTCGATAAGGAAGCAACATGATTCGCGTGCGCTGAGATGATACAGACTAGAATTGTGCGGGGGTTGATTATAACAGTTGTCTGTTGAAGTGGAATGATACAAGGAGAAGTCAGAGGAGGTAGTGGCTGATTCTGAGCAGCCACCAACTGTTCCACGATAGCAGTCAGATTGGCCATACCGGTCCTCAGGGAGATAACCTCTTCACAAAACTCGTGATTCTCTTGCTCTAGATTTTCCATCTTCTTCTCGGAGTTGGCTCGAGTGTTATACCGATGCAACAACTTGAAGACTGAACGAAGCAGAGAAACAGATAAGACACCTGGGAAGTATGCAAATGCAAGAATATGTGTGTCATGATGCATGACATGCAATGCGTATGATTTGTTTATTATTTTTTTATTATTCAAGGAACTTGATAAAGACAATTTAATGTGCAAATACCAAAGTATAACACATTATACGATGATGTTTGTGACACCCCGATTTAATTCAAATATTAAATAAATGAGAATTAATTATTTAATTGATTAAAGTCTTAAATATTTAATTTATCTGGATTAATTGGATCTTTTAATGAGGAAAGGATTGGAGGTGTGCAGAGTAAATGGTGGGTGTATGAGTAAAACACTCTACTAATTACTAAGTTTTAATTATTTATTTATTTGGAATAAATGAAGGAGTATTAGAAGGAATATAAAAAGGAAAAATAAAAGAAAGAGAAGGTTTTTGGAGAAAAGCTACTATACGTAGAATTGGAGAAAAGGAAAAGAGAGGAAAAGCCGACGCCGAGAGAAACCGGAGAATCATCGCAAGGTAAGGGGTGGTTTTAATCGGTTAATATGTTTTATGGGTTTTGAGAACCATAGGAATGAATGGGTATGTTAGAAAGTTGAATCTTTTATGATTAGGAGTTATAGGAACAAACCCTATTTTGTGTCGGTGTTGGAAATTGGATCATAGTATGTCAAATAAATGATAGGATAATTAAACTACCTTGTTTGTTGTTATAATGGTGTGAAGTGATGATAAAATAGTGTTCTGATGTCCAAATTCGATATGGAAGTTTGGTAATGATAATGAATGCCTAATGTCAAAATAAGAAAATGTCTGCAGGTCTGGGAACCGGTTCCTCTGGGAGGAACCGAGTTCCTGTCAAAATTAGAAAACGGGACTTTTAGACTCGTGAACCGGTTCCTCAGATAGGTAGGAACTGTTCCCCATTCAAAAACAGGACGTGCTTTTATAAATTTTCGTGAACGGTTCTCGATAGGTAGGAACTGGTTCCAAGTGCATTTTTCCAAAACTTCCAAAACTTCAAAACTTCATATTTTCTAAACCGTAACTCCGATTCGAGTGCTGCCGCGTTATTTCTTAAATTTAAAGTACTACCTTTGAAAAGAGAAAATGTTATTTTGCCAAATTATTTTAAAATGGTCGCGCCCCGATTTTTGAAAAGAGTGATTAGTTAATGACAACGGGAACTATTACCATCGGTCTAAGTACGGATGAAAGGTTAATGCTTATTATGTGTATCTTGATATTCATTATGATTGAATGTGATACGTTGATGAACCGGCATTATGTGATATATGTTGATATCGTGATCTCGAGAATTAATGTTGCATGCTTTAATGATGCATGCATAAACATTTGTTGATTTGGTTCATTCCCATTGTGCGGAAGTGAGCTTGCGAGCCAATAGACTTACCCGGTTGGAGGTAGTGAGGCTAGATTCTTGACCCGTGTTGTGGGCGAATCATGGATTAATCGCTTTCCACGAGTAAATGGAGCGGTGGGTGAACGAGGTTCACGTTTTGGTACCACATGCATAGAGTCTGCATTGCATATGGAATTGTAACATGTTAGGATGGTTTCCAGTGTTGCAATTGCCATCGTTTGTTATATACATGATTATTGTGTGATTTGTCTCGCATTGCTTATGAGTTTGTATTTGGTTGACGAACTAATATATTCGGTTATTCTGGATCTAAGAACGATAACTCATATTATATCGAATTGAAATCTCACCCTTACTTTAACATTTTCGATCCGGTGATTACCGCTGGAGTTGGTGAGGATAGTCTTAGATTCGAGTCTTTGTCCGCGTCGTTGTCGTGCTCGTAGATGTAACACGGGGAAAACGATTGTTTGGAATCCTTTTATGGATATTTTAATAATTCGAATTATGTTGATTTACCATCCCGAATAACTGCTGAGTAAAGTATTCGGATTTAATTATGTTTCATTTCACCGATAAACATAATGTTGTGTATGATTTAATTGATGAGTATTCTTTGAAGCATGACGTTTTGGTTAAAAATTTTATGATTTAAATTGTGACGCCTGATTGGTGATTAAAACTCGATTAACATCTATAAAACGCGGTAATTAGGGGTGTTACAATAGTGGTATCGAGCATAGTCGGTCTTGTCTTAGTGTCGTTATTCCTTTTAGTATGCGACTAGTGTAAGTAACATCGCCGATACTTGTGTCGATGTAGATTGTTTTGTAATGTTAAGAGCAATGGTGGAAGAGGTAACGGAAGGAATAATGACGCTATTCCGAGGCTTTGGGAATGTTAATGGAGTGCTCAGAGGAATCAGCAGGAGTCGCGATTGCCGATGCACAATTGGGGAATTTTCAAAGAAATAATCCTCCGCTGATTAAAGGTGCACATGATCCCGAGGGTGCTCGGTGGTGAAAGAGATCGAGAGAATCTTGAGTGATTGATTGGCCGAGGGGTGAAGGTGAGATATGGTACTCATATGTTGGCAGAGAAGTCGAGGACCGTGGGTTGCTACCAGGATCGAATTGGAAGAAGACGGATTGCATTGACTTGGGCGTGTTCAGAGAGCTTTTCGAGAAGGTATTTTCCGAAGACATTCGGGAAAGAAAGAAATTGAATTTTGGAGCTCAAGGCAACAAGTCCGTGAGTGAGTATGCACCAAGTTCACCGAAAGTTAGCAAAGTATTATGCTAATTATCCTAACGACGCAGATGGAGAATTTTCCAAATGTATCAAGTTTGAGAATGGTCTCAGATGAGATCAAGCAAGGTATCGTATCAACGTATTAGAAGGTTTCGATTTGGTTGATAGTAGGATTCGGAGGAAGATCTTACTAGTACTAAGGCAAATGCTCGTAGTTATGTCGACCGTAAGGGTAAGAGATGATGGATCGTGGTAAGCCTTATGATAGGAATAGTCAGAAATCTGGAGGTTGGAAGAAGCCTAGTGGGGGAGACTCTGGTTCTTCGGGTTCTTCCGTAAAGTGTTACAGATGTGGTGAATTGGGTCACCGAGCCTCGAATGCAAGAATGAGGCGAGGAAGTGTAACAACTGTGGAAGGTTTGGTCATTTAGCTGCTGGGTGTAGATCCAGAAAGATAACATGTTACAACTGTGGTGAAGAAGGACACACTCGTCCGCAGTGTACTAAACCAAAGAAAGAGCAAGCCGGTGGAAAGGTGTTCGCTTTGTCAGGGTCAGATGTTAAGCCCGATGATCGGTTGCTTAAAGGTACATGTTTTATTAATGGCATACCTTTAATAGCAATTATTGATACTGGAGCGACACATTCTTTTATTTCTTTGAACTGTGCTAAGAGATTGAATCTAGAAATTTCTAGTTTGGATGGAAGTATGGTCATTGACACTTCGTCGGTTCGTGAGTACTTGATGTGTGTAGGAATTGTCATATCGTTATTTTCGATAGAGGATTCGGTATGGATCTAGTGTGCCTACCGTTAGAACAACTGGATATTATCCTTGAATGAACGTTGGTCTTCAACCGTGTTCATATCAATTGTTTTGAGAAGACGGTTATATTTCCAAATAGCTAAAGTGAAGATGCGATCATGTCCGCAAGCGATGAATTCACCGCCGAGAGGGTGTCGTGGTGTTCATGTTATGTTCTTTGACTAAGTGAAAGGAAAGGCTAAAAGTGGAGAGTTACCTTGTGAATGAATTTGAGGTGTTTCCTAAGATGTTAATGAGTTACCACCGAGAGAAGTGGAGTTCACTATAGAATTGATTCTCGAACCATCCGTGTCGATGGCGCCTTATCGCATGTCGGCATCGAGTTGTCCGAATCAAGAAACAGTTGGAAGAGTTATTGGAGAAGAAATTTATTCGCCTAGTGTTTCACCGGTGCGCCAATGTTGTTGGTTTAAGAAGGAAGGTACGATGAGACCGTGTGTTGACTACGTGCAATTGAATAAAGTGACGATCAAGAATCGGATCCATTACCGAGGATTGATGACTTAATGGATCGTTGGTTGGAGCTTGTGTGTTTAGCAAGATTGATCCGAGGTCCGTATCATCATTCGCTAAGGCGTAAGATATTCGAAGACCGCTGCTCGAGGTATGGGCATTATGAATATTCTGTTATGCCATTTGGAGTTACTAATGCACCTGGTGTGTTTATGGAGTACATGAACAGGATATTTCATCCGTATCTTGACAAGTTTGTGGTGGTGTTTATTGACGATATTTTGATCTACTCAAGGGATGAAGAGGAGCATGCAAATCATTTGAGAACCGTGTTGGAATTGTGAAGGAAAAGAAACTTTATGCGAAATTGTCGAAGTGTGAGTTCTGGTTAAGCGAAGTGAGTTTCCTTGGTCATGTGATATCCAAGGATGGTATTGCTGTTGACCCTACCAAAGTAGAAGCGGTATCTCAGTGGGAAGCGCCGAAGAATGCTTCAGAGGTTCGTAGTTTTCTTGGTCTTGCAGTTACTACCGAAAGTTCATTGAGGATTTTCGAAGCGTTACCATTGACTAAGTTGACGAGAAAAGGCCAAGCATTTGTTTGGGATATAGATTGTGAAGAAGGATTCCAAGAATTGAAGAGGAGGTTGACTAGTGCTCCGATTTTAATTTTGCCGAATCCAGAAGAATCTTTTGTGGTGTATTGTGATTTGATGGGTTTAGGAGGTGTTTTGATGCAAGATAGGAAGGTTGTGGCTTATGCTTCTAGACAGTTAAAGACTCATGAGAGGAATTACCCGACCATGATTTGAGTTGGCGGCCGTTGTGTTTGTGTTGAAATTGTGGAGGCATTATCGTATGGTTCACGGTTTGAGGTGTTCGATCATAAGAGTCAAGTATCTCTTTGATCGAAAGAGTTGAATATGAGGCGAGAAGATGGTTAGAATATCTTAAGGATTATGATTTTGGTTTGAATTACCATCCGGCGCCATACCCCAAAATTTTCCTCCATCTACTCAAGAGATTTCATACATCTATGCTCAAGGATTCCTCAAGAGTCGATCGACAAACTCTCTTAGACAATCAACCCAAATTAGGGTTTGGTATTTCTCAAGTCAAGATGGACTTCAACATCTCCAATGACCTTCATGCCTCCTCATATGCTTCAAAGGTTCTCCATGTCAAGTTTCAAGCTTCACAAGTCGAGCTCGCACAATTGCTCGATGGTTGAAAATCGGTTGATTGGACAAAAGTCAATCGTGGTCAACATACAGTCAAACTTCATAATTTTTGGTCAACATCCTCATTTTGAAGTTACATTCATCATTTGATCAAGGGTTGATCATGATTCATCAAGAAAACTCAAGATTTGCTCAAAAGTCAAACTTTCTAAATTAGTGGTTTCTAGGTGAAAAGTCAATCGAACTTTGACCGATCATAACTTTCTCATACTTTCTTAGAAATTTTTCCACCACCTCTTGTTTTGAAGGAAATTCAATTCTCTACAACTTCATGTCTCACAAGAATGTCCAAAAAATGCTTCATTTGAGAGGTATAGCTCAAAACATTACAGGTCATTTTCAAAGTCAACAAAAAGTCAACTTTTTGCTTTGAAGATATATTGAGCATGGCAACTCCAATTGAGATGAGACCGAAAAGGTTGGTTAGAGGACTCTTAGAGCTTTCCAAAAAGTCCAAGAACACTCAAAAATGTGGAAAATTGAGCAAGTTACACCATTCACAAGTTGGGCAATTTTGAAAGAATGCACAAAGAGAGATATTTCAAAAAATCAAATCTTTTGCAAATGGGCCTACTTTTTCTTCATCCTAACTTATTCCTCATGCAATTAGGAATATCCAAGCCCAATGCCACGAATTTTTGATTTATTTTTCTATTTAATTTGTAATTTATTCATTTAAATGCAAATTAAATTTAAAAATAAATTATAAAATCAAAATTAATTGAAAGATTGATTTTATTCTCTTCTTAAGACCCAAGCAATCCATTAAAAGCCAGCAATTTCGAAATTGGATCAAAAAAGGCAAGATTGGATTGGAATTGAGCACAAATTTTGAAAATTTGATTTTCATGAAAAATCAAATTTGATTATCATTGAATGGTGATTGATTCTTGCCAATTATGATCCCAAATCCATCCAGCATATATACCTGATGCATACCAATCACAAGAGGACGAAAAAATTGCCTTGGAAACCCTATTCTCAAACTGAAAAAACCGTGTTCTTGAAGCTATTGGCAATCCTAGTTCCAGCCATCCACAGCCGATTTGGAGGTGTCCATTGCCTTCCTTGAGGTCTTTAGAGTCGATCCACACTCTTATATCATTCAAAAACATCAAGAATCCAGCAAATCAGAATTCGGTTTGTCAAACTTTTTCCAAATTCGATTTCTAACATTCATGCATTATTAACACGATTTGTTGTTGTTTTTATGATCAGTGATAAGTTTGCAAGCTCGGGTTGTTTGATTGCATTTCCATAGCCTGGAGCTCGATATGCCATAGCTAGGGTTTGTAACCTTGAATTAGGGCTTTGCTAAAACGGAAAAATTAGACCATGAGACTAGCACCAGTGAATTCGGAATGATGTCCTGAGTCGAACCATGGTCTTGGATTTTATTTATATTATGTGCTTTTGATGTTTGCGAACTTTGTCGAACCATGGCCGACGACTTTTCAAATTTTCAAAAGGTTGAAGACGAAGCTTGGCGCGAGCGGGATGAAGGCGGAGAGCGACGCGTGTAAATTCCATTCAATCCGTTTCCAAACAGTAGTGCGCGTTGGTTCAGATGGCAAGAGAGTGGGTTTTCAAAGTTTGAAGCTAGTGTCTCCAGTTCGATCCCTGGCTCAGACACTTTACTTTTACAAGTTTGCAAACATATTTTCTATTTTCTATTTTATTTTAATATTTTGCATTTTATTTCAATTCTTTTCATAATTTTATTCTGCATTAAAAAACCATCAAAAATTATTTTTCTTTTTGCATTTATTTTCTGAAAACCTTTATTTAATTTATAAAATTAAAAAATATAATTTTGCATGCATATTTATTTTTATTCATAATTTTGCATTTAAATCACTTTTAATTCATTTTAAATTATTAAATTACATCTAAAAAATCCCAAAAAATTATTTTAACTTATTTATCTTATTTCCAGCACGTCATATTTTTTCTAGCATTTTCCCTTATTTCGATTTCGTCATATTTTCCGATTTCTCGTTTGTTTCACAGGTTAATCCGATTCAGACGATTCTTCCATTTTTATCTTATTTTTTCCAATAATGTAACTGTATATGGGATGTAATAGTTTAATTTAGGATTTTATTTTCCGCATTTTAAATTATGTATCTGCCCCAAAGCCTTGTAATAGCGTAGGACATTTACATTTCCGCCTTTACATTCCGCATTTTAATTTCCGCACCTTATAAATTGCTAGTAATTAGGCGTGTATGGCAAGACTAAAATTGAACATAGCCCACTAATTCTCAAGATAACATATTCTGAAATCAACACACTTCTTTCACACACGCACCCTTAGGTAATTCTCTCGATGCCTTTCGATTCAAAATGGTCAAGTCCCTCGAACGTAGAGGTATTCTAGCACCGTTGCCTTCCAAACAAATCATCATAGTCCCTTCGATACAAAGATCATAAGACCCACGATGTCGCCTCCGAATACATGATCTTGACCTCGATTATCGCCACGAAAATGATGATCGCCCTTCGAATGTGCTAGGATACTCCCTACAAGTTGCTTTCTATGACCATCCGATGTCCCTTCGAATGTCCCGCTTACATCCAACGAATGGAGCTACCTACTAACTAATGGTACGACTAGCGCTATTCTAAAGGAACGTAGAAGTACGAAAACGACCAATTCTGAGTGGGTAATAAGTCTTTTAGTTGCTTGCTCTAAACCAAATGCTTTTCGCACCACACACTCTTTTTCGAAGTTCAAATTCTTTTCAAAACAAAAACTTTTCCGAACACTTTGTATACACTCCTACATGAGTCATTACAAAGTCAAAGCGAAATGCCATTTTTAAAAACATTTTGTCAAACACACAAAAAGCAATTTTAAAAAAGTGATCTAGAGCAACTAAGAGCCCGTAGATAACTACGGATGGAAAGGGTGCTAATACTTTCCTTTTCATAACCATTCTCCGAACTCGTAATCTAACGAAGGTCTTTTTCTTACTTTTACCTTCCTTAATTGGATAAAAATAAAAGTCGGTGGCGACTCTTGCTATCCGCACATTTGGATACAAAAATCCTACAAAGTCACCGATCACACACGGTAAGGCAAACGTCGTGGCGATGCGCAGTGAAGTCCTTGCATATGTCGATGTTAATGGTTCGTGAATTGGATTTAGTTGAGCAATTCGTAGATTTAAGTTTGGTTTGTGAAACTACTTCAATAGTGTGAAGTTGGGCATGTCGACTAGTGGTATTTTGGAAGAGATTCGAATGATGAAGTCCGATGTTGGTTTAGTGGACAAGTGACATTGATTAACCAAGGTCAAGGAGGTGAGTTCGGATTGACGAGAATGGTGTTATGAGATTTGGCGAGAGAGTGTGTCCGGATGTTGCCGAGATCGAAAGAGTATCTTGGAGGAAGGACACCGTAGTGGATCGAGTATTCATCCCGGTGCTACTAAGATGTACCATGACTTGAAGAAGTTATTTTGGTGGAATGAAGAAGGAAATTGTTGAGTTTGTGTATGCGTGTTTGGTTTGTCGAAATCGAAGGTTGAGCATCGGCCGTCGGACCGATGGAACCGTTATTCGTCCGGAATGGAAATGGGATGGCATTTCTATGGATTTTGTGTCTGGTTTGCCTAGAACCGCGAAGAACTGTGATTCTATCTGGGTGATTGTCGATCGATTGACGAAGTCTGCTCACTTTATTCCGATAAGAATGGATTATCCGATGGAGAGGTTGGCAGAATTGTATGTTGAGAGTGGTAAGTTTGCATGGTATTCCGTCTAGCATTGTGTCGGATAGAGATCCGAGGTTTACTTCTAAGTTCGGCAGATTGCAGGAAGCTCGGGTACTAAGTTACGATTGAGTTCTGCATATCATCCACATACAGATGGTCAGACGGAGAGGAAGATTCAGTCGTTAGAGGATTTGTTGAGAGCTTGTGTGTTAGAGAAAGGTGGAGCTTGGGATAGCTATTTGTCATTGATAGAGTTTACCTACAACAATAGTTTTCATTCGAGCATTGGTATGGCTCCGTTTGAGGCATTGTATGGTAGGAGGTGTCGGACGCCGTTGTGTTGGTACGAATCTGGAGAAAGTGCTGTGATTGGACCAGAGATTGTTCAATAAACTTCAAAAAAGATCAAGATGATTCAGGCGGAGATGAGAGCTTCTCAGAGTCGTCAGAAAAGTTATCATGATAAGAGGAGGAAAGATCTTGAGTTCAGTGAAGGAGATCATGTGTTCATGTGGGTTACGCCGATGACTGGTATTGGTCGAGCTTTGAACTCAAAGAAGTTGACTCCGCATTTTATTGGTCCGTTTCAAATTACCAAGAGAGTTGGGAAAGTTGATTATCAGATTGCTTTACCGCCGCCACTTGCGAATTTGCATGATGTTTTCCATGTATCTCAGTTGAGGAGGTACATTGCGGATCCGTTTCATGAGATTCAAGTAGATGATGTACAGGTACGAGATAATTTGACTGTTGGAGCAGTACCTGCGAGAATTGAGGATCGGAAAGTGAAGCAATTACGGGGTAAAGAGATAGCACTGGTACGAGTAGCTTGGGGAGGACCAGCTGAAGGAAATGTAACTTGGGAGCTGGAGAGTCAGATGAAGGACTTGTATCCTGAACTTTTCGTCTAAGGTATGTTTTCGAGGACGAAAACTCTTTTAGTGGGGGAGAGTTGTGACACCCCGATTTAATTCAAATATTAAATAAATGAGAATTAATTATTTAATTGATTAAAGTCTTAAATATTTAATTTATCTGGATTAATTGGATCTTTTAATGAGGAAAGGATTGGAGGTGTGCAGAGTAAATGGTGGGTGTATGAGTAAAACACTCTACTAATTACTAAGTTTTAATTATTTATTTATTTGGAATAAATGAAGGAGTATTAGAAGGAATATAAAAAGGAAAAATAAAAGAAAGAGAAGGTTTTTGGAGAAAAGCTACTATACGTAGAATTGGAGAAAAGGAAAAGAGAGGAAAAGCCGACGCCGAGAGAAACCGGAGAATCATCGCAAGGTAAGGGGTGGTTTTAATCGGTTAATATGTTTTATGGGTTTTGAGAACCATAGGAATGAATGGGTATGTTAGAAAGTTGAATCTTTTATGATTAGGAGTTATAGGAACAAACCCTATTTTGTGTCGGTGTTGGAAATTGGATCATAGTATGTCAAATAAATGATAGGGATAATTAAACTACCTTGTTTGTTGTTATTATGGTGTGAAGTGATGATAAAATAGTGTTCCTGATGTCCAAATTCGTATATGGAAGTTTGGTAATGATAATGAATGCCTAATGCTGTCAAAAATAGCAGAAATGCTGTTGCAGGTCTTGAGAACCGGTTCCCTGTGGGGAGGAACCGAGTTCCCAGTGTCAAAATTAGAAAATCGACTTTTGCACTCGTGAAACGGTTCTCATAGGTAGGAACCGGTTCCCCATTCAAAAACAGGACGTGCTTTTATAAAATTTTCAGAACCGGTTCTCGATAGGTAGGAACCGGTTCCAAGTGCATTTTTCCAAAACTTCCAAAACTTCAAAACTTCATATTTTCTAAACCGTAACTCGATTCGAGTGCCGTTTTGCGTTATTTCTTAAATTTAAAGTACTACCTTTTGAAAAGAGAAAATGTTATTTTGCCAAATTATTTAAAAATGGTCGGCTCCCGATTTTTGAAAAGAGTGATTAGTTAATGACAACGGGAACTATTACCATCGGCCTAAGTACCGGATGAAAGGTTAATGCTTATTATGTGTATCTTGATATTCATTATGATTGAATGTGATACGTTGATGAACGGCATTATGTGATATATGTTGATATCGTGATCCGAGAATTAATGTTGCATGCTTTGATGATGCATGCATAAACATTTGTTGATTTGGTTCATTCCCAGTGAGCTTGAGCCAATAGTTAGAGGTAGTGAGGCTAGATTCGACCCGAATCATGGTAACTGGGTGGTGCGAGGTTCACGTTGGTACCACATGTGAGGGTTGTAACATGCATGGTCCATGGGTGTGTTTGTCTACATTGCTTGTGATGCATTGTGAGTGTTGGATTATTGGTAGCGTATAACTCATATTATATCGAATTGAAATCTCACCCAAACTTTAACATTTTCGGATCCGAGTGATTAGGCTTGAGTTGGTGAGGATAGTCTTAGATTCGAGTCTTTGTCCGCGTGTCGATGTCGTGCTCGTAGATGTAACACGGGAAAACGATTGTTTGGAATCCTTTTATGGATATTTTAATAATTCTGGAATTATGTTGATTTACCATCCTGGAATAACTGTTGAGTAAAGTATTCGGGATTTAATTATGTTTCATTTCCGCTGATAAACATAATGTTGTGTATGATTTAATTGATGAGTATTCTTCAGTGAAGCATGACGCTGTTTTGGTTAAAAATTTTATGATTTAAATTGTGACGCCTCTTGATTGGTGATTAAAACTCTGATTAATATCTATAAAACGCGGGTAATTAGAAGGGGTGTTACAATGTTCAGCCGGTTGTTTCACAACGGACAGACAATTATTAACGATCCAAATTCTGTAAGAGAGCACTTAGTCGAGAGATTCATGGCCAACCGTATAGAAAGCTTGTATCTTTGGGCGTATAATATTATTCCTATAGGGTTAGATTTTCTTTCTACGTTCATTTTAATCTTTGTATTTTTTTGTGTAGAAAATTTCCATCTAAACTTTTTTTTTGAATTTATAGACGTCACTGGTTGTTGGTTGCTATGGATCCTAGTCTATTATTTGAATTCGATAGATGTGAGTGGACAAATTATTCGGATATGAAGTTAACGATTGATACGTAAGTGAGATTGTTCAAAATATTCGTGTGTATTTATATATTTAATTATTTATGTGAGATTGTTCTAAATATATGTTCTAAGTATTCCGATGTCAAAGAGAAGCTCGAGTACCACGATCTAAATCAAGCAACATTACTTGGATCAAAGTGTGTAACACCCCTTCTAAAATATCCCGCTAATTAATATTTAAATAAGAGTTAACATAAAACGAAAGGGCGCCACAATTATTTTAAAACAGAAATCTCATCAAACAACGTCATGCTTCACTGAGGACTTTATAAAATATAATTCAAAATCCAATAATATGTTTTACACAGCGGAAGTAACATAAAAATCCGGAATAAATTCAAATCATGATCATTCCAACATAAAATAAAAGAAATAAGTCAATTTGATGATTCCAAAACAATCGTTCCCCAGTGTTACAACTACCAGAGCATGACACTGACACGCGGACAATCTAAATAGCACAGCTCAAGGCTATCTTCACCAGCTCCTAAGCGGCTAACACTTCAATCTGAAATCATCAAAGTAAGGGTGAGATTTCATCAACAATTAAAGTGCATTATACGTTTCTTTAATACAATAAAACAATCAATACATTATTCCACCCTCATTAGTATATTCAGATTCCAGTTCACAAATACAAATCACATAGATTAATATGCATATAACAACAATCAATGAAATTATAACACTGGAAGCCATCCTAACATGTTATAATCCCATATGCAATGCAAACTCAATGCATGTGGTACCAAAACGTGAACTAAGTCACCAACATCGATCCGTCCATAATCACCCGGACACGAATCCAGCCTCATCACCCATAATCACCCGGAACGGTTATTGGCTGAGCCAAATTCCACACAATGGGAATTAACTCCACCAAAATGTATATGCATGAACATCAAAAGCATGCAACATTCAAATAAGGAGTATGATAACACAACATTATTCCATACACGGTTAACACCATCAAACAGCTCAGCATAATCATACATATACAACGTTAATCACAACTCATGGCATTAACATCTATCAAGCATATACAACGTCAACGACGAACAATCACGAATTACAACGGATTCCACATACGGAAAGCCATATCAATATATCAAGATTCAGTTACTAGGTTTTAAAAATGTTTTTAATAGATAGTATGTGTTCCCAGCTTTCCAACGGTACCAACTACGCCTAAATCGGAGTTACGGTCACAAAGATACGACCAAAACAATTTCCAGAAAGTATATGTTTAATTCTGCCCAGCTTGGGTCGATGCATAAGCTCATGCATCAATACAAAACTAGCTTGCGTCGACACAAGCATCGTATGCATCGATGCATACATTTTTAAAATTAATGTTTTTCTATTTTCCTTCAGTATGTGTCGACACATACTGCTCTTGCATCGATGCAAAGCTTCTAAAATTGCCACATGAATCAATGCATACGATTTTGTATCGATACAAGCCTTATTCCAGCTTCTGGTTTTCACACGTTTTGCTACTTGTATCGATGCATAACAGCATGTGTCGATCCATGCTGCGTTTTTTCACTAAAAATCAGTTTTGTTCTCACTATTTGCAATTCCAGTTGACCCCATTCATCACCAACAGCCATAGTACAACAAAAACAATAATTATTATGTGTTTTCAGATCTAATTAACAACAGAATTACACTCCCTAATTAATCCACAATCAACCTACACATATTAACCATTCTTATTAATTCCAATTGAGGTTTTTACGTCGGATCATATCATTAGGGCATAGCCTAGAAATTCCTAATTCGAGATTCCTAACGCATCAATTCATCCTATTGATTATCAAAACCTATAAGGCATATTAACCAGACAAAATCACCCCTTACCTCGCGATGATTCTTCGAATTTTCGACGCCTTAACTTTTCCTCTTTCTCTTCTCTTCTCAAAAGCACGTACAGTGAATATTCCAATTCTTCTCACTTTTTCCTCTTATTCCTTTATTTATGCCTTTTTATTATTCCAAATAATAGAAATAAATTAATTAGAATAATTAGAGTAATTTACTCCACACACCCTCCAATTCAACTTCACACCCCCAACACTTCCATTATTTAATTATTTAATTAAATCCAATAATCCAAAAATACTAATAATTAAATTTTTAATTAAATTAATAATTAAAATTCCAATTATTTAATAATTGAATTATTTGGGGTGTCACAAAGTGCATGTATATTAATTTCCACAATTTTGCTTATAATAGTTATGCTACTTGATAAAACAAGACAACTATATATTCTTATTTGTTTTTTTATGTAGTGTGCTCAACAGCGAAACGATATAGATTGCGAATTCTTTGTTATGAGGTTTATGAGAGAAATCCTTCATTTGAATCAAATAGAGATTCCAATCACGGTGTGTTTTAATATTTATCGAATTTTTCATATAATTTATATTCTTAGGATTTGTTTTAATATTTATCGAATTTTTCTTATAATTTATTACTTTTAACTAAAGCATGCATATTATGTTTTGTTATGTAGTACTTTGGTGAATACAAGTGTGCTCATTGCACGAAAAATCAGTTGAAAGAAATCAAGGAGGAATTGTGTGAATATTTTATTCAGCAAAGAATCATATAAGGTATTCGGAGTTGAAAAGTGTTAAGAAAAATTAGGTTATATGTTAGGGTTGATTTTGGTTATGTCGTAACAAATGGTTTATGTGTATTGAACTATAATATAATATTGTAACAAATGGTTTATGTGTATTGAACTATAATATAATGATGTATATATTTTTGATTATAGTGGTGTATATATTTTGGATTGTTTGTTTATAATGGTGTATATATATTTTATTATAATGCCTATGTTTATAAAGGTTTGTTTGTTGAAATAAAGGCCAATAATGGTATATAATGTTGTAATGGAATTACAGGTTTATGAAATTACAGGTTTATGAGAATTACATGTTTATGGAATTACAGGTTTATGGGAATTACATGTTTATGGAATTACAGGTTTATAGAATTACAAGTTTATGAGAATTACATGTTTATGGAATTACAGGTTTATGGGAAAATAAGTCAAATATATAAAAAAAATTCGTTGACTTTAGGCAGCACTTTTGTATATAAGCGCTGCCTAAAGAGAACCAATGAAAGCTCTTTATAAAACACTACCTAAAACAGAATGAAATTTTTATAAAGTCTAAGGCAGCGGTTTTAAGAAAGCGTTGCCTAAGGTGACCTTTACGCAACGCTTTTAAGAAAGCGTTGCCTAAAGGCCACTTTAGGCAGCGGTTTTGCATTGAAACAAAGCGCTGCCTAAACCTATAGCAGCGGAGGCTTAGGCATCTCTTTAAAGTGCTGCCTAAAGCCAAAAAAAGCGTTGTTTATGTGCTTGTATGGCATATTGGAGAGAGAGAGAGTAATTGGGGAGAAAATGATTATTATTATTCACAATGACATTACATGAGAGAGTGTTATTTATAGTGTGTCAACAAAACACAACAAACTAACAACAAAAAAAAACAAACAGCAAAAACTGCCACACATAGCCGTTCAGAAAAATAGAAAATCGAGGCAGAAACTAGTTTATCTAAATGAGGAAACCGATTTCCTCTTCGAAACATAAAATTTCACTTTTCCAAATAAGTCGTTTCCAAAACTACTTCTAATGCTTTCATACTATACTTGACTTATACATAACATTCAATATATACAAGGACATTCCGTTTTTGTGATGATAAAATTGAAAATTGAAAAAACTAATATTCAAATTCTATAACTTCTGATATATTTCACTATGAAGTTTAATAATGATTGTAGTAAAATATTTTTTAATAAAAACAAACATATAAAAACGTGATTCTACTGCGATGAAAGAGCATTATAATAATATTCGATAAAAAGTGTATTATGTAGTAATGCGTTTATAATGTTATGGTAAAGATTTTCTTTTTTTTTTGTGAGGTTTAACATAAATAAATTATTTTACAAGAATAATTTATGTCGCAATGACATTATATGAATTTTAAGATTGTGTTGCGAGGTGAAAACCGTTATTAATAAATTTATTAATTATTTCAACAATTAAATATATCAAACATCACACATATATCATGTTGCAACTCAAATTTTGTAATTTAAAACATATAGACACATGAAAATTACAAAACAAAGTATAAGAGACGAAAATTACAAGACACCAAAAGTGCATTAAATCAAATTTGCCATCATGCTCAGGGTGTTAGATTTGTAATTGCATTCACAACAACCCACAGTTATAGAACACAGTCAAATTCTCCTCTAAAATATTGTTACATGCTTACACTGAGAAGATGACATACACCAAAGTTTCTAATCATTATTTAAAAGTTAAAAACACATTAACAAGTAATTAAACAAAATCCCTATTCTCATTTGGGTCCATCTTTCCCTTAGTAACCACAAAGTCAAGATTATAAAGCAAAGGAACCATAGTAAGAGAACACAGGAACACCAAAACAGGTCCAAAAATCCACAACAACATAGGAAGTGCGGAATAGAACAACCTATTTCCAACAGTGTTCAGCATGAAACCTCTCTCCAACATCTCACTAACATAAGATGGTGTCACCAAAGACATTTCATCCTGTGGTGTGTTGATTAGGATATTCACTTGGTTTATGAACCTTATGGATAGAGAGTGACAGAAGAATGAGAATAGGAAAATAGTTAGAAGAGACACGTATTTGAGTGCTTCCATGAACTCTCCATGTGCGCCATAAACTGTGTCGTTGAGTGGCTTCTTTACACTATAGGTGCTGCTTATGATTGCTGCTAAGCCTGAACATAGAAGAATGGAGGTTGTGGCCATTAGGGTTGATCCCATTAGTGTGTTCCTTAGTGTTTGAACTGCTAGGATATTTTTCTTCTCGTTGTCCTGCCAAAATATTTAGCTAATTAAATATATGATATATATTTATTTATACAATTATATGATCTTATAATTATATATATAATATATGTAAAGATTAAAATAATATTATTGTACCAATAAAATGTATAATTTAAAATAATAATATTTTCTCTTACACAATTTTTTATTTTATTGAATTTTAAATTTAATCAACAATTTGTTTATGTATATATGCAAATAAAATTATTTTTATAAAACAATATTAATATTAGTTTATCATATTTATGTTTCAAATTTAATTAATTAATTTTTATTGATTTAAATAAATATATGCAGACTAGTATATATATATATATATATATATATATATATATATATATATATATATATATATATATATATATATATATATATATATATATATATATATATATATATATATATATCAATAAAAACTTATTTAATAATATCATATTATTGATTATATTCAATTAATTTAGGTTTTATTCCAACATTATTTAAAAAATTATTTAATAGTATTATTTTATTTATTATATTCAATTAAGTTAGGTTTTATTTAATTCATCTTTATGTAGTCCAACATTAAAGGTTACTTTTCTTTTCTGAGACGTGTGTGGAGGCACACACCCTCACTTAATGGTAGATATCATGTTCTTGTGTCTAATTAATCATGAAGGCAAGAACCATTTTCTATACATTTTGTGGATGTTTTAAACCCACTTTTTCTAATTTAACTTGCACTACTACGAGGCGAGTCGAAGAGGTTAGGTTGATGGAATATGAGTAGGTCCGTCTGGTCGACCACCACATCTTGTGATTCTGAAAATTCCTGTTGGGGATATGATATGATAGATTATGTTTTGGTACATGATCAGATCTCATGGATTTGTATTAAAGTTAAGTGTACTACAAACTTACCCAAATAAATTGTTTGGTCACACTCCTAATGGACCACGTAATTCGAAAATAGTATGTGGAGAAGGAGAATCTCATTCCTACAATTTTAGGTTTAAATTCTGCTGGTGAATCATTTGATAGATATTCAACATCCAATTATTTAATAGACTAATTATTTTAATTTTGAAATATAAAAGTCGAGGTGCTACAAATTTACCTAAATTGTAAATTGTTTGTTCACACTACTAATAGGTGTGAAGAATCTATAGTCACATGAATACTGATTCTATTCCTACAATTTTAGGTTTAAATTATGCCAGTGAATATGATATTCCACATACAATTATTTAATAGGTTACCATTTTCATATTAAATTATTTTTATTTTGAATTGGTTTTTTTTTAAGGGTTTTAGTACCCAATAAAATCTTAGGATTCAACTTTTTCTTCTTTTATATTTGCTCTATTTCTGTTTCATCAAAATAATATTATATTTTATTATATTTTTTATATACATGTATAGTTTGTTTCAATTTAATTTATTTTGAAAAATTAATTTAAAATCCGATTTGATCCAAATTATTTTTTATCAAAGGACATTCAAATTTTTTAATAATATTTATTTTTATTTGATTTTTAATTTTTTAAATTAACTTATAATTTCTTGGTTAATTGGTTTGATTTTAAACATCCATATTTTCTAATTTATAAAATATAATTAAAATACACATTTCTAGTATTTAGTAGAAAAAATGTAACTAAAATGATTAATTATAGCAAAATTTCTATTTCAATATATTTTTATATTTTGCAAGACATGTTGGTTATGCCTTATCTAAATTATGAAAAACAGAGAGAAATATTATTGTCAGAAATTAAAATCTATCTATCTAACTCACTTAACACATATTACTTTATCTAATTCACATTTTTATATATCATCATTGATATGTAAATTATCAATTCTTTTTAATAAAATGAGGATTAGCATTTTAGGACATTAGTTATCTCGGTCTTAATATAAAACATATATCTTAAATTAAAATTCCAAGTGGAAAAATCATTTTTCTTAAACAAAATAATCATTGTTGAAACTTTTCATTTTATTAAATCTGAAAAAATATATAGAATTGTTTCAAATTGGAACCTGTTTAGGAATAAAATCATTTTTTTTATAATTAATTTAAAAAATGATTTTTATCATAATAAACAAACATATAATGATTCTATTTTTTTTTTAAATTACTAAAATTAGATAATATGTGTAGGTAGGTACATACCTTCATCATAGCAGCAACCCAATTCCTTCTACCATTAGCATTGATAGCAATGATAGTTGTATGAGGATGAGTTCGAACATTATACCACAACCAAACATGGTAACCAATGCTCAATAGAATAGCCAATGGAACCAATATTACATCCAAATAACACTTCTTCCATTCCATATTCTCTACGTGAAATCAATTAGATACTATCTTTATCTTAAGCAATCTCAGTGGAAGTTTGATATTCCAATAATTTGGTATGCCATGCTTGGTTTATATACACATGAAGAAAGAATGAATGTGGACATGTTCGTATCTCTATTCAGTCTATATCAAAGTTCATAAAGATAGACCCTTGCTTTTTGAGCTATATTACAAACTTTATAATTATGCATATTATGATACTATACGTGGGGTCACTTTTGTCTGAATTTCTTTACCTATTTTCTATATATTATTTTTCTAGCATGAAGTTAGAGACAGTTTCTTTACTTATCTTTAATTACGTGTTAATTTGTATGATTACAGAAAATGGATGATTTGCATTAAGTAATCACGTGGGAAGACTTGGCTAATTGTTATTGGAAACTAGAACGTACAATAATTATTAATTATTAATTTCAACTTGGTTACACAGGCATTATATAGATTATAGAAATACATATGTTAAAAGATTATTTATAGTAATATTTTTTTAGAATACGTGTATTTAATATTTTAAAAATTTTAATTTATTTAAGTATATTTAATTTTTTAATTATAATATTTTTTATATATATCTTTAGAATATATGTTAGCATGATGTTAGATTTTATAATCTATAGTGTCATTAGTTGCATGCACAAATTACTGAATATGAAATGATTTTTTTTATTTCTCAAATTTATGTAGGCAATGTTAGATTATAAATTTGATTTTGTCTATTAGCATAATGTGAAGTATTTGATGCATTTTTATAGTATAGATGCATAACATAAATTGCAAATAGTAGAGATAAGTGTGAAGAATATTATTTTTATATGGCATAACACTAGTGTCTCTCTTCTTGATTCTAAAGTGGATGATTCTTGTTATTATTGATTGGTGAGAAGTGTAAATAACCTTCACACTTCTTTCTGGTTGACTATTGGGTTAGGTTCACAATATTCCTCGAAGAAAGATTTCTTAGAATTTTTACTATTTCTAACTAACATGATGTTTTATGGGTAAGGGTTGGATATGGGAGGAAGACGTTTTAGTCGGGGATGTAAGATCATGAGGGAGATTTTTATTTATTTATGAATAGGAGATGGATGCCAACCTACTTCTTATTCTTAAGGAATATCTTCATCTCTAGTTGGTGATAGGCACTGGTGGAGGTTTTTAAGGATGAAGTATTTTTTTTGGTAGTCTCGGCTTATTCCACTCTCACGGATAGGAATCTCCCCACTATTCCCTCTTCTCATGGTGTGAAAATAATCTTTTTATGGTTGAAATAGACTATTGGTCCATGTAAATAGGTCCTAAATGTTAAAATTATTTGGGTTTTAGTCTGAAATTAAAATCTATAGAAAAATCTATTAGAAAGCTACCGATTTTAAATCCACAAGAAATTTTGTAGGAAAATCCACATAAAATCTGCAGATTTTGAATTTAAGGACTAAAACAAAAAAGATTTAACATTTAAGGACTATTTTCAGAAGAAAAAAAAAGATTAGGGACTAAATTCAAAAACTCACTAACTTATAGGAAATAAAAAATTATTTAAGATTTTTTTTTATCAATTTAGATTAGTTAATTTTTTTTTAAAGTGATTGTCTTCTTCTGACAACTTTTGCGAAATAAGATTTTATTAGAGCAAATTTGCTCAAGCGTAATTTTAGTTGACACTACTACAAATACCATAAAAGCATTTGTTTCATGAAAGTATTTGTCATGAAAACATTGAAATTTATAGAAGTTTGGAAAAGTTATCTATGATAGATTGCAAGGGCAAAAAAATATTTGGGTTCAAGGTTTGTGTTCTTAAATAATCATATAATTGAATATTTGTTTTATTTATCGAACCCTTTTTTTATTTTATATCAGAAACAAATGCAAGCAATATCCACCATTTGATTTTTTCCAATATTTAATGAAACGAGAATCCATTGATAGTGACGATGATAAATCAGATTCAAAATTTATTTTTTAGGTTTCACGCAGATCACTATTGACAATGTCTTGAGTGTTAATACTCACTAAATGGACAATAAAATAGGTAGATAGTTAGTTGAGTACAAGATGATATCGTTCATGGATGCTCATTCCAAGTATAATAAAATTCTTATGCATGAGAGAAAAAGTTCAATGTAAGCTCAAGATCACAAGAGCATCAAGCATCAATCACTCCTTTATTCAAAAGAACATTGGATAAAGCTAACATTGAATTTTCATACATGATAAAGGTTATGATAGACGACACTGCCCATTATTCATGGATATTCTTGACCATGTCATATATCGAGTCAGGATTTCTACCAATTGACCCCGTCAAATCCAGTCTAGTGAAATAAAGAGAAACTAAACCCTAAGGGGGACAATATACAAGAAAAACTTATCTATTCCTCTTTAAAATCCTTGAGGAAGAAGAAATATACATTCTTGCTAAGGTTCACAAAGGTATTTTTAGGAATTACCTAGGACGAAAGGATCTCTCTAAGAAGATTCTTAGATCTAGATATTATTGGTCGTCTATACTTTAAGACGCCAAGACCAATGTCAAGAATTATGCGCAATATCACCAACATGGAGATGTGCACCTCGATCCTCTGACTGAACTCAACTTACTAACTTCACTCTAGCCTTTCTCCCAGGGAATGGGTATCCTTGGACCTTTTCCATTGGCCCATGGACAACTAAGAGTTTTTATCATCTCCATAGACTATTTCACTTAGTAGATGAAGCTCGGAACTTTGCAAAGATCACCACGTCCAACATTCAAAAATTATTTAAAATAAGTATCCTTGTGAGGTATGACATCCCCAATGTGTTATCACTAACAACATGACCCAATTCACACACAAGAATCTCAAGAAACTCTTCAAAAATATATGGGTCAAACATCATTTTATGTCGATGGAACACCCATTAACCAATGGACAAACTGAAGCCTCCAATTGAGTGTTGTTGAAAGGGATAAAGAGAATAGTTCAAGGGTCTAAAGCAGTCTGGTTTGAGGAAACCCTACATATTCTCTAAGAATATCAAACTACACCTCACTCAATAATAGAAAAAAAAACCTATTCAAGCTTACCAATGGGACCGAGGTTGTAACTCCATTCAAAGTGTGGGAACTCAGCTGAAGAACATCACACCTTTTAAAAGAAGGGAACACCCCACAAGCCATCCAAGAAGAGCTATAACTTCTAGAGGAAATAATTGCCATCATCATGACTGTCATTGTTAAGGAGGCAGCGACCGCCAAGTACAATAGGAAGGTGAAGATCCAAAGCTTCCAACTCGAAAATCTCGTAATCTAAAGAGTAGATGTCAGAGGAAGAATGTCAAAAAATCCATTTTTTTCCCTAATTGGGAGAGGCCATACTATTTCCTCAAATTGCTGGACCTTTGTAGTAATGACAAAAGTGGCGTCTTGTTACTCTTCCTTCTTTTAAGTTGAAACAAGGAACCTTTTTGTCTCTTTCAGCTTCTTCTAAAGACCATCCCACTCTAGAAGTATAACATGAAGCCACTTTTCTGGGTCTCCCTCTCCTTTATAAAGCTACAAGGAGCCAACTTATCCCCCTTTTCCAAGAGAACAATGGACAAATCTTTAACCACTTGATGAAAATGGAAACAATATCTTAACCATTGATTATTTCCTACTCTTTTCGGTCATTTGAGAAAAATAGGTGTAATCACCCTTTGGGAAGTTGGCATGCATGATGACTTCTCGTTAAGTGTATCGATAATGTAGAAGTAATAAAAAGATCGAATCCACATGGACTTCTATTTAACCAGATAATATTTGTGCAATTTTTAGAAAAGACTAAATGGGGGAGGAGGGGTTCGAGTTTTAATGCAAAAAGAAAATAAAGTGTTTTGTCAATAATATGGAAGCATTTAGGTCTTGTATAAAATCCCCTATTTCTCTAATATTAATGTTTGATGTATTGCATAAATGATATATTTTCTATCAATCCACAATGAATTAAAAAAACCTCTATACCCAATCCCTTGGTGTATAAATCACTAATCTATACATGGATTTTCCTATCCCTAGTCCACCAGTGTAAGCAAGATTAGGCATTGTAATAGAATGCTAATTTCTAAGCGACTGATCGAGGTCTCATATCCCTATTCAACCGAAGTAAGCATGACAATTGCCCTAGGTCCAACTCATAGACTTATGGTCGGTATTCCCTATGCATCCAAAATTAGATTAAAAGAGTGTCTCACATAAGAAACATTAAGAACAAGGAGCAATTTAATAGAATTATAACTAAAATTATTCATGCAATAAAAAATCAAACATAAATCCCACCAATATTAAAATAGGTTCGTCAAACCTAACATATAGAGTATTAGCTACTCATAATGAATATTATAATACAAAATAAAAATCAGAGGTTTGCATAAGAGATCCCTTATTTCTCCCATTTTTAAAATCATTCTACGCTTTTGAACGGTCCAAAACAGGTTTCCTAGGGGATAATGAGATTTCTTACTTCACGCCTTGGAAGACTGGTGGATTTGGGTCGTCACCCCCTTCACATTCTCCCTAGGATGATTTTTGTGTTTCTTAAGGTTATGTGTTATATCTCGTTCCCTAACCTGCTAGTGTGTTCTTACCAATGGTTTTATTCATCACAATCAACTTGTTAAGGATGCTAATACTATCTGCTAAATAGAGAAAAAGAAATAATTAAATTAGATAAATGGATGATATTGAAAAACATACATGGGATCATTTCCTCCACTCCCCAGAGATTTAATTCCTTTCTTCTTTAGTGGTTGTCTCTACCAACAATTGTGTCTTAATATATCACCTTCTTTATTGAGGCACCAAAATGTGAGAAGGATCAACACCATCTACGAAGCCTAGGGCGTTCCAAAAACCGATAAGCTCATTCTTTAGATTCTCTCATTCAAGAGTCAAATCACATGAATTCAAGATATATTTTGAACCATCTCATTATCACTATCAACAAGCAAAAAATCATGATCATGAATTCTGGAATGAGAATGAGACTCATGCCATCCCATAACTTCATCATCATTAGTTTCTCAGTTGGTAAAATGCTTAAAAGCCTTAATATAAACACGAGACCTAAATTCCTCTCAACATTCCTCGATTGTATTCATGTTTACTATGGCAATTTAAGGTAAATCAAAACCATAATAGATTTCTCTCGCGTCGAGCCTAAACTGGTTTCATCCCCCAACATTTTCTACATTACACACAAGGTCTTTCGCGTCTTAGGGACCTTTATATCCATTATTATCATCTTCAAATCTCCCTTTAGCGTTAGAGCTATCATTATCTGGTGACAAAAGAAACAAAAGAGAAACTTTTGGTGATTGACCCCCTTTTTACATGAAATTAAGGAAAGAAAATATACGACTAAAAACAATAAGAATACTAGTGGAAATATCAACAATACAGAGTTATCCTCGATGCCATAATGATACTCAAGTGAATTATTGACCAAGTAACTCCAAACAAAAGACGGGTGAATTGTCATATTTGAATTTCCAAAAAATCATTTTATAAAAACTTTGATATTATAAACTTTTATGTTAGAAGATAGAAAAAGGTCGAGATGAAGCAGTGGAATAAAATAAATAACCGAAGACAAAAGAGATAAAGGATATAAAGATTACACTAGAGAATTATCTTGGTTCAACCTAATTCACTTAACCTACTCCAGCTTCCAAGAGTTCTTACTTTATATTTCTACTTAAAAATTGAGCTTTTCACAAAATCAATTAAACAATATGAGCTTTGGCATAGGATCAGCCCAAAAACATTTCATCAACCAACAATTTTTTTACACAGGCTCAACCCAATAACCTTCATCCAAGTGGAATTAATTTGCAACCTTCAAAACAATTACAAATATATTATAATAGAACTACGTTCTTGATTAAATACTTTCAACTAAACACCATCATAAAAACTCTCACCGGAAATTTTCCACTCTCTTGACATTAAGACAACACTAGTGAAAAAGAAAATTTATAAAAGAATGAGATAAAGAGTGTTAGAAGAAGGTTTCCATTCAAAAAGCTGGTGTATTTTGAAATGAGGAAAACCATCTTTAAATAGGAAAAAAATTGGCTAAAAAAGGAAACAATCAACGAGCCATTTTAATGTTCTAATCAATTAAATTCATGTATTAATTGATTAACCAAACTAACATATAAAAATTTGAAATTCTATGTCACTTAATCAATATCTTCACTCTTAGTTGATGATGAGGTGTTACACTCTGATTTATTATATTAAAAGATGTCTTAAACAACTATATTATGTGAAATTTTGGCACTATAACACATGTTAATATTGATGTCCCTACATTAGAACACAATGTCAAAACATATGTTGTGACATCTGTTCCTGATACAGAACAATAATATCAAACTGTAAAATATGCATAAATAAATTGTAGAATGATAAATAATACAATTGATTGTTAACACAGTTCGGTGCAACGTCACCTACCCTGGAAGCTACCAAGCCAGGAAGAAAATTCACTATGATAGTATTAATTCAAAGTCTAAAAAAATTTAATTTACAAATTCACGCCTAATCACTACCTTGTGCAACTTCTACGTAGAAATAACCATCTAGATATAAGATCTTCCTCTCACTTCCAATCACCGTAGTGATACAAACAATCATAAAGCTTGTGACTAGACTTAAAGAACTCGATAGAAGATTACACTTCAAATAAACAATACTTAGTTTTGTTTAAAAGTTTCAACCAGGAACAATACTCAACTTTTTGCTTAAAATCTCACGAGTGAGAAAAATAACTTGACAAACAATCAAGCAATAATCTGTCTACCTTAATGTATCAAAAGATACATGGGTGACTTACAAAAAGCCAAGAGACTCTCAAAACCTAAGACTTTAGACTTATCCTAATTTTACAATTGTGAAAGTTAAATTACATTAGGTCTAGGTAAATCTTTAAATACTCCTCAGTAGTCCATGAGCTTCGAAATTTTCACCCTGATATTTTTTTATCCACAAGTTGAGGGATGCACCAATTATGTTGAAAATTTTCCATCAATCTTAGAACAAAAACATCAAGTTTCCTAAATTATCTCAATATCCAATTTTAGAAACTTATATAGAGCTAGCGATTATATCACTTGTTCTAGAATAAATCTTCTTAACCTGCAACAATTATTGAGTTATATCCAAACGAAATATCACAAATCAAATCAAATCTGTCAAGATTTAAAACAACCTGTATTAATATTTTGGTTCAGCATGTCACAACATTTGTGTTCAATGTAACCTTCACACTATGATGTATCAGTTTGATCAAGATGTTATGATATCTTGTTCAGCATCTATCATGAACCATATTTTAGCAAAATTTCTACCAATCCTAAAACCATGGATCTAACAATATCCCCCTTTGAATTTTTTTGGATAAAACATCCAAAGCATAATAATCATGGAGAGAGGAATAAAACCACAACACAAGCTACATGAAGACATGCAAACTTTGTATAAACTAACATGTTGTTTCAGATCTTTCCAAGAATACCCCTAGCCACAACGAACCAATTCTTCTCATAGCAAACAATTACAACCCCTCAAAAGGAAAATCCAAATCACCAGAGGATGAAGAAACTTTTCCCGAAGCACAAGAAAAACAAACTTGAGCTCACACATTAGAAGGACATGCAGCAGAAACAACATACATAACTCAGATCACCAAAATTCTAGACTATCATAAACCCATCCACAAGAGACAACATATAAGATGTTAAAATATCTGGTAGCGGTTTTTTAAAAACTAGACCAGACCGATCGGTCAGACTGGTCGAATCGGGAATCGGCCAAGTAACCGGTCTGATACAATTGTTGGATCGGATATATCGTTGAACCGGCATGAATCGGTGAAAACCGGAAAAACCGACGGTTTTTCAAAACCGGTGGTTCAACTGCTTTTTTAATTTTTTTAATTTTTTTAATTTTTAATTTTTTTTACTCAATTTTTTTATTTTTTATTTTAAAATTTGCAGTTTAATTTTTTATTTTAAAATATTATATTTAAATAAAATATAAAATAAAATTATTGATAGAGAAAATGTTATAGATACGGTTGATTTTATTTCAGATAGTTTTGATATTGAAGAAGGATATCTCAATATTGAAACAATCTTTACTCCTTAAAATTAAATTTAATAGACAATGAAGTTATTTTGCTATAAATTATTCAATTGTATTATGTTGCAATTAGACTTTGTAATTTTGTACTATTTTATTATATATGATACCTATATTTAAAATTTAAATTATCAAATTGTAAATTTATTTATGATATGATCTTTTCAAAATATTTAAAATTTAAATTTAAATTATCAAATTGTGAATTTATTTATTATATGATATTTTAAAAAAAATTGAAGTCCTAGCTATATTTTGTAGAGATTGAATCATCCGGTTCGACAAGTTTTATTCCTATATAGTTTTGTTATAAAGACCGGTCTATTCAACCGAGTTATCCAATTTAATCCGGTTTAGTCATGCGGTTCGACCAGTGACCCAGTGGTTCGACCAGTTGATAACACGAAATCGTATCGTTTATTTACCATGAAATTAACCCGTTTTGTATTATTTTGACCCGATTAACTCCCGAATATTTCGAGTTTGTCATGACTTTTTGCAGGTATTACATAACTTAGCTCAAAACAGAAGAAAATGAAACATGCAAAGCTAGCGTCAAAGAACAGAAGAAAAGATGAATCTGTCAAAGAAAATGCAGATTTTGTAGCTGTGACGGTCGTCAGCCATCTGCCACGACCGTAAGACATTCATGAAGCGCGTGACAACCGTAACACCTTGGCCACGACCGTAACACGGGAAAGCATGAAATCTGCTCGTAACACATCTGCCACGAACGTAACGCGCATTATATCAGTTTTCAAAACGTGCAGAACGTGGAGAAGCTTAACTGAAGGAGTTTTAAACTCCTGATTTCTCTCAACCTCAAGGGAAGCCACGTTCAACCCACGTCCCTATATTTTTGGAACGTTCAAGTGAAGCCACGAAGTCCAAATCTTCTCCAACTGCCAGTCTGCACTCTTCTATAAATACCTCAACCTTCAAAGTTAGAGGTACAGAGCATTTTGAGATTTTACTTGTGCGGAAGCTCTTCCGAAATCAAAACCCATTGCTATTTTCAGTTTACATTTCCTCTGCAATCGTTTATTTTCCTTCGTTTATTTCCTTGTCCCAATAACAATTTCCAACATTAGGAAATTGTTGTTCTAGTTTTAGATTTTTATTCAAGCTACAGAATTCATTTATATTTCCAATACCGACAGTCCAAGTTTCCGATCTGTGGAAGAAGGATTAGAAGTATTTGCTTTATTTTCAGGTTCTTTATTTTGCATTTGTATTACAGTACATCTTAATCAATTAATTTAAGTTTCATTAATTATTTATAATGTCTGCTTTATGTTTATTTGCTTTTATTTCATGTGAGTTTATTCCGATTATTATGGCTAGCTAAACCTTTAGTGTCGGTATGGAATAGTTAGAGACAATAGGCATCTGATCAAACTTAGGCTAAAACCTTAATCAACTTAACTCTGGTTATAACTTTTTATGCTTAAAAATAAAACCTTTTTATTACGAAAGTAAGAAAAGTAAATAGGTTAGGATCGAGACCACGAAAGTGTGAGATTTTCACCGGATAGCTAAAGTTAGGCATTTGATTTAAATACAGTGAAAACACTTTAAAACAAATTAGAATTAATTAAGTTTCCAAAAAGTATGTTCTAAACACTTATAGGCTAGCGAAAGCAGGTATAGGGCTTTAGACGTGTAATCCGAGATAAGACCACGAAAGTATGAGTTGAGGGTTTTTAAACTGATTAATTCTACAGATAAACTAAGTTAACCATCCTTATACGCTTAAGTTCGATTAGATCCCTAGGTCCATCCTATTACATACCGACCATTTCATTTCATTATTAATTTAAAATCAATTAGTTTATTTTCCTTAGCCTTCCTTAAACCAAACGTGACAATATCCGCTTAGCTAAACCAGCATTACTTTCCCGCACTAGAGTGATTACAAAGTCCCTGTGGATTCGACAATCTTTTATTACTACCGCGATAGGCTGTGCACTTGCAGTTACGATACCGTTAGACACATTAGGTCGATCGCACATCACCAGTAAACCAGTGATCCAGTACCTTCACCGGTTTGATGTTCGGTCTAGTTTTTAAAACACTATCTGGTAGGACATCCTGCACACAACCATATCAAAAGTACCAGCAGAAGCAGAAATACAAGATATACATGACAGACTACCATGATCCCCCTAAATAGTTGCATAGAGCAACAACATACACTAGACTTCACTAATACTTTACTTCCTCTTTTTAGCCAAATATTGACAAAAAATATAGTAAATCTAAAAACACAAAGGAAACACACACAAACTCAAGAGGGACAAAAGAAAGACACACAATTGATGAAAACAAAATAAAAAAGGAAATAAACAACAGTAAAAGAACTAGTCCTTACAGACTTAACTATCTAAAAAATAAAAGAAGAAACAAAATGGAAACAAAAGACTATATTGGAACCAAACAACACAGACTCAAAAAGAACAAACAAAACGCACAATTTTTATTTTTTATTTTATAAAAGAAACAAACAACACCTACCCAATCCTTCCTCCTAACTCAATAAAATTGACTCAATTTTCATCAGTATCTGAGTCTGAATCATGTAACTGAACATGATTCTTCTTGAAAGACTTCATCCTTGTTACAAATTTCTTTCTTGTCCTAGATTCTCCAGTAGATATTCCAACATATGTCTCATCATTGGACTCATACCTCTTAGGGTCAATTCTCTTATCCTTCTTCACCTACAATAGATGAACTAATTTCTTCATATCATCCCTTTTGGAAGAGTTGTTCATGTTGAAACGGGCTTGTGAGGATAAATAGCTAGTAAGGTATTAAAACATGAGTTACCTAGTTTATAACGATGCCTTGCTTGTAAATATATACCAATCAATGAGAGAGTGATCCTTGTTCTCAGTGTACCACTCACCAGAGGAGATAGACACTTTATTGTTGTACTTTCTCTCTTTCCAAGCTTTGACTGCTAGAAAATGTTATAACATTTTAAATGACATTCTCTATGTCATTGAAAAATATTTCTCCTGAAATTGCACGTATCACAAGATGAAGAAATATTGTAGGCAAACCGTCCACTATTGTAATTCTTCAGTAGTGCAAATACCCAAATCACCTCTCATACTCTCAAACTAACTTACACCTCAATTCTTGGTAAAAAATACTTCCTAAAGTTTCTCAGACATTCCAAGCTTAGGAGTAACTACATTTTCAAGTAGCAAAACTCCTGACATAGTGGTGATTAGTACCCATGACTCGGTTCGGCAAGCAGAATAAAATCCTTGAGTACCTTGATTGTAATAGCTTGGCACATTACAATATCATGACATCCTGTTTGACATTGTACTCTTTTAGCAGCTAACTCAAATGAGAACAATATCTTCCTTTATCTTTGTACCTATCCTTAAAGATAGACCAATATTAACTTATTTATGATCTAATAGATAAAATTGTTTCTTAAACACAAACATCCTCCATTAATACTATCTCCGTTAGACTTGGCCAATAACTTTTACTCCAAGACTCACCATCATTAGATATTTCATCTCTGAAAATATTGATGATCACAAATCCTAATAAACTCCAATTAATGAACTCCCTATAGACAAAATTTTGTTTTCTTGAGAGTTTTCTTATTCAGTGTATGCCAGCTCTTTATTTTCTTTCATATTCTTATTCACGGTAAAAAGTGAAGAACAAGGGAATAAGAATGTTAGAATGTTTCATTATTTTGAAAATTGATTGTTAGAATATTTCATTGTAAGAAATGGGTGTTTAACTTGAGTGTACAAGTGTACCGCTTATAGTTCTTAGAATGAGAAGATGTTTTTGTTTGAAAAATGTTGAATCTTTCATTGTGAGCATTGGGCGTTTAGCTTGAGTGTACAAGCGTTTCCACTTACAGTTAAGAAAGATGTTTTGTTTGTCTGAAAAATATGTTTGATTTGAATTTTTTTTTATTTGAATGTGATTCTATAGATGAGATACTTCTGCCATAGAGATGATTCATGTCTCATCTCTGAGGATAAATGTTTTGTTTTTGTTTGGGGGGATGCTTTTAGAAGCCCGTGGGTCCTTGTATTGTAAGCACAAGAGGAGGTATCCGAGGGACATCGATGGTCCTTGTATTGTGAGCCCAAGAGGAGGCTATCCGAGGGAAATCGAGGGTCCTTGTATGAAGCCCAAGAGGACGCTATAGGGTATGGCTGGCTTGGTTTTAAAAGTTATTTCACCGGGAAACCATACTCTTTGGGTTCTATCATAGCTAAGTAGATTCTTAGTACGAAGCCCAATAGGAGGCTAACTCAACGAGGGAGTTCTTTTGTATGAAGCCCAAGAGGAGGCTAACTCAACGAGGGAGTTCTTTTGTACGAAGCCCAAGAGGAGGCTATGGGGAGCCTAGTTGTTATACTAGTTGTAATGACATATGAACAAGTATATAAACAAGTATATATATGACAAAGTGTGTGTGTTTGCATTCATAAGAGTTTATGAAGGAAATATATAAACAAGTGTATAAAACAAGCAAATAAAGCTAGTGATACTTGAATATATACAAAGGAGTGGGACTTACACCTTAAGGGAGGCCCACTGGAATAAGTGCAGTTTCACCGAGAATACTTCTCCTCTTAATACCAGTGGAATTGGTGTATAAATAAGCGGATAAAACTAGCGATCACAACTAGTTATACTGGAATGTGTACAAAAATGATTGAATATGTACAAAGAATTAAATATGTACACAAAAAGGTGGATATGTACATAGGGGGTTGGGACTTACACCGTAAGAGAGACCCATGATCAATTTGATTTTGAGTTCGAAAGATTTTCGAAGAAAAAACCTAGTTCGATTTGTATTTTCAAGGAATAAATCGAATCGATCATGAAAAAGAGGTGTGCAAGTTAATTAAATTTTTTTGAATATTTTGAAAATACTTGAAGGGTGAATATTTATTCACATGAGAGTTTTGAAAAAGATTAGGTTAAAAAATCAAGAAGAAAATATTTTTGAAAGCATTTTAAAATACTTAAAAGTATTACTTTTTAACCTAATAAAAATTTATCAAAAGAAAATATTTTTTGAGATTTTTTGACATAATCATAAAATGGATGTATTAAATGACAAGTGTGGAAAAAATTATCTCAAAATGAGAAGTTTTGATTAGTTTTTGAAAATGTTGAAGTTTGTTGAAAAATATGAAAAAAAACAAGTGATAAAAATTTGTTTTGGCCTTGGTGAGTGTTGAACACATGACTTTGGCTTGAAAGGTTTCAAAAGGTTAACCACATACGCGTGGCTATAAGAACAAGGCATTCATTTGATTATATTGAAAACAATGTTTTGGAAATGTTTTAAAAATCAGTTTGAAAAACATGAAAAGAATGAAAAAGGTCTAGGGCGAGGGGGATTCGAACCCCAGACCTGAGGGCAAGAAGTGACTTAAGGGCGCGCGCTCTACCACTAGGGTGGCTATATACCCGTTCATTAAACTAACTTCAAATGTATAAATTTAAAACACATTTTTGAAAATGGGACAGATGGCGTAATGGCCTTCATCTTCTTCATCATGACAAACTCCATATACAGATTTGAATTTCTTTGATTCTTGATCAATTTAAAAAATGTAAAATGCTAAATTGCTCAGAATTTCACCCTGATTTAAACCATGCAATTTATTAAATCTAAGACTCAAAGATCAAAGAGAATTTCTAGAAAGTACCAATTAAAACCTAACTGGAAATTTCAACTAATCTATGGGCACAATTGATTTTAAGTGAAATTGAGGATTCAGATAGCTTGAGCACTATGATATATACATTTCTAACTACTAAAATGATGTTAAAGATGCTTGTATAAGAGAATTCAGTTTCAAGACACTTACCTATTGCAGCAAAATCCCAGAACTCGTATGAGTTCTTCCAGATGCAAAACAATGATCCTATCAGCTTCCTTGAACCTTCCATAGTGTGTTCCACCTCCTAGCTTGCTTCGAAGCTTGCTGAATTCTTCTACCCGACTCAAACTGCAGGTTGCTAGTTTTTGAATGGAGAATTATGATGGAGTTGTTAAAAAAGTGGATTAAGGGTTTGGATCACTTCTATATGATGCATGTAAGGTGTTTGAATGATTAAAACTGAAAACACACGAGTGGATTTCAAGTTTGCAAGTTAAGGCTCAAAACTTGCACAAATGGAGTTTTCTTGAGAAAACTGACTCTTGGCTTATCTTATGATGGATTTAAGGTTCAAACAACTTCTAAATGATGTTTAGAAGATGTTTGAATGACACTTTTGGTTAGAACTTGCAAGAATTGGATGTTGGAATTCTAACCTCTTTGAAATTTAGAAAACTTTCATTTTAAGAAAGAAATGAGAAAACAAGTTTGTAGTTGTTTTGGTGTGATTTACAAATGATGCAAGGACCTCTATTTATAGGCCAATAAGTTTGGAAAGCAAGGCAAGCAAGTTTGGAGATTTTTGCAACTTGGTGCTTAAGAGATAAGAAAAGAATCTTACATTAAATGCACATAGTTAAAAATGCAAACCATGGTTTAAAATCTCAAGTATTCTTATCCTTCTCCAATCATGAACTCAAAATATCTTTGGGACACCTAGGTTTCTTGAAGAGAAAGAGATAGGATCCTTTGCAAAATGGCTTGAAAATTTTATGAAAATGACTTATAATGCAAGCTTTTGGACCTATAATGTCTAATTTCAAAACCCTAGCTCCACAAAATATTTTTTCATGTTCTTGGACATTTTGGAAAGATTGGAACAAGATCTATAACTTTCATGTTGAAAGTTTTTATTGAATCAAAGTGGATCTTGGTAAAAAAATGGCCATGAAAATGGTGAAATATGAAATTCTTTGATGATTGAAAATTTTGAATTTCAAAAGTTGACCAAAAAGTCAAAGTTTGACTGATCTAGATAGTTGATTTTTTGTCAAATGATTCAGAACTTTACTGTTAATCAACCATGACATTGGAGATGTTTTGGATCAAATAATTAGGTCAAGATATTGAATTGGTGATCTTGAGATCATTCTCCAAGCAATTAGGTCATTCATTGAGCTAAAAGTCAATGATGCATCATCCTCGATAAAAACCCTAATTTGGTCGATCCAAGATTGATCTGGAGGAAATGATTGGAATTTGAAGATAAAATGTTGTTGATTGATGAAGATATATCACTAAAGGTGAGTGGAGACTCAAACCCGAATTGATCACATCTTGCTCTGATGAAAGATTTTGATTCAAAACCCTAATTTAACTCAAGAAGCAAACACACCATCTATCTTGTTTTGAAATTTGTAGTGATGCAATGATGCACATGTAGATGATATGAGATGGTATATTAGGTCAAAAATTAGGGTATGACAATTCTCTGCATTATTAAACTGCTGAGATGATGCTCTAACTTCTGGTTGAACATCAGTCATTATCTCAATGATTAAATCATTGATTTTGGTTATGAATTTAACACCATTATAAGTACTTATCTCAGTAGAGTAACTCAGGAAAAAAACATTGTTCTCTTGAAGAAGTAGATAAGAACCTTTGAAGATACTTCACATATACTTGATTTCTTTTTTCTCTAGATCACAAAAGAAAATCATATACATGCCTCTATCCATCAAGAAATTCACCTTGCAATGGATTCATAAATCCATAGAACTTTGGTAACTTTCAGATGTTACAACTTCTACAGATAATAAATAGTAGACACATATCATTACTATATAGAAAAAAGGTAAGAAGTAGTTACCTTCTTACTTCTTCCTTGATGACAACCTTCTTCACTTTTGACGAACAATCCTTTGAAACAAGCAACCCGTACATTATGAGATAATTCTTCTCCACATGGATCTCCAATAGAAGTTCACCTTCATGTCTTGACAGGATCACTTCCCTCATTAGACCAAGACATAGAAAGCCCTTTCAGATAGATCTTGAGATAAATATCTCATTCAACTCTAAAAAATTCCAAAGCCTTCACACATATTTTACTAAATGTTTTGATAATGATTGACCTTTTCTTCAGTTCTAACTATTGCGTGAGCACCATAGTTCTTTGCTGATGTCAGTGTCGATGTTATGGATATTTGGAATAGACATTATGTCCATTATCCTCAAAACTTGGTTGAATTGTCTTACCAAGAACACAATAGAAATAAGATAACCCTTTATTAGACACCAGGATAAAAGCTCCTACAAAGTTGGAAACAAAAGTCATGCTCTTGTTCTTCTTCAACGACTGTCCCTTCCATGTCAAATCGCTTGGGTATAGGCCAGAGTATCTTCTTCTTGACCAACCTTTTTTCTGAACTTTGTTATCTCAAAACACTTAGATGTGTTTTATGAGTGGACTTGAGAATTTCCTAAGTATCTTTGGCCATAAGTGATAATAAGTCTGAACAAAAGCTTATCAATTCCATTGATAAAGATATTGACAACTTTAGAGTTACAAAGAGCCAATTCATATTGTTCCCTTCAATCTCCTTAACACCAGGATTTTGACAAACTTCAAAGTTCTACTGTCCATTGATTTCCAGAATTCTATCACTCTAGATTTCCAAAAGACATATAGTACCAAAAATACTCCTTGAAGCTCATCCAATAAACAGACCAGGGTTCCTAATCTGGTGCCAACTGGAATTCTAGCACTATAACACATGTTAATACTAATTTCCAAACATCAGAACACAATGTCAAGACAAATTTTGTGACATATGTTCCTGATACATAACAATAATATCAAACCGTAAAATATGCAGAAATAAATTGTACAATGATAAATAACAAACTTCTTGTTAACCTAGTTCGGTGCAATGTCACCTACTAAGGGGGCTACCAAGGCAGGAAGGAAATTCACTACGATAGTATTAGTTCAAAGCCTAAACTGTTACACCCTTATTTCCCCGTCAGTGATTTAGGTAAAAATTAGAGTAAATTAATTCATAAAATAAAATATCAAGAATAGGATGCCACATCTTCATAAATAATACATGCCCATATAAAAATATACGCAACACATAATCACTTATTCATCATGTCCGAACTTTGTTTCATTTATTTGCAACAGAATACAACACTAGCAATTATTCTCAACATGAGTGATAGTTATCATAATTCAAAATTCAACGTAAACCATCAATTAAATCCAACAAATGGAGTTCTAAAATATTTTACTCCTAACATAAACAAAACAAACGCAAAATTCTCAAGTTTTACGTATCAGAGTTGTCACCGACTCAATCTATGCAAGGCAACTCCTCGGCTAACCTCGACCTTGAGCTACTTTAGATCATCTGCATGTTGCTCACGTAGAAGTAACATTCAAACAGAAGGGGTGAGATATCATAACAATATAAAAGAGAGCTTAATAATAAGTATATATCAACTTAAGTACGCATAATTATACTTCTTTACCTCACACCTTTACTTTTTTCATCATACCACAAAGTACACCAACATATAAGCGAATATACACACAACACATAATATTCATCATATTATAACTCATACTATTTCAACATGAAAACATCAAGTTAATCAATCATAGTGTAATGCATTGAGACCGACACAGACTCAATGCATGTGGTGTCAACAGGGCAGAACCCTTATCATAATACCAACTTAAGGCTACAGATGGAAAATAAACCTGCTCCCGCCAGGCCCCGACCGCCCCTGCCTCGAAATTAGCGGGAAGAACCCGGTTTGATCAGGGGCGGGTACGGATGCGGGGAAAAGCTGATTTTTATTTACGGGTGCGAGGGCGGGTCATGCTAGTACCTGCCCCGCACCCGTACCCTCCAACTAAATTTCATTTAATTTATTTATTTTTAATAGTTTTATTACTCATTTACACTTTTTAATGTTATAGTATCATGTTTATTAGAATTATTATTTATTTTTTTGAAAATAAAATTTATATTAAAATATCAAACATAAAAGTTGCTTTTAAAATAATCAATTATTTAGTTCTATTATTGATTTTATCTTTATTGAAAGAAAAAAAATTAAAATTTTATTCAAGCGGGTATGGGGCGGATACATGGAAACCCGTTTCTTGTTGGGGAGGATATGGTTCTGGGTGGTGGGTGCAGGTCTGGGTGTGCTTAAACCCGCCTCCAAGTCACCCCGTTGTCATCCCCACTTAAAGCAACAACATCATAATGCCAATACAAGCTATCATTCGCCAGTACAGGTCATCTCTCGCCAATACATGCCATCATCCATGAATGCATGTGACTTTGATTCACACCAACATAAAATGCATTAATATTCATACTTATGAATGTCACGCCAATACAGGCCATCGTCATCATCATTATCAAGCAACATCATGCAAAACAATCAAAACATTCATACAAAAACCATCTTACTCAATCGCAACATAAATCATAACATGTTGCTCAGGAATATACACAGATAGGCATCAATGTTGGTTAAATAATTATCTACTATGTTCCAATTTATTTTTATAGGATAAAAAATGATTTTAGCTCTTCATCATTCTAAACAGAGCGTCAAACATACATCTGAGTCAAAAGTTATGAATTAATTTTTTTTTGAAAAATACTGCCAACTTCAGTGGTACCCGGGTATAGCCCGGAGGGTACTCGGTTACCACCTCACAATTTTGACCTCTGACCCCAAAAATACACTAGTACCCGGTTTCTACAAGGAGGGTACTCGGGTACACCTATTACAAAATCCAAAAATCTGCAATTTTCGTAAATACAATTTACATTGTTTCAAAACTCAAATTTCCAATTTTTCAATCAAAATAATGTCTTTTAATCCTACTAATTATTCACCAACATTGTCTATCAATTCCATCCAATTTACATCATCCTTTACCAATTACACACAAAATACATCAAGGAATTCATCAATGGGTAAAACCCCACAAAGCAAAATAGGGAGAAAATCTAGAACACCCGATCATGAAACCTAAACACTACCATACCCCATTATCATGAAACTTATTATAATGTTAGAATCTCACGCTTACCTTGGATTTTTCTGATTCTTGACTCTCTTACGGTGAAACTTCTTGCCCTATCCTCTTTCTCTCTTTCTCTTCTTCTCTCTTCTACGATTCTTCTCTTCTCTATTTTCTACATTGTGTTCTATGTTCTCTCTTCCCAATTATATTTTATTCCAACATTGACCTTAAAACCCCTAATTCATAATATTAACATTGCCCTTCTCCATTTAAAATAAATAATAATCCTATTATTCTACTAATAATATTTATTTAATTATTATACTATAGTATTAAATCTAATATTTTAATCCAAATAACGCTAATAAACTATCTATCTCTCTACACCTCATGTTTCTACACTTTTGGTCATACACCCCTATTATCTTAATTCCAATCATTCTTATGGCCTCTAATTCCCATCAAATGCGTCACAATACAACAAAAGATTCACTAAAGTGCACAAATGCATCACATCATCTAATTAATTTAAATAAAATAATTCAACGAAATCGGGGTGTTACATAAATAATTCAATAAAATAATTTTTGTGTGTAAGAATTGCATTAGTACCTCAAGATTTACTCTTGCCCCTCTTACAAATAAACTGATCAGAAGTAAGAAAATTTAAGTGCATGATCAAACAAACTTTCACAACTTTTGAGAACTTCAAGCTTTCACTACTTCAAGACTTCAAGCTTTAGGATAATGATAAGTTCCAAAATATAGTTATTTTGTAGGTATTTGTTGCATATTTGGAGCATGGAGGAATAAGGTGTCGAAGGCACGACTCTGAATACACATTTTTGGAAGAAATAAGAAGTTATGTGTTCCAGGTCGAGCTCAACGCGATCCCAACATGCTCTAGGAGCTGAAGACCTTGACCTAGCAGAGACTTTCGCGCTTAGCGTGGTAAGGCGGTTTAAGTAATAAAGTAGATCACGCTTAGCGCGGCTAGCATGCTTAGTGCGATCTGCGGGATTTTGTTTATAAATTCATTTCAAAACAGATTTTTAGGTTATGGTTTTAGGGTGGATTTTGATCCCCATTTCCACCAACCTTTATTTTTGATTGATTAGCTATAAAATAACATTAGGGCTTACTCATGGATGATTGGAGGTGGATTGCTCTTCGATTGGCTTGACAAACCAGTGTAGATCTGTGGTTTATCTTTTCTCTTCTCAATGTATTTCTCTATTTGTTGGGTTTGTATGTATATTTACCTTGAACTCATGTATATTTGTCGCCCTTGGCGTTGTATAAAGTTTGCTTTACGAATCTGTGTTGGTGATTGTCTTAGGTTTTTGCTCTATGATAGGGATTTGAGCTTTGCTAGATATAGATTGCTTAGATTCTTACCTATGATGATTATCTGTTAGTTTCTGAATGCTTGAAATGGGTTTAGAGCTGACATTTACTTAGAGTATCTGATCTTAATGCATCTGTGTTAGTTGTTTCGAGCTAGAGATAGTCGTTACGAGGGACATAATTGACTTCTTGTTGTTGAGGTAGGCCAGACATGGCTACCGAGGTGATTGCAGTAGGATTCTCAATTTGGGTTAGAAATGACTTAGGTTGTGAGAGGTACGTGATGACACAAACGAGTGTCGTAGGCTGAGTATAACTGGACGGTAGATTTAAGTCTCTGACGGGTAGTGTGCATTCGTTCTAGATAAGCTATCTATCCTTTATAGTTTTTGTTCATTTACTTTTTGTCTTTTCTTTACAACTCATTTAACCCCAAACTCATTAACAAATGAATTGTCGAACGAAGAATCAATAACCAATCTCCATGGACACGATACGATATAACCTAACAGGTATATATCACCCGGTAAAAATAATACTATACTTTTTGCTTTCCGCTTAATACCGCAACAACAGATAACAAGTACAAGACCTTTTAATTGACTCAACATTGTCTTGAATTTTCAACTTGATCTTGATACATCTGATTGATGATACTTGTGATATCTTATTTCTTGTTTCGATTTCATCATCAAGAACCTTTGAAAGAGATTTCATGAACAAAGTATTTTGTCAATTGTTATCAAACCCACTATTTGATAGTTATCATCAACATAACCAATTGACAATTGTCACTAAAAAAATCTTTGGCATTTTCTATCATCAAAACCATCATATTTTGATGATGTTAACTATACATGAAATATAACCACCAATGCTAGAGGCCTATAAGGTCGTCGCCACTCCTTACCCTAAGAGCGTAAAGACCTGTGCAAGTAATTAAATGTGAAACCTTTTTGTTACAAGATAAGAATTCCATGCCTATGTTCCCGAGATGAATTATTCCAACTCAACACATCACCAACCACGACTCAAAGTTGGTGGATATCCATGAGGGCCTTGAGGTGGATAAGGAAGTTGGTCTCGAAAATTTCACTACACTCCTAAATTCATTAATGATAATAAAGACTGAGGGACAACATTTTCAGGCTGGCCAAACAAACCCAAAATGATTGTCCCAATTGTGAAAGCAAAATCTAGAATACTCACGTGGGGAGCGATGAAGAGGTAGACACCATATAAAGGATCATACATTAAATCCAGATTGATTGCCCATTAAAGACCATTGGGTCTAATCATTCGGTCTCCCATATTCTGGATGTTAGCCCATTTGTATCATTTATATAAGTGGAGAGTGTCAATTTAGGGTTAAGAGAGATAGAGAAAAATAAGGATTCAAAAAGAGAGAAAATAGAAGAGAAGTTCCTTCCCGTTATTTCTGTAGCAGTCTAACAAAAATGACGATCCCTGATTTGTTCACCATCATATCAAGCTGAATTTTGGTTGGCTTGTTCACAACACATCTGTATAACTTTCTACCGTTGGGATCTTCAAAAAAGGTATGAGTTGAGAGATACCGACATTGCACTGAAGCTGCTGATTTGGGAAATTTTTTAGCTTTTGTTTCTTATTTGTAAGTTTGTTTTCTTTGTGATTTTCGGCTGTTATCACTATTTTGTGAATCACTTTAAAGACTCTCTTGTAACCTTAATTGATTACAATGGAACTATTTCTTTGGTTTGGACGACTCGTGGTTTTTACTCACATATTGAGGGATTTTCCATATTAAAAATTACGGTGTTCTTTTGTGTTTTTATTGTTCGGTTTCCATCTCATATTTGTTGTTGATCCTCAAGGTTCCTACAAGTTTGAAAAATATTATATCTGCTGCACATTATTCTGTTATTTTGTCTTAATTTCCCATCAGAGTGGCATCGGAGCTCTTGGTTAAGTGAAATTTTAATTGTTTGAATGATGGAGTCAAATAGAAATATGAAGATGGTATTGTTGAATGGTTCTAATTACCATTTATGGAAGGGTAAGATGAAAATCTTACTATTTGTGAAGAAATTGCATTTACCTGTTTTTAGTTCTGCAAAGCTGGATTTTGTGTCTGATGAAGAATTAGAGTTTAAACATCAACAAGTGTGTGGTTTTATTCGAAAATATTGATAATGTTTATAATCATATTGCTAATGAGACACATGCAAAAACTTTGTGGGAGAAGATGTAGTCCTTGTATGCCTCTAAATCAGGGAATAATAAATTATTCTTATTGAATAGCTTCATAAGTTTAAAGTATAAGGAAGGGACTTCTATTTTAGGTCACTTGAGTGAATTTCAAGAGCTCCTTGATCATATGTCAGGAATGAATATCAAATTTGATGATGAACTTTTGGGACTATTGATATTGTTATTTTTACCAGAGTCTTGGGAGATGTTTCGAGTTTCTACTACAAGTTGCTCCTAAAGGTGTTATTTCTTTGGAAACGGCTAAGGGTGGTATTCTTAATGAAGAGGTGAGAAGGAAAACACAAGGTACTTCATATTAATCTGAGGTACTTATCACTAAAAATAGGGGAGAAATCATAAAAAGGAACTGAATGGTGATAGAGAGAATAAGTGAAGCAAATCCAAGCCACGATATCAGAATCTGGAGTGTCATTATTGTTACAAAATAGGACACGTACAAAAGTATTGTTATCAGTGGAAAAGGGATAACAAAGGCAAGAAATGCAAGTCTAAACAAAGAGATCATAGTGATCATGATGATGATCGTGTTACTACTGCTACTTGTAATGATCTTGTTATCCTACGTGATCATGAGTTTCTTAATCTTGTATCAGACGAGAGCATGTGAATAGTTGATAGTGGTGTTACATTGCATGTTACACCAAGAAAGGATTTATTCACATCTTATACTTATGGTGATTTTGGAGTGTTAAAGATGGGTAATGATGGTGTATCTAAGGTAATTAGTGTTGGTGATGTTTGCTTGCAAACCAACATGGGAATACAATTGTTTCTTAGAGGTGTCAAATATACTCCGGAAGTCTACTTTAATTTGATCTATGTGCATATGCTTGATGATTGTGGTTATGACAATCACTTTGGTTCTGGAAAGTGAAAACTCAACAAAGGTAACTTGGTTGTGGCTATAGGGGATGAATGTTTTAGCCAAAAAGGATGTTCTTCCTGGTTTAAAGAATGAATATTTGGAGAAATGTTCTCATTGTATGGCTGGTAAACATACTAAAGTATCTTTCAAGAGACATTCCCCCTCAAAGAAGTCAAAGTTGCTTCAATTGGTACATTCTGATGTTTGTGGTCCATTAAAGGTAAAATCCTTTAGTGGTGCACTTTATTTTGTTACCTTTATTGATGATTGTTGCAGGAAATTATGGGTTTATGCCTTGAAGACAAAAGACTAAGTGTTGGAGAAGTTTAAAGAATTCCATGCTTCAATTGAGAGGAAGACATGCGAGAAGCTGAAATGTGTTCATTCTGATAATGGTGGTGAGTATTGCGGACCATTTGATTCCTATTGCAAGAAACATGGTATTGCACATGAAAAGAATCCTCCTAAAACTCCCCAATTGAATGGTTTAGCAGAGAGAATGAATCAAACACAAATTGAGAGAGTAAGGCGTATGCTCTCTAAATCTAAGTTGCCAAATCATTATTGGGGTGAGACACTCTACATGGTGGTGCATGTTATTAATCATACTCCTATTGTTGCTTTGAACAATGAAGTTTCACACAAGATATGATTTGGAAAGAATGTTAAGTATGATCATTTGAGAGTCTTTGGTTGTAAGACTTTTGTGCATATTCAAAGGATGAAAGATCCGAGTTGGATGCAAAGTCAAAACAATGTATATTCATCGTCTATAGGAAAGGTGAGTTTGGTTACAGGTTGTATGATCCTATAGGGAAGAAGCTTATTCGAAGTCGTGATGTAGTATTCATGGAAGACCAAAATATTGAAGATATTGATAAGGTAGAGAAGACTACACCCAAGAAAGATATTAGTTTGTCTAATGTTGATCCAGTTTGGTTACCTAATCATAATCTAGATGATATTGTTAGTGATGATCATAATGGTGGTCTATATGATTATGTTGATGATCAACAACTTAGAGATGAGGTAAATATTCCAACTAATGATGATGATGAAGGGGAAAATGATATGACACAAGATGAGAATCTTAGTGAATCTCCATAATCATCTCAAGCTCAACTTAGGAGGTCAATCAGGCAGAGACAACCTTCTACAGGGTATAATTCTGATGAGTATTTGACCTTAACAAATGACGGTGAACCTGAGTGTTTTCAAGAGGCAATGGAAAGTGATTAAAATCAAAAGTGGTTGAATGCAATGCATGACAAGCTGAAATTATTGCATGATAATCACACTTACGATTTAGTGAAGTTGCCTAAATACAAAAGGGCTTTGGAAAACAGGTAGATTTATAGAATTAAACATGAGAGCAACTATAAGTCTCCAAGATATAAAGCTAGATTAATGGTGAAAGGTTTCCGTCAAAGAAAGGGTGTTGATTTTAATGAGATTTTCTCACTTGTTGTAAAGATGTCATCAATCATAATTGTATTGAGTTTAGTTGCTACTCTTGATTTAGAGGTTGAGCAAATGGATGTCAAAACGACTTTCCTTCATGGTAATTTGGAGGAAGAAATTTACATGAAACAACCTGATGGTTTTCAAGTTAAAGGCAAAGAAGATGGTGTTTGTAGATTGAGAAAGAGCCTATATGGGTTGAAGCAAGCTCCAAGGAAATAATATAAGAAGTTTGAGTAAGTTATGTGTGATCAAGAATACCAGAAGACTACTTTAAATAATTGCGTCTTTGTTAGAAAGTTTTCTAATGATGGCTTTATTATCCTATTGTTATATGTTGATGATATGCTTATTGTATGGAAAAATATTTATAACATTAACAGGTTAAAGAAGCAGTTGGAATAGTCATTTACCATGAAAGATATGGGAGAAGCTAAACAAATTCTTGGCATTAGGATCATACGTGACAGAAAACAGAAGAAACTTTAGATGTCACAAGAACACTATATCGAAAAAGTATTGCAAATATTCAAAATGGAAAACTCGAAGGCAGTAAGCACTCCTTTTGCTACTCATTTCAAGTTGAGTTCTAGTCAAAGTCCTTCAAGTGAAGACAGAGTATTTGATATGAAACGTGTTCATTATGCGTCTGTTGTGGGTAGTTTGATGTATGAAATGGTAAGTACAAGACCAGATATAGCACATGTTGTTGGTACAGTCAGTAGATTTTTGTCAGATCCAGGTAGAGAGCATTGGAATGCTCTAAATGGATTTTAAGATAACTTCGCGGTACTACTTTTATGAGGCTTTTCTTTGGAGGAGAAAAGCCTAATCTAGTATGATACTCTGACTCTGATATGGCTGGAGACATTGATTCCAGAAAGTCCACTTCGGACTACATGATTAAATTTGCAAGGGAGTTGTGGCTTGGAAATTTAGATTGCAAAAGTAGCATTATCTACTACAGAGGCTAGATTTATTGCCATTACCGAAGCATGAAAAAAGTTACTTTGGTTGAATAAGTTTTTGCAGGAGCTTGGTTTTGTTCAAGACAAATATGTGTTATTTATTGATACTCAAAGTGCTATTAATCTTGTTAAGAATCTGACTTTTCATAATAGGTCCAAACACATTGATGCAAGATATCATTAGATACGTGATATTTTGGATGCTAAGTTGTTGGAGTTAGCTAAAGTTTATACAAATGATAATGGTTCTAATGTGATGACTAAAGCATTACCAAGCGAGAAGTTTGAAGCTTGTTGTGATATCGTCGGTTTGGTGATTTCCTCCACATAGTTGTGAGGGGGAGATTTGTTTGGCTTGGGCTCCCTTCCTATGTGGAGAAAGACCCAAATATGAATATCTCATTTGTCTCACTTATATAAGTGGAGATTGTCAATTTAGGGATAAGAGAGATAGAGAAAAATAATGATTCAAAAAGAGAGAAAAGATAAGCTTCTTCCCGTTTTTTCCGCAACAGTCTCATGAAAACGACGATTCCTGATTCGTTCACCGTCGGATCGAGCTGCATTTTGGTGGGCTTGTTAGCAACACATATATCTAACTTTCGACCGTTGGGATCTTCAAAACAAGGTCTGAGTTGAGAAATATCGACATCGCACTGAAGCTGCAGATTTGAGAAAAGTTTCAACTTTTGATTCTTATTTGTAAGTTTGTTTGCTTTGTGATTTGCGGTTATTATCACTATTTTGTGAATCACTTTAAAGACAATATTGTACGCTCAGTTGATTATAGTGGAACTATTTCTTTGGTCTGGATGATTCATGAATTTTACTCTCATGTTGATGAGTTTTCCACGTTAAAAATTTTAGTGTTCTTTTGTGCCGATTGTCGTCTTATATTTGTTGTTGATCCTCTAGATTCCTATAAGTTTGGGAAATATTATATCCACTGCGTATTGTTTATGTTATTTTATCTTAATTTCCCATCACCGGATTGGGTCGAGTGGGAGTGGTTTTAACCTCCATCAAATAAAAGTTATTTCACGCACCATAACTAATACTTTTTCACTCACTCTTGCGTTAGAGCACCACGTCTGATATACAAGCCACCGTATCTGATATACAAATCACCGTATCCGAAGAAACTCTACATCTACGCATCATCTATCTTGTGTTCCTCACTGTAATATTGGGCAAACTCGATTAAGGCCTTGACAAATTTGAGAATCTAGAAGGAGTTAAATAGTAACCATATACCATTCAAATCTGGATGGAATATGCATGTGAATAGAACGTGATTATAAACATGTTGCCAAGCCATGCATAATTTTTTTAGGGCACTTAGAAGATAGTATATAAAAACAAACGCCCACGTCTGTTTGTTGAATAAAACCTGACCCACTTGTGTCCAGGAAGATGGGATTAATTATAAGTGGAAATTTTGGTAACTCAAAGTCTGGTTAATTATACACTAATCATCAATTTCTTTGGTTACATTATGCACTAATCATATCATCTAATCAATAACTACCACATATTTTTCATATTAATTTATTTTAAAATTTAGGTGAAATTCAAATATATAGAATATCTTTACTCAATCACTTTCTAGAGTAAAGTGAATATCTTCAAAAACTAATAAATTAATGAGAAGGAAATGATTCAACTAAACAAGTTCATGATGAGTGCGATCCTGACAAGGCGCATTGTAATATGATATATCTAGTATTTGTAACACATGAGAGAAGAAAAATAAGGAGATAAGGGAGAGGGGCCCATTGCCATTGGCCAGCAGGCCTAACACCAGCTTGCTTGCACACAACTTTTGTCAAGACAACATGGCAAGTGCGTTCACTCTTTAACCACACTCTCATATTCTTTGATTTGCCATTGCATTTGCATTATTATTTGTAGAGGCGTTTTGTTCACAACTTCTTTTCTCTTATGCATGATTTGTTGTTGTTGACATGCATGTTGTCCAATAATGGTTATCAATTTTCACTTATATAATATTGTTTGGATAAAAGCTAGTGTCATCTTACTATAGATATACACTGTTAACCTAAGATAATTTTCTATTGGTTTCCACCCGATCCATTCTTTATATATTGTATGTCTCAAAAAATGCATGTATGTTGTCATGGATTTATGATCGTTAGATTTAGATTTGATAAATGAACATTGTAATAAATCTTAACCGTTACATCTCAATCAACGGTTACAAATATTATAGTTTTGTGAATGTTGTAATCTAGGATAGGGGGTTCGCGGTGCGATTTAGGTGGTTTTGACGCAAATAATCATCCGAACCGCGGGAGAAAAAGGCGTGCGATTTGGTTTGGTTCGGTTGACTTTTAGAAAGAAAAAAAAACTAAACCGAACTAATGCGGCTTGGTCCGGTTCAGTTGGTTCGGTTTTTTACAAATATTTTGTTGAGTCATACACATACATATAGATGACAACATAACTTTGTATTTGATCATTCATACACTATCAAATAACATCAAAGCTCGTCATATTTTGACAACAACTTCTCATTTAATATGTAAAAATTAGATTAGACAAAAGTGAAATAATAAACATAAAATAATAACATAAAACAATATCAAAAATATTCTAATCAAACAACCTTGCCATTTCAAAAAACTAACATTTTAGTCCCTAAAGTCAAAATCCGCAGGTAAATCTGTTTCCTGCCAATTTTCTTTCGGATTTTGACTTTAGGGACTAAATTGTTTATTTTTTGAAATGACAAAGTTGTTTTTGAAAGAAATTTTTTTACAGGGAGTAAAGTGGCAATAACCCAACAAAAAATTATAGAAGAGATGAGAGCTTAGTGAAGATGAAAAAGAACGAACATAAGAGAGAAAAGATTAGAGATAAAGATGCAATAAAACGGAATTGAAAGAGAGAACATTTGCATAAAATGAGAAGGTGAAAAAGAAAGAATATAAGAGAATGAAGATTAGAGAAGAAGAGACAAGATGTAAGTGGTGAAGATGACGCGATAATGCTTGGAGAGATTTAAGAAGACTCAAACTGAAATCATATATATAAGGATGAGAAAATTATTTGTAATCGTAAGGCTAATGTGTAATAGTTTTAGGTTTGGGTTAGATGCAAATTAAGTAAAATTTAGGTTGTAACATAATGCGGTTTGATTCGGTTTGGTTCGGTTTGCAAAATTCAAACCACAAACCGAACCGAACCATACGTTTTTTATAAAAGATGACCCAAACTAATCGAACCAAATGCAGTTTTTTGCGGTTTCGATTTAGTTTGGTTTAGTTTACAATTTTCTATTGGGTTAGTTTAGTTTTGAGCACCCAGAATCCAGGATATCATATTAAAATAAAGTGAGTACGAAATCCGCAACATATCTCTTATTTATTTTACAAGATGAAAGTTTAGTAATTAAAATATTAGAAAAAAACTCATATCCTTCTTAAACACAACCATAACGTCATAACATAATTTTAAAGAGTTGTTTGAGATAGTCAAATTCGTAACATTATAATTGTTCTTCTAGAGAAATAAAATTGATGGGAGATCGGAGGTTGCAAATTGCAACGATGAACTTGAACTTCCAGTGCGGTGGAAAAGGGGCAGACCTAGAAGGTTATTTCTCTAACGTTCAATTCATTATGAGAATATGATGGGTGAATGAAGTTTGAATTTGAATTTTACCTGAAAGGCACACACCCTCTTTATAAAGTAGAACAATTATAACAACTTATTGATTTTCAGGCATAAGATGCAAATGCGGAGATCTGCTAGATGGATCGTGGATCAATATTTATTGTGCTCTAACCCAGGATAACACTTTTGTTTCATAAGTGACTTTGGTGAATGATAACGTTTCTTAGGGTCACACATATTGAGCCTTTTGACCAGCCCAAAACAGTTTACCCCCAAACCATTGCCCCTTATTCGTAGGGTGAGGGCTTTGTTGCGTTTGTCTTTTTCTAACGACTGTAGCCCGACTTGAGTGGAAAGTCAATATTGACGTTGTTGTCATTGAGAACTTTGGCCTTAAATGCGCACCATGCTCTAGATGTCTTTTCATATGTTATATAATCAACATTTAGAAACTAAAGCACTTGATTGTTTTTCTTGGACAGTCAGGGTTGTTGATAATGCATCTATTTAAAAACGCGTTTTTGACATCTATTTGATATAGAGTTATATGATTATTGAAAGCAAAATAAATTAGAATAAGAATTGATTCTAACCTAGAGACTGGAGCAAAGATTTCATTGTAGTCAAAAGAATAAATTCTTAATATCTAAAAAAAAAAATTGTATAAAAAGATAAAAGATTGTTTATCATTAATATGTTTTAACTTTTAAAATACTATAAAAACATAAATTATATTGCAACAATTTATCTAAATTCTACAAAACCCTTTAAACTCCTTCTTCAATACAATTTTTTGTTTCCCTAAATTAGGAGAATTTTAGTTTTTAAATAAAAAATAAATCCTCTAAAACTCTCAAACAAATATTTAATGTATTGAATTTTCAATAATGAATGTTTGTCATGTTATTGTTAATTTATGAGTTATTAGAAAGTTTGGGTTCATTTTGACCTGATCTCCCCTTCCTAAAAACATACACGTACGCTTATAGACTAACATGTCAATTACCTGTCAATCTGTTTGCAAGTTTTTTTTTTTTTCTAAAAAAAATAGACTAAATCTAAAACACAAATATTTAAGTAGTACGACACCAAGGTTTTGGCTTAAGCTTAACACATAACTTATATATTATATTATATGACAATCTTTAAAATGTCTCAGACTTGGATTCTAATTTGATGGTCAAAATTGATTGTGAAAGTTGAAAGAAAAGTAAATAAATTCAGTAAATAGTTAATTTTAGTAGTAGGAAAGTAAAACTGTTGAAATCTAATTAAATTGAAAATGTAAATAACTTAAAATATAAATTACAAATAAAATAAATAAATTTAAAAGACAATATAACTTAGAAGTAAGAGTTCTCAAACTTTTTTAAAAATAGAACAGAAAAAACTCGACAAAAGAGAGGAATTACAAATCAATTGAACTTAAGATAAGAATAGCAAAAGATCTTTGATAAACTCGTAGAAACTACAATTAGAATGAGTAATTTCTCCTATAAAAGTCCACCTCTAAATCAAAGTTTTAATATTCCGCACCGTATTGTTCAAGTTCCATTCGTCATTCCGGAAACAAATATCATCCCACATTAACCAAATAGTTCAAATAATTGCTAACCAAACAACTCCTAGTTTACCCTCTTTTACCTTCTTGATTTTACAAAATATGTATCATTTCATAAAATTCGCTAAACACTCTTCCTCCTTCTCTTCCGACATGCCCACCAATAAATCTATTTTCCTTCAAATAACATTCACCGCCAAACACTTGAAAAACGTATGATCTCTATTCTCCAAATGTACATCACATAAAACATACTTTAGCGCCTTGGCGGAAAATACCACCCCCTATAAACAACAAAAGATCCTTTGTTGGAAGCCTATTGACGAAAATTCTCCAACCAAAAGCTTTAATCTTAAACGACACGTCCATCTTCCACACAATACCCAAACTCCATCATTCCTATTCGGAGGACCAAAAGGAATTCGAAAGCTAGCATAACAGAATTTTCTTCCAATTCATCCAATGAATTTTTCTCTTACCCTCTGTACCCCCCACAAGAATTTTCCTTGAATACTTACAAATTCCTTAACCATCTTAGACGGTAATTTGAAAAAAGACAAAGAGAAAATAGTTAAGGAACTAAGAGCAAGTTTTAAAAGAGTGATCCTACCACCAAGATTAAGGAAACGATTCTTCCACTCCGACAAACGCTTCTTCATTTTATCCAATAAAGGAATCCAAGACAACTACTTTCTCGGGTTGGAACCAATCGAAATTCTAAGAACATTGAACTTACTATCTTCCACTTTACAAGAAAAAACAAAAGAGGCAGCATCCATGAAATTGCTACTACAATTGATTCTAATTTTGCTTTTGCGATAGTTGATGCCCAACCCAGAAACTAGCTCAAAAGCCCTCAAAATCGCATTGATAGCCAAAACTTATTTCCACGATCCTTCCCCTAATTAACAACATATCATCCATAAATTGAAGGATGTCCACAAGATAATCACCACCAATAGTGAAACCACCATAAGCCCTTATTTCAAGAGACTTCCATACCAAGCCAGTCAAACCTTTCTCTACTAAAACAAAAAGGAAAGGCAAAAGAGGAACACCTTTCCTCAAACCTTTCTCCACCACGAACTCCTTCGAAGGACTATTATTAACTAAAACAGACATTTTACTTTGAAAAACCTATAATTTCATCCATCTTCTCCAAATCGGACCAAACCGCATCTTCTCCATCATAAACCTCAAGAAATTCCAACTTACTTTGTCATACGCCTTTTCGAAATCCACTTTAAAGAGAAGACATTTCCTACCCACCTTCTTAGCAAAATCAACAACTTCATTCGCCACCAAAACTCTGTCAAGCAATTATCTACCCGACACGGAAGCACTTTGACACGGAGAAATGATGTTATGCAAAACATTCTTTAATCTCCCCGCCAAAAGTTTTGCGAGAACTTTGTGCATACACCCCACCAAGCAAATAGTTTTATAATCATCCAAAGACATCAGATTCAAAGATTTTGGGACCAACGACAAAAGGAAGAAGTCAACGCCTTACTCAAATTACTCCTGGAATAAAAGTAATTGAGAAAACATATAAATCTTCCTTAAGGAAATACCAACATCTCTTGATGAACAAGAAGGTGTAAGCATCCGGGCCCGGCCTTTTCGAACTCCCACAACCCTAAATAGCATCCTTGATCTCACCCTCTTGAAAAGGGCTGTCAAGAAACACACTATCCTCCAAAATAATACTTTTAAAAGGGATACCTTATAACAATGTTGTTAATGATACACACTCCAAAATTTGTTCTTTGTTCGATGATATTTTGTCGGATTTGTGATCGTTGGTTTGATATTTCGTCTAATGTTGATCAACAAGTAGTATATGTAAGAAAGATCAAATCCCTCAACTACTCACACAAATATAATGCATTCTAAAATTTGTCGTTTCATACAATCTTGTTGTAAATCTTGTTGTGCTAGTCACCTATATATTGATTTTTTACCCGATCGTCAAAGACTTCTTGATTTTTTTCTCAAAAATCTTTACTTTTGAACTAATTTTCAATTATGTTCGAAACAATTGAACTTTAGTCATAGAATCATTAAAAATTAGGGTAATTTTTCCCCAGCCTTATGTAATTATCTTTAGAAATTATCGAGAATGCATCTCTGGACGCACTTTAAACATTTTTGTCAAAAATTGGTCTATAAAATAAATTTAGAGATGCATCTCCGAAAACACCCCCAGCCTTATTTATTACACATTTTTCATTAAGATTAACGACATTTCTTGAGACTCTGTCAATTTTAACCAATATTAAAGTTATAGGAATTGTATCATGGCGTTCGAGCCCTTGGGTTTCTGCATTTCTGGCATTTACACGACCTAGCGTAAAAAAATTAATTTTTGGATAATCCAAATCCAAATTTTATTGTGATATTTCATCAGAGAAAATCAAAGATCAAAGTCCCTTATTTATGAACTAAATACAAATTACCAACTTAAAAACCATAAATTCCTTATTTTTCTATTTTATTTGATTTATTTTCTCTTTTTATATTTTTGAAAAAATATGTAGACTTTTAATTTGATTTTATTTGATTTTTAGTTGTATATTCATATTTTTATAGTTTGATTTTAATATTTTTAATTTGTTTTTCTCAATAGAAACATTGTTGGTATTTATATATTTATTACATGATGCATGCATGACCACTAAGTTTGCCTATCGGAATACACCTAACATTTAATTGAAAAAAAAACACACAAGAAACATTTACTATATGTATATTCAAGAACAACATTTTTCATTAAAAAAATTTTGTGTTTTCGAGTACATATTCAAAATTAAGTATAATAGAATGATTCATTCATTTGTGTTAACTTTTTTAAAAAATAGATTCATTCATTTGTGTTAACTTTTTTAAAAAAAATAATACATAAAAAATGCATCTCTAAATTATATAAATATTTTTAAATTTTTATGATTGGTTTGTCAAAAAGTATAACAATATTCACATCAATCATACCTATTTAAGTTCTTTAAATAGATTTATCTCAATTTTTTATATTATTTTATTTTTTTCAATTATTTAAACAACACAACTACATTTTCTAAATATTCATCCAATCCTTCAAAAACTTAAAAATGGGTCCACCAAACTTATAATATATCTCATATTTAGGGAATTTTTTTCCCCACCTACTGAAGTTCTTCTCCATCCTTAGTAGAAAACCCAAAATATCTCCGAAATTCGTAAGTACACATAAGAATTCACCTTTTCAGTTGATTTCGCAAGTACACTTGCGAAAAAATTATTATTTTTTTCATATTTACAGGTGAATTCGCAAGTGTACTTACGAAACACCCTGAAAGGTGAATTCGTAAGTGCACTTGTGTAACTTCCACTGTGTATCTTTTGTTTAAATATTATTTGGTCCAACTTTAAACAAAATTCATTAACAGAACAATCACTATTTTTTTACAGATCTGACGTAGAAAATAATTAAAATGAAAAAAATAAATGTCATTAATTGAATCAATTATTTCAATAATATTTATTTCTATTTAAAAATATAAGTAACATGAAATAATTCAGTAAGTCATAGTCAATTAATGTAAGTTGATTTACTTGGTTAATATTTGACCTTGATTTATTGAATTATTTCATGTTACTTATATTTTTAAATAGAAGGAAATATTATTGAAATAATTGATTCAATTAATCACATTTAAATTTTTTTTCATTTTAGTTATTTTCTACGTCACATCAGTAAAAAAAGAGTCGGTTAATGAATTTTATTTAAAGTTTGACTAAATAATATTTAAACAAAAAATACACAAATATAGGAAGTTTCGTAAGTACACTTACGAATTCATCTTTTAAAGTGTTTCATAAGTGCACTTACGAAAGCACCTGACAAAGGGTATTTTGGGGTTTTAAGTGATGTGGAAAAAACCCACTAAATAAAAAAAGAAATTCTCCATATTTATACTAACTTTGGTATTTTTTAAAAAGAAAATTAAAAGAGAAAGAAAGAAATAAGTGTACAAGAGTTATTTACTAAAACAACGTTGGTGAAATTAAGAACAACTTTTCTTTCCAATTACTCATTGTTTTATGATATAGTGGAATAAAAAACAGTATAGGAAAGTTCAAATTTCACTGATAATTATGCTCTAAGGATGGAAAAAAAAGAGAATTTCTCTCTCCACTAAAAAGGAAAAACCCTATGTATTTTTTAAATTGTGCTTGCAATTGGAAATAGATTTTCGGTGCGGACCATACACCATACATAAACCGGTCAAATATGGTCCCACCCTATTTAAAAGAGGAAAATAAAATCGGCCATATACATTCGATTACATCTGGTAAACTATTTTTGATTTGTATAACGGGGATACTGAATTTTTTGCCACCTTGTAAATTTTTATACTAACCGGAAATATACATTTGGTATCATGAAAAATGTAAAATACTTAAAATAGTAACCAGTATGGTCAATATGATCATCTTTATCTCTTCATACTTCCATAAACCCTCTCAAAAATCCTTCCATTCTCAATCCATTTTTTCACTCCAAAACTTCATTATTGTGGTTCATCATATCAAAAGGAGTTCAATAAAGTGGAATTTAAGGTAAAGATTACTCATTTCAATCCTCATTCTTCACATTAATCTGCTATTCATTTGCAAAAGGGTTACGCTGAAACTGGAAATGTATTTCCGGTTAGCATTTGAACATAACCGGATGTATATTTATGGTTCCTGAAATTGCTTATTTTCTAGTAACTTTTTAATTAATTGGTTTAATTTATTTTTTTCATATTAGATATGTTGTATCCAACTGACATTCTCAAATCTAATGTGTTGAAGTTGTTTTACCTACTAATGCGGTAGATATTTGTGACCATTTTGAAATTGAAGAGAAGTTTGAATTATATGAAGACATGTTGCAGTGGATTCATACAGAGGCCACCAAACAAAGATTCAATGTTGTTATAGGAAGGTCCAATAATGGTACGAATGAAAGATGTGCGTTCGTGACTTTGACATACGAAAGAAGTGGGAAATATATGTGTCAGACCCACAATTTGAAATGCGACGACACTGGTTCAAGGAAATGTGAATGGTCATTTAAGTTGCGTCGTGTTAGAATAATATAGCAAGTGTGAGCAAGTGAGTAAATAGTCCCACATTTAATAAGAATGTGGAGACTTAAGCATATATAAGTGGGAGAATCCACTCACCTATCACCTTAAGGTTTTAGGTGGACAAGTGGTGTCTCTCTCACAAGGTGTTTGTTCCTCAACTTTATATCAATGCTCCTACTATTAACTCCCTCTAACATGGTATCATAGCCTAGTTAGAGAAAGGGACCAGCTTAGTATCCACCGTTGCAAGGTGTCAACGGCGGTAATAGTGGGGGAGCGTTGTGGACTCACACTTGAGGGGCCGACTTCTCACACTTGAGGGGGAGTGTTGGCATAATATATCACATATATAAGTGGGAGAAACCACTCACCTATCATCTTAAGATTTTAGGTGGACAAGTGGTGTGTCTCACACAAAGCAACGACAATAAAAGTGGGGGAGCATTGTGGACTCACATTTGAGGGGTCGGCTTCTCGCACTTGAGGGGGAGTGTTGGAATAATATAACACGTATATAAGTGGGAGAACCTTCTCATCTATCACCTTAATGTTTTAGGTGGACAAGTGGTGTGTCTCTCACAAAGGTGCTTGTTCTTTAACTTTATATCAATGCTCCTACTCTTAACTCCCTCTAACAGAGTCTGGTTCGAGAAAGGGACCGGAAGAGACTTGTATCGAAATGCGCCCAAGAATGGAGTTTCGTTGCAAGGTGTCAACGGAGTTACAAGTGGGGGAGCATTGTGGACTTACACTTGAGGGGGTGCTGGAATAATATAGCAAGTGTGAGTAAGTGAGGAAATAGTTCCACATTGAATTGGAATGTGGAGACTTAAGCATATATAAGTGTGAGAACCCACTCACCTATCAACTTAAGATTTTAGGTGGACAAGTGGTGTGTCTCCACAATGGTGCTTGTTCCTCAAATTTATATCAATTCTCCTATTATTAACTCTCTCTAACATGGTATCCAGAGCCAGGTTCGAGAAAGGGACCGGAAGAGACTTGTATCAAAATGTGCCCAAGAATGGTGTTCTGTTACAAGGTGTCAATGGCGTTACAAGAGGGGGAGCATCGTGGACTCACACTTGAGGGGGGAGTGTTTGAATAATATAGAAAGTGTGAGTAAGTGAGGAAATAGTCCCATATTGAATAGGAATATGGAGACTTAAGCATATATAAGTTGGAGTACCCATTCACCTATCACCTTAAGGTTTTAGGTGGACAAGTGGTATGTCTCTCACAAGGTGATTATTCCTCAACTTTATATCAATGCTCATACTATTAACTCTCTCTAACATTAACTCCCTCTAACATGGTATCAGAGTCTGGTTCGAGAAAGGGACCTGCTTTGTATTGACCGTTGCGAGGTGTCAACGACGGTACAAGTGTGGGAGCATTGTGGACTCACACTTTAGGGAGAGTGTTGAATAATATAGCAAGTGTGAGTAAGTGGGGAAATAGTCTCACATTGGATAGGAATGTGGAGACTTAAGCATATATAAGTGGGAGAACCCACTCACCTATCACTTTAAGGTTTTAAGTGGACAAGTGGTGTGTCTCTCACAAAGGTGATTGTTCCTCAAATTTATATCAATGCTCCTACTATTAACTCCCTCTAACATGGTATTAGAGCCTTTGGTTCGAAAAAGGGACTGGCTTAGTATCGACCATTGTAAGGTGTCAACGGCGGTAAAAGTGGGGGAGCATTGTGGACTTACACTTGAGTGGAAGTGTTGGAATGATATGCAAGTGTGAGTAAGTGGGGAAATAGTCCCACATTGGATAGGAAGGTGGAGACTTAAGCATATATAAGTGGAAGAACCCACTCATCTATCACCTTAAGGTTTTAGGTGGGGTGGTGTATCTCTCACAAGGGTATTTATTCCTCAACTTTATATCAATGTTCCTACTATTAACTTTCTCTAACATGGTATCCAGATCCTGGTTCGAGAAAGGGACCGACTTAGTATCGACCATTGCAAGGTGTCAACTCAAGTGTGAGTAAGTGAGGAAATAGTCCCACATTGGATAGGAATGTGGAGACTTAAGCATATATAAGTGGGAGAACACACTCACCTATCACCTTAAGGTTTTAGGTGGACAAGTGATGTGTCTCTCACAAGGGTGCTTGTTCCTCAACTTTATATCAATGCTCCTACTATTAACTCCCTCCAACACGTCAAACTCAAAAATACATCAAATGTCAAGCAAGGGTACAATAGGCGCCATTAATCCAAATTAGCGTTTAGGAGGAATCGAACCGAAATACAACACCTCTTGAAACTTCTAGATGAAAACAATTATGTTTGTAGGCACCGAAGATGCGAGGATGGGGTAACAGTAAGAGATATTTATTGGACTCGTCCTAATTCAATTTAGTTGTTTAATATGTTTCCCACAGTGCTCATAATTGTCAATGTGTTGTGGTGTTGCATATTGCCATTTTGTAGAGAGACCAAAAATATCATCTTTCATTACACATATTATGGTTTTGTTTCTGTTCCTATACTGGTTTTCAATCCCAGGGAAAATACCGAAAATATATTTTTGGTTTATGTTAGGGTTTGATCAGAGATGCAGTTTCGATTTACACTCTGTCACAGGATATGATTTGTAAGGACCATGTTTTTCTTCAACTACTATGAATAACCTCACTTGGCATGTTGTTTCATACCGAAAAACCAAAAACCAGAATGAATATCAAATGACATGTTAGAAATGTCAACTTTATCGATAATACACCATCACGAAAATTTAAGTTCACTGAGTACACCCCTCTTGAATATCTGCAAGAGATATTGCAGGACCAGTTACCTTATGGTGACAATCGCAAAGATGTGAAGATCGAGTAGCGCTCACCATCCGTTGACAAAGGTGAGATGATTGCGTTCGTCACCCATGAGTTGAGGAGTGGTGCTGATATACTGGCTATGTGTCATACTTTTCCAATTTGAAGCGAAAGTTTTGATCAAGCTAGATGCGACTGTTTCGCGATCGGTAGATGATATTATCAAGATGTTGCAACGTCCACCTGGATGCTGAAGTGTAATGTTTGTATTATGCTTCCTTAATGTGTTAACTATTTTATGATATGAATTGTATTTTGAATTATGAAATTGGTATTATTCAATGTTGTTTTTCTGCTGTATGTTCATTAGTGTATCGACAATATACGTTTAATTATAAATCAGATATTAAACTCCAATTTTAGACTATGTTTTATTAGATCTTAATGCATCCCGAAAATATACTTACGATTTTCAAAAATATTTGAGAAATTTCGCACGGTGCGCGAGAAAAATATAAGATAGATAAAAATGCCAAAAAAAAAAATTCAAAATTAGTTAGTATAGGAACAAAGGGCGATAGTTAAAGGAGCCCGTTAACTTTGCCATTTTAAAGTTTTTAAGTCAGTATATGACATGGAATTCATTTCGCAATTCTCCACTTCAAAAAGCTAACCAATGAAAGAAAATCCTCCAAATTTCCAGGGCTCACGTAATCTATTTGACATACAACTTTTTTGTCGACAAATGAGTCGTGAAAGTATATCAAAAAAGACAATGTATTACATCCCCGTCCCATTAATATTGTTATAGTCCAGTCATTTTATATAAATTAAAGATAAGTAATATATGATAAAAGATAACTCTAACAACTTGATTTTATTATTTATTATTTAATTTTTTCATATAAATAAAAAGTTAAAAATAATGATTTGAAAGTTATGTACAAATGTTAATTAAAAAAAAATTTAACAATTGGAAGTAATAATTTTGAGATATCTTTTTCACGTGACAATTATTATAGGAATGCATAAATAAACGTTTTATGATTAAAGTCTCTCATAAAGTTTTAGACGGGTCAATCATAATAAAATAATTTTATATTATATTATTTAATTATAGTTTAATAGTAATCAGTTATTACAAAAATAAACATTAAATTATTAGGTAAAATTCATTTCACAACTATAAATATCATCCAACACTTAAACTATTGCGAGTAGATCAAACACCATATAAAAATAAATATTAGTCGCAACATAAACTATTGCGAGTAGATCAAACACCATATAAAAATAAATATTAGTTGCAATATGTTGCATGGAGGAAATCTCCTCGCAATGTTGTCATGTAAAATTCACGCTGCAATGTTGTTGGGTGAAATATACTTCGCAACACCTTTTTCCATAATAGAGCAAGCTATGTTAGTGTAGACCAGTCGAAAGCAGACAACAAGATACAAAATAAAAAACATCTCACAAACTTTTTGAATTTGTCGAATTTAATCGTGCAAACTGTAATCAATGTAATTAAAAAATGATATATTTATATAAATATAATAAATAATTTAAATTTAGAAATTAATTAAATATATTTATAAAATAATAATATCTTGTTTTTAAAAATGTATTATACAATTTTTAAATATATATTATTTTGTTTTAATAATTTATTCATGTATAAAAAATTATTTACATGAAAAAACAAAAAAAAAATTGTTATTAACAAACTTCAAAATCGAATACTTATTATTTTAATTTTGTTATATAAAAAATAACAAAAAATATTATTAATAGTTTTAATAATTTAAACTAATTTAATATTGTTGGGACTTACGAAGTGAAATTTATTTCGTAAATTGTCTATATACGGTCACATGCCACCCTGAACCTCATTAAATATATCTTTTGATTTATCTTCAATTTTTAAAAAAAATGCTTGTGGATTATAGTTATTTTGTAACATTTAATATCGTTAAGACTTGCGATGTGAAATTCACTTCACAACATATATATGAGTAAGTATTTAGAACGTTCATATGTTAGTCTGCCATCTTGGACCCTCAACTTTTTAATTTCTCCCAATTTTACTTTAAAATAATTATGGGTCATTTTCCACTTCACAACTCTCTTTTCAAAAATTTTGAATTTTTCCTAATTATTACAAGATTGAAAATTATATAACTTTTAAATAAATAAAAACTGCATTGGTGAAATATATCTCACAAATATATTAGTTTGTGAGGTGATTATCATTATCGCTTTCACTTTACAAATTTTGATATTTCCTTGTAATGCAGTATTTTATAATTTTATTTAATTATGATTTAATATTAATAAAATTTATGTTAAAGATGACTCACTTTACACACCTACAAAAACAATCTTAATTGAAGATTATCAAAATAAAGTTTATGTTTCAATCAAAGTTTGGAAATTTAAAAAGGAAGTTTCCTTAAAAAAAAAGCACTGAAAAAAAGTTTATTATAGATAGATAACGGGAAAATGCAAAAGATAACATTATTAGGTCAATATATAGTCCAAAGACTATCATTTTCGGTTTCAATAGATGTTAAGAAAATTAAAGTGATGAAAAAGAAATCGAAGATAAATAATTGATAAATGCAAAAGATGGTTAACCTATTATTATTAAGTCCAAAAGAAGCATTACTATCGCTTATCAAACTCTAGGCTCAATAATTTATATTGAGTCCTGCTTTGGAAAAGCTGGTCAAAAGAGAAACAAAAAAAGTTAAAGGAAGCTAACAATTTTCAAAGAAAAGAGAGTCTAGCTGCTCCTTTCAATATTTTTATTTTCATGAAGGCTGAGTTTGAGGTAATGTCTTTTTCTAACAAAAGAGGATAGTGGAACTATGTACTTGAATGCTGAGGATGTTTTTTTTTCTTCTTCTTTGTAAATGCAAATTAACATCTTAAAAGAAAAGGATTTAAGTCGATCATGCTATTATTTTTGGTGTTCATGACCAACTTTAGCTTTTTGGTTTATCTATATATATATATATATATATATATATATATATATATATATATATATATATATATATATATATATATATATATATATATATATATATATATATATATATATATATATATATATATATATATATATATATATATATATATATATATATATATATATATATATATATATATATATATATATATTGTATTTTGATGGTGAAGATTATGATATTGTGAGGGGGAAATTGTACATGTTTCTTTTCTTTTGTTACTAGTGTTATGATAAATATTCAAAAGAAGATGGGAGGAATTTGAATTTCAAAATAAAAATTTCATTGACTTTAATTAATATTAGACCAAATATATTGCTTTCCACTGTGTAATATAAAGTTAAAATATGAGTAGCCAATAATTTTTAGATGATATGATTTTCTTTATGTGATTTTTGGTGTCTTGTATAATTATTCTAGTGATTTATTTTTCGATTAACAAGGCTAAAGTTTGTTTTAGGAAATATACAATAGACAATATTTTTTTACAAAAGCGCTGCTTTAAGTTTTAAAAAAAAACGCTGTTAAAGATCATACATACCTATAATTTAGAAAGCGCTTATGAAAAGCGCTGCTAAAGGATGTGTTTAGAAAGCGCTTTATATAAGTGCTGCTATAGACCATATATTAGAAAGCGCTGCTAAAGGCTAACTTTAGAAAGCGCTGCTAAAGGCCATACATACCCACACTTTAGAAAGCGTTTATGAAAAGCACTGTTAAAGGATGTGTTTAGAAAGCGCTTCATATAAGCTGTTATAGGCCATACATCAGAAAGCGTTGCTAAAGGCTAACTTTAGAAAGTGCTTCTAAAGGCTAACTTTAGAAAGCGCTGCTAAAGGCCATACATACCCACACTTTAGAAAGCGTTTATGAAAAGCACTGTTAAAGGATGTGTTTAGAAAGCGCTTCATATAAGCTGTTATAGGCCATACATCAGAAAGCGTTGCTAAAGGCTAACTTTAGAAAGTGCTTCTGAAAAGTGCTGCTAAAGGATGTGTTTAGAAAGCGCTGCTATAGGCCATAAATCAAAAAGTTTTTTTTTATGAAAAAACCCTGCTAAAGAAAATACATCAGAAAGCGTTGCCTAAGGTCATTAATTTCTAATTACTAAATACGAAAAACCCTAAAACTCAAAAAAAATTCATAAGCGCTTATCTCTCTCAAAACATCGTTTCTTTGAATCTTTATCTCTAACAAAATCTCTCTCGAATTTCTTAACTCCCGTTTTCTCTTAATCTCCTATCTCTCTAAAAAATCTCTCTCGAATCTCTTAACTCTCCTTTTCGCGGCGGAGACTGGTGAGAAGTGGTTGCCACGTCCAGAGGTGGAGGTGAAGGAGTTAAGTGAAGTTCCAGAGTTGTGGCGGAGGTTAAGAGTTTCTTGGTTGTGCAAGGAGCTGCCAGTGCACAAGGAGTTGCTTGACTGTTTTGTGCTTGCGGATTCGCGAGAACAAAACTGCGTTTAGGGTCAGTTTCTTGCTTTTTCAATTTCATTTATTTACATTTTGGTCTGTGTTATGAAGTGTTTATGCTGATGGAATTTGATTAGAACAATATTCTTCAATTCAGTTTGTTTGGAAAAATTTTAATGTGAACGCTAGATATTCATGAACTTAGCATTTTAGCAAAATTTCGGACTGTGAAACCAAGTCTTATTTATAGTTCTGGTCTATTATGCAGGGACGCCGCACGCAACAGATAGATTCTAGTTAATGATTTTAGTTACTAATATCGGAAGTATAGTTTCAGCTAATTATTTTAGGTATGAAATATAGTTTCAGCTAATGATTTTAGGTACTAATATCGGTTGATCATTAGTTGGTATGCCTGTATTTCTGGCGAGTTATAGGTCAAGGGACATAGATTATTCATTTTTATTCTAATGCGTTGAAAACATGAAATTGAAACAAAACTAGATAACTCTGTTTGTTGATTTTGCAGTAAGATTGGGCATTAAGGTTGCTATCAAATTTAGGATCACACCGCGGGTAAATTTCACACGCTTTGGTAGTACTTTCTTTAATTATTATTGTGAATTGGTATAAGTATTTGACTTTCATGATAGATATGATTTTACTCCTCAATGCTTGTGAGTTATTATTAGACACGATATGTTTGTAAGGTTTATTTCGATCATGGTTTTACCTTACTCATCTCAAAACTAGGGTGTGCATTAAGGAAAAATCAACAATTTTGAATTGAATAACGTATATGCATTTTTGAGTTTGTGGAAAAACCAAGTCTTTCACAAGCTTCTAGTTGCTAATTTTATTTGATTGTGATAATAATTGTTTAAGATTGTGTACAAGAATTAATAATTTATTGGAAAAATATTAACATGTGTTTTATTTTAACTTAATTAATTGTATCTTGAAAAAAATAAAATTAAAGAATAAAAATATTATAAAAAAAATTGTCAATATATTTTTTTTCTAAATTGGCCTATCATTGTTAGTGAAATTCGATAAAAGGAAAATTGCACTGTAGAAAAACTCGTATGTTTGAATGTATTTTTTTTGTTTGACATTCATTTCCTATAGTTTATTGATTAAGATTACTTGATGTTCATCACCCTAAATGTGATAGTTTTGTTTGTCTTGTAGGCTTCTCCTCATAGAAAAGAAATACGAAATAGACCAAAAATTTTGAAGCCTCTTCGTGTACTTATCTTGTGCATGAAAGTTTTAGTGTGTTTATAATACTTAAATTATATGCAATAGAAAAAGCATCTCCTAGTATATGATGATCTCATAAATCATAATGTGTTAAGATAATATTCAATAGCCACATAAAAAAATCCCTTTAAGTTTTATCAAATGCCCCTCTCTCTTTTTCTTGATCAATGCAACAAATCGATTTCTTTTGGATCAATTAGTTGTTCTTTTGCTATAGCTGCATGAATAATTAGTGTTTTTGTTTAGCTTACTTAGTAGTAAAACCATGGATAAAAAATGGATATCTTTCAATCGATTATCAAAAGAGTATGAGAATGGGGTATCAGAATTCGTTAGGTTTGTTGTTAAACGTGTCGAAGACCCCATTCAAATGAAATGTCCTTGCTTAGGTTGTTGTTATGGGAGTCGGGTTGACGTAGTTGGGTTAAAACCACATTTACTAAGGCATGGAATTGATCGAAGTTATACATGTTGGATATTACATAGTGAGATAAGTAACAGTTACATACGATTGTGATCGAGTCGAAGAGATTGCAAAAGCACTTGAAGAAGATCTTCAAGATTTCCCCAAAATGTTTGAGAGGTTGGTAAGCGACACAGAAAAACCATTGTATAAATTTTTCACTAAATTCACAAGACTGTATGCGTTATTAAAGTTGTACAACTTAAAGATGGACAATGGATGGTCGGATAAAAGTTTCACAGAGTTATGAGCCCTTTTGAAAGATATGCTTCCAGAGGATAATATTCTTCCTAATCGATCCTATGAAGCCAAAAAAATATTGTTCTCTATTGGCATGAACTATGATAAGATACCTGCTTGTCCAAACGATTGTATTTTGTTTTGAAATGAATACACATCGTCAAATGAGTCCCCTAAATGTGGTGTCTCTCAGAGATTTAGACGCATGTTTTGGAGTGAATCTGATGCAAAACACTTGACTTGGCATGCAGATGAAAGAATTATTGATGGAAAGTTTCGACATCCGGTAGATTCACCATAGTGGATAAAAATTGATAATGATTATCCGAATTTTAGAGAAGAATCAAGAAACCTTCGCTTGCCATTATCTACTAATGGAATGAACCCACATGGTATTCAAAGTATCTCACATACCATATGGCATGTGATTATTATAATTTATAACCTACCTCCATGGCTATGTATGAAGTGTAAGTGCATGATGTTATCTATGTTAATTTCTGGGCCTAAACAACCAGGGAATGACATAGACGTATACTTAATACCTTTGGTCGAAGATTTAAAGATTTTGTGGGAGAACTGTGTCGAGGTTTATGATGGATATAGGAAAGAAAGTTTCAATTTGAGGGTGTTGTTGTTTGTCACAATTAATGATTTTCCAGCATACAGAAATCTATCAGGGTATAGCATTAAAGGTCAACGTGCGTGTCATGTTTGTGAAGATGAAACAAATACGACGCAATTGGAATTTTGTCAGAAGAATTTATTTCTCGTTCATCGTAGATTCTTAAATTCTAATCATCACTATCGTGAGTGGAGAAAAGCATTCAATGGAGATCCATAACACCATAGAGCTCCACCAACATTGACAGGTGACCGAATTTCTGAAAAACTGATAGACGTGAGTACTCAATTTGGTAAGCCTTTTGCACATATGATTGTCAAAGGTGGCTGGAAGAAGAGTTCAGTTTTTTTATTTTCCATATTGGAAGTATTTGTATGTAAGACACTTTCTTGATGTTATGCATATTAAAAAAAATGTATTTGAAAGTATTATTGGTACGTTACTCAATATAAAAAGGAATTTTAAGGATGGCCTTAACGCAAAAGATGACTTGATAGCGATGGGAATAACAAATGAATTAGGATCCTTTAAGAAAGGAAGATGAACATATCTACCACCTACTGCTTATAATCTATCTAGAAAGGAGAAAAAACGTGTAAGTTTCTAAGTGAAGTTAAATTTCTAGAAGGATACTCTTCAGATATTAGAAGGCTTGTGTCTATGAAAAGCCTCAAGTTAAAGAGTTTAAATACACATGATTGTCATGTTATAATGGAACATTTTCTACCAATAGGTATACGTTCTATTTTTCCAGAAAAAGTGAGAAGCGCAATAAATTAATTGTGTTTTTTCTTTAGGTCAATTTGTAGTAAGGTGATCGATCCTGAGATCTTACCAACATTACAAAAATAAATAGTTATTACTTTGTGTAAGCTTGAAATGTATTTTCCTACATCATTTTTTGATATAATTGTATATCTAGTTGTTTATCTTGTGAAAGAGACACAAATGTGGGGACCAGCTTATATGAGATGAATGTACCATGTTGAACGTTATATGAAAATATTAAAAGGATATGTGAAGAACCAAAGTCGTTCAGAGGGTTGTATTATTGAACGATACATTGTTAAAGAATCGATTGAGTTTTGTACGGAATACTTGTCCAATGTTCAATCCATTGGACTCCCCAAATCTCATATTTTCGAAGAAATAAAAGAAGGAAAAACGTTAATTGGAAATAAAATTGTGACATTATCAAGGGCTGAATGGGATCAAGTATATTTGTATGTTCTGCACAATGACAATGAGGTTGAGTCGTATGTTGAAATGCACAATGATGTACTCTAAAGTTTAAATTTGAATAAAAATGAAAATTGGATAGTACGAGAGCACAATCAAAGTTTTATGCCATGGTTTAAGGATCATATTCTTTCGAAGTTTTATTTAGATCCCGCTTCAATAATAGAAAGGTTGAGATGTTTAGTATATGGTCCAAGTTTGAATGTGTTTTCGTATAGCGGATACATGATTAATGGATACACATTTTATACCAAAGAATAAGATGATAAAAGTACTATGCAAAATAATGGTGTCATTGTGGTAGCTGAAGCAATGCACGTTTCAAGTATGAAGGATTTAAACCCCAAATATGCAAATATGTCATATTTTGGGGTTATCGAGCAAATTTGAGTGTTTGATTATGAGAAGTTTCAGATTCCTATATTTGGTTGCAAGTGGGTACATAATAGTGGCATACGAATGGATAAGTCAGGATTTTTCCAAGTTGATCTTAATAGGGTAGGGTACAAAGATGATTCTTTTATTGTAGCCTCTCAAGCTAAACAAGTGTATGTCACTGACCTAATAAGTATGAAATAGTCTATAGTGCTTTTAAAAGTGATTGATGATAACAATGTAGATCAAGGTGATATTGATGTTGAGAATGAGTCATATATTAGAGGGAATGAATCGTCTATTAGAAATGATCAAGATGAGAATATTATAGTGAATTAATCATAAATTAGAAATAATCATAGTGAGAAAATTTGGATCAATCCATCCGTCCGCGTTCTCAAGAGGTAAGTAATTCATGTTCTAACCAAGAAAAGTAAAGGTACTAGTAAAATGTTATATATTAAGTCATTTAATAAAATTGTATATTTTTTCATTTAATAAAAGTTCAATAAAATTATATATTCTGTCATTTTATATATTCAATGGATTATGGAATTTTATATTATGTTTATGTTTTTCTTTATTACAAGTCAAATGGCTAGTAATAACGAGGAAAACTCGCATGATGCTTCAAATAATGATGGAGATGATACAGTTCATGATGTGCAAAATGAAATTACACAAGGAATAACTATTATGAACAGTATCATTTGTGCAAGAGATAAAGGAATAAAATATGACTTATAATGGAATCCAAAAAACCAACTAATTGAGCCTAACGGTTCAATGTCGGTAAGTTACATTGGTTCCCTTGTAAGGAGAGAAATTCCAATCCCTTCTGATAATTGGAGAACTCGAGATCCAGGTACAATATGGGATGTTTATGATTTTGGTTGACGATTATGTCTTTAAATTGCTTATACTAACACACTCTATGTATGTTTTTTCATAGGAGTCTTTTAACTTTGATGGTGACCGAAAAACATATTGTCTTCAATTGGCAGGAAAAAGATGCAGAGGGTTTCGAGCTTTTTTAACAAACAAGTTTCTTAAGGATGCTGAAGGAAATTTCATTGAAACAGAATTTCCAAATACGTATGCAAACTTGATTTCACCTAAAAAATGGAAAACTTTTAAAGCCAAATGAAGAACCCCAAAATTTCAAGAAGTGAGTGACGTAAATCGCCAACGAGAATCCAGTCTCATGTATCTATAGAAAAAAAGACGTACGGGATATGCATTCTTATAGCAAAGAATAATAAGTATATATAAATGCTACGATATACTTGTTCATTATGTGTTATAAATTATCTTATTATTTGTCTTAATGTGTAGTTAGAAGAGGAGAAAAGTGAAGAAACATCTCTTCTGACACATGTTTTAAGGAAGGTTGCTCGTGTGGATAAGGATGAAGTTGTTAAGGAAGATGTTCAACAAGTTTTTGAGCAATGTGTAAGTATAACATTATTTCTTTAATTAAATCAAAATTTTATTAACATAAAATATTTATGATTTTTAATCACCGCTAATCTTTTTCGATATGGATATGAATTTCAGGAGAATCTATCTTAGTCTTTAACTCTAGCTGAAGACCATGATTGCAAGAGCTTACTAAGTCGAGTATTAAACATTCATGAGTATTTCGATTGTGTGAGGGTAGGGGATTTAGGATCACTCAAACATCCTTGGGTAAGCAACCAAAGCGTGAAAGTCTTAGCAATAAACAAGTGATGGAAGAGTTGGAAAAATGAAAAGCTCAAGTTCGTGACTTGGAAAAGATAAAGAAAGATACATGTCAGAGGGGCAAGGTTTAGGGTTTAAAGATACTAGCGACAAAGATGATATCAGTTGTAATTTTCAACACAAAATTCTCGAGGTGATTATATTTAATATTATGAAATTAACAATTACATATTTTCTTTTATAATAACAACCTTGATTACTAATTAAAACAAATTTTAATCAATAATTAAAGGGTTAAATATGTTTTTAGTCCCTATAAATATGCGACCCTGCAATTTTGATCCCTCTAAAATTTTCCTTCGAATAATGGTATTCGCAAACTTTTTTTCTTGTAGTTTTAGTGCTTGTTATTTTTATTAAAAAAAAATTTAAAACGATTTTATTACCCTTAAATTTTTAAGTTTTTGAATAAATTTTTTATATGTGTTTAGAATACTATACAATATTTATTTACTGAATTTTATAATTTTTTAAAATGAGAAGAATTAAATATAAATTTTTTAAATTTCAAAAGACATTGATAAAAGCAAAGAAAATCTCGATTTAAAAATTAAATTTTGAGTTTCTTTTTTTTCGAGGAACTTTTTATAACGTTCTACACACATAATTAAATTTAACATGTTTAACCCATAATTAAATTTAACATTTAGTCATTAATGAAAAATAATATTTACTTAGCAATTAAATAAAATAGTGAAAATGAGAATTTGAAAGATGAAAAAGAGGTAAGTTTGCCAAAATTAAAAAAATATCAATCTAATGCAAATTCGATTATTGATGAAAAATACGAACTACGAGACACAAACTAAATGATTAATTCAAATATGAAGATAATGCAAAGTGAATGAAGTGAAGATAATTGGACCATGACTCGCAAATGAAGCAAAGTTGATCCTTTATTAATGCAAAGGATGCAAGATAAGAAACATGTAAGAATGAAAAAAACATGGGACAAATTTAGAGTGTGGCAAAAGGGCTCTTAACTTAGATATAAAGACCAACAAGTTGTCACTAACTTCCTCGTGTGAAAAGAATCACATTTACTTCAATCATAACAATGGGGATATGAGATTTATATCTAAACTATGAAGATAACTCATATCTTATCTCTATGAAAAAAGGATTTGAATTGAAAAGCTAAGGGCAAAATGATTTGGGTGAGGTTGAATCACTTTTAGTTTTTTCAAAATTGTTGTAATAAGCTTAAATATTTTGAAGCATTTATCGGAGAAAAAGAATTTTGAAAATCCAATGACATAAAGTCAAGGTTTTTATATGAATGAGGTGGTAGTTTGAAAATGGGTTTTAGGGTTTAAGTACAAAGGTTTTATGAGTACATAGGGATACATAGGGTAAACATAAACAATTACATGGTTAATATACAAAGATAAACATATAAGGGTGGACCTAAGGCAATGCATATGCACATGACTATAAAGTCGATAAAACTATCCTTTTTTTCTTGGATTTTGAGATAAGTATTTAACATAAATAAAGTACAAACATCAACCATCATTATATGAACATTTAAATTAACATAAAAAAAAAAATAAACATGCAAGCTTCATGGATTATATTAACATGCAAACAAACACACAACAACAATTAGGTCAAAAAAACATTAAAAGAACATCGCAAACACTTAAAGAAAATACATTTAAAATAAATATTAGGTAAAATAAATATTATTTTTGGGAATTTTTCAATTAAAGAAAATACTTTTAAAATAAATATTAGGTAAAATAAATATTATTTTTGGGAATTTTTCATGGATTGACAAAATAAAGGGGATGAATAACAATTGTGAAGAAAATCAATTTAAAAGGAAAAAAAAATTGCATAGAGAAATAATTAAAACAAAAAAGAGAAAAACAAGTGATAAAAAAGAAACATTGGGGTAGTTAAGGCTTGAACTCATACCCTTGGAGTTGCATTCTAAAAGCTTCGCCATTGAATCATTGCTTTTGTTGTGAGCGTTAATAAGAAAACAAATAAATAAAACAAAAATGCTCTCATAAAATTGATTTCCCTCAATGGGGTAATCAATTTCCCCTTCGATGCAGATCAAAAACAGAAGCGCTGGAAAAAAAATTCAATTGTGGAAATCAATTACTCTTTTTTGGGAAATCAAATTCTTGGATGAATTTTTGGATACTAGATATTCTTCCCGACAACTTCTTTTTTTCTTGTTGCATACTTCTCATGCTACATGTTTTAACTGCTAGCCAAATTCTTAACTCTATAAAGGTTCTCCATAAGATCATTATGCCGAGACCAGGCTTTAGATATCATATCATCATAGTCATATCCCATCTCCCAAGCACATCTGAATTTGATGTTTCAAGAAGGTCTAGAGTAAGAAAGGTCCTTAAGGGAAATGATAATATGGTGGTGATCTGAGAATTCAATTTTGAACAACACTCTAACTTGAGCATTTGAAAATTAAATCCTCCAAGCATCATTGCTCAAAGCTCTATCCAGGCGCTAGTCGATTTAGAGACCCCCTTGCTTCATAAGACCTCTCAATGTGAACTTGTGACGGGTTGCATCCAGGTCTATAAGTCTACACGAGTCAATTCTACTTTTGAACGAGGAACATTTTTTGGAGGATGCGGGTAACCCTCATTTCTTCTAAGAGGCCGGCAGGATGTCATTGAAGTCTCCTACAAGGATCCAACCATCATTCATGTTTTGATGTTCATCAATTCACACGCATAGCCCTTTGCAACACTATCTACAAGGTGATGATCAAAATTATAGTGAATAGGCTCAAGAACCTAATGGACAAAGTTGTCTCTCCCCACCAATCAGGATTCATTCACGGGAGAAGAATCTATGATAACATCGTTGTGGCCTATGAGACAGTGCGTAGTATGCATAAAGTCAAAGGTAAAATTGGCCATTTTGTGTGGAAAGTGGACATATTCAAGGCGTGTGATAAATTAAATTAGAGCTTCCTAAGAAATTTTCTGCTCGAAATTGGGCTTCTTGAGAAGATGAGAAACATTATCATGGAAGTAGTTTCAACTGTTAAGATGTCAGTCTTGTGGCATGGATAAAAGAACTCTTACTTCAATACTCATAAAGAAATAAGACAGGGAGATCCAATCTCCCCCTTCCTTTTTGTTCTATGCATGGAAAAGCTCTCACATATGATTCTTGAAGCTGTTGAACAAAGTAAGTGGACGTGCATGAAAGCAGGTAGACATGGTCCCTTAATCTCACACTTAATGTTTGTAGATGACTTGCTGATATTTGGTAAAGCTACTGAAAATCAAATGAGTTTTTTCGGATTAACTGTAAATAGTTTTTTTGGATTAACTGTAAATAGATTCTTGTTGCATACAGATAATCAAGTTTTTTCGGATAAACGGTAAATAGAGTTTTTTGCGGAAATACATTAAATCGAGTTTTTTGAGGGAATTCAGTAAATAGAGTTTTTACAGAAATACAGTAAATTGAGTTTTTTGCGATAATGTATAAAATTATGTTTTTTTTAACAAAAATACAATAACTCGAGTTTCTTACGAAAATACAGTAAATCCATTTTTTTACAGACAGGCAGTAAAACTAGTTTTTTTTACATAAATAAAGTAAATCGTGTGGTTGGTGGAAATACAATAAATCTAGTTTTTCTACATAAATACAGTAAATCATGTTTTTTTACGAAAATACAGTATATCGATTTTTTAACAAAAATACAATAAATCTAGTTTTTTTGCATAAATACATAAAATCGTATTTTTTTCAAAAATGCAGTATATCGATTTTTTAACAGAAATACAGTAAATTTAGTTTTTTGCAGAAACACATAAAATCATGGTTTTTTCGAAAATACAGTAAATTGAGTTTTTTTAAGGAAATACGGTAAATCAAGTTTTTACAAAAATATAGAAAATCTAGTTTTTATCAGGAATACAGAAAATCAAGTTTGTTTTTACTGAAATACAATAAATCGAGTTTTTGTGGAAATACAAAAAATCGAGTTTTTTTACAGAAAAGTGTTTTAAAAAAATAAATGAAAATATTTAAATTTTATTTTTCAAAGTTAAGTTTTTTATTCTATTTTTGGCCTTATTGCTCCCTTTTGAATTTTGGATCCCGTGTATTTGAGAAAAGTTTGCTTTATATCTCTATAATTATACTCATACTCCTACACGTAAAATATTTGGACCGGAATATCTTTATATAAATAGTTTATATTTTAAAAAATATATATTTTTTCTCACTTTTGAGAAAAAATTTGGAAACTCCCAAAAATATATAAATTGGAACATTTTTTTCTAAGTCTTCCAGTTAAAAAATTAATTTTTAAAATAGCATAACACTTTGAAAAAGAGTTTTGTTAGTCAAAAATTTCAATTTGCATACCAGAACATTTTATTTAAAGTGTTCAGGTGATTTAATTTAAAAAAAAAAAAAAATTCAAGACTTTAGACAACCGCTTAAACACATTGCTAAAAGTGGTATTTATTGCAAAAAAGTGTTCCTAAAAAACGCTTTTTCTACACCAGCTCACTTTTAGCAACACGTTAAAACTGTTGCCTAAATTTTTAAATGTTTCGGTAAATGTTTTTGAAAAAATTAAGAGTTTAGGCAACGCTTTTAACCGTTGCTAAAAGTGAACTGATGTAGTAAAACCGTTGTCTAAAGAAACCCTTTGAAAATGAGCAACTTTTTGCAACGCGTTTAAATTGCTGTCTAAAGTCTTGTAAATGTTTTAAAAAATTAAACCACCGGAACACTTTAAATAAGTGTTCCGATATGCAAATTGAAAATTTTGACTACCAGAACTTTTTTTCAAAGTGTTCCGGTATATTAAAAATTAATTTTTTTTATCAGAAGACTTTGAAAAAAGTGTTCTGATTTATATATATTTGGGTGTTTCGAAAGTTTTTCTAAAAAATGAGAAAAAAATAAAAAAAAATTTAAAAATAAACTATTTATACAAGGGTAGTTTTGCACAAAAATTTTGTGTGTAAAAGTATGAGTATAATTGTAGAGGTACAAAGTAAATTTTTATGTATTTGAGAGTTACTATTCTTGAATTTTTTTTGGCCCTCTTATTATGGGACTAAGGCCCAAATTAATTAACCCTTTAAATTGAGAGCTCTATTGTCTGGGCAGAGAATTAGATAGCAGAAGACCAACATTCTTTTCTCTAAGACCACAAATTCCCCGAGCAATAGAAAAATTCTGCAAGTGGCAGGAATTAGAATTAGAGAATCTAGCTATCTTGGTCTTTATCTTAAAATGCCTTTAACAGGTAGGAGTCCAAAAGCTAAGGATTACCAGCACATCATTGACAAGGTCAAGAAGAAATTGTCCATGTGGAAGGCTGAGAATCTCTCCATGGTAAGGAGGCTGAAACTATGCTAAAGAATTACCTACTTGCCAACTCATAAGGTCAAAAGCAATACAATGTGGTAGATCTTGTTGATGACACATGAGATTGGGACGGGAACATGATGAGAACATTGTTTCCTCAGGAAATAACTGAAAAAGTTGCAACCATCCATCCTCCTAGGAAAGACGTCGCAGAAAATGATACCATGTGGGGGAGGCTCAGCTAATGGTAAATTCTCAACTACTACAGCTTATGAAACATTCACTCACACAGGGGACAAAGACATCAATAGGAAGAATATATGGACAATCAAAGTGCCTGAATGAATGAGAATATATATGCAGGATTGGTTATAGCTCAATATGAACTTTAATCTCAGTAGACATGAAGAAGAGAACTGACAAGAAATATAGGCCACTGTGTGTCATAGCATATAAAAGTGGAGAAACAGAAGAATCTTTGATGAAGACTACATCATGCTTCACAACATAACTAGGGTGATCATTAGGTCGTATGAGTCATGTCCTAGAGAAGTTTAAAAGGAGCATAAAGCGGATTTGGAAGGTGTAATAGAAAAACTTAGAATTAATAAATATTTTTAGTACTTGCACTCAATCTCCCTTGAGGATCCAATTTTTTGCATCAAAGATAGTTTCGTATGATTTTACTAGCTGCACCAGCGATAGTGGGACATTGGTGATGTGCTGAGTGACCGTGCAACTAATCTCTTTTTCTCGACTTTCACTGCTACTTCTACCTCGGAAAATTTACTAACCAAGCAATGGCAAATTTGTCTCAGTTTTTCTTAAAAGTAATTTGAACGGCAATGTTATATGGTTTTTTCTAGGTTACCTTATAAAAGAAATGGGTAACTTGTCCACTTATAAATAGACATGTGTAATTCAATATTCTTATAACAATGAAATATATTATTTAAATATTATTATAAGAAAAGTGCTTATTGTTAAGAAAAATTGAAAACAAAAAAGATAAGAATAATCTCAATCATTTATTAGAATTACCACTCCTTGATCTCAACTAAAACATAAATTATTTTTTTTAAAAAAAGAAAAATCTTCGTATAAAACAATGACATGTGTCTATTCTTATATTTGTTCTCCAATTTCATTCCTACTAAATAGCACTACTCATTATTATAGATATTTTATTATATTTTCATATTTTATCCTATTACATTAATTACACTTTATTTTCCCAAATAAAATAACTCTTCATTATCTTCTCTTTCTCTTTTTCTTTCACGTATTTTTACAGAAAAACTATTTTTATTTTGCTTGTAACACATTTTTCTTCTTCAAATTACATTTGTTTTTTTGTAAATTAAGTAACAAGTATTAATATGTGTTCGATTCTTTATCTACAAAATTGTTGCCAACAACTCATATCAATTCAACCATCTTTCCATCTCCACCACAACAATCACAAGTATTTACTTGTTGATATGTTTCTCCTTCAAATTATTCTTCCTTTTTTATAATAATTAGATTGTCGAGTTATTTATTTTTGTCACTGTCAACTCAATGAATTATACAATATTTAATATTTTTATATTCTATATTTTTCAATTGACATATCTCTTCATAATTGTTAATTTTTTTCTTTTTGTGCAGTTGAATAAAATATAAAATAATAATTTATAGAAGGATTATTTAAAAAATGTGCTCATAAGAATTAAATAAAAATTAAATATTATTGGTATATTATATTCGAAAGAAATCATAAATTAAAAAAAGGAAATTAAACAATAAAAATAATTTAATTAGTATGCTTATATTTGGATGAAAGTAATGATAAGAGGCATATATTTCACTCTTCACTCGAAGATTATTACTCTTAGAGACTATAAATTATAAAATTGTAAGAGATGTAGATTTATGTGTATCTTTATTACAAAGACAATAAACAACCTATATCAAAATAATTATGATTTCAAGATATGATTAATCTAATAATTAAAATTTATACTAAAGAAAGAAATAAAAATTTATATCAAAAAGAAAACATAACTATTGTCATTCTAGACTTGAGAAGAAAGAGGAAGGAAATTAAACCCAAAAAAATAAAAATTAATACAAAAAATAAAAAATATTTTATTTCTAAAGTTGTGATGTTCCAAATAATTGTAAGTGAAAGAGACCTATATTTCAATCTTCATTTTAAAATTGTTGTTCGTAGGAATTGAGGTCGATTAAACTCATTTAAATTGCAAAACCTACAAAATAATAATTAAAAATTATATTAGATAATATGAGTATGAAATAAATTTGAACATGATCAAAATATAATTTATGAAATGCATTAGAAAATGATCAAAACTATAAAATTAAAATTTATATGAAAAAATATGGATATGAAATTGATTTGAATTGTTGTAAAAAAATAAAATCTTCCAAGATTCGATAAAGATGGAAAAATCAATTGAATGGGTGTTGAATAATTCACCCATTCATCTTATATTTTTCTATTTTATGCATCAAGTTCTAAAATATACTTGTCATGAAGAAAGTGAGAGGAATTTATATATTTAAGTAGAAAGTGGAACAACTTGATAATATTTGATTAAAATTATAAATTATTATTTGATTAAATTATTATTTGATTAAATTATTATTTGATAATATTCAAGTTATTACTATAAATGATTAATAATATTTTATTAAAATTTCAAAAATCAAGTAATTGTAATTAATTTTAGTTAATAATTGATAATAAATTGAAATAAAGAAAAAAATTATGAGTGTCAAAGACAAATATGATTTTAGTGAATTTTAGCCGTTTTAAATATCAATACATAATTGCAAATAAATGGAAATGAAGACAAATTTATGAGTGCATAATTGAAAATAAAGTAAAATTGAAAAAGAGTGTCAAATTGAAATGTGTAAAACAAATCAAATTGAAAATAGTGTCAATCATCAAATTAAAAAGACAATGAATCATTTTGTTTCTTTAATTTTTAAAATGGCAATTTTAACTCTTTAGTGATTGATGCATTTTCAAAATGATAATTTAGACTCTTTAGTGATGGCTACATTATCACCCTTAAGATTAACTGTATCTAAAGATTTCAAATTCCCACTTTTCGCTCTTCAAACGACTTGTTAGTTAGAGTATGGTAAGAATCAGCAACATCTATTTCATCTTTGCTAATTAAATCACCGTCTTCTATAACCCCTTAAATTACATTTTAAAAGATAACTATTCAGTGAACCGTGCTCTCGCACGGGTAAATTTATTTTAAATATTGTTGAAATAATTGTTCTTAGTTATACATAAGAAAAACATATTTTTATTAGGAAAGTACAACGAAAAATTATAAAATCAAAATAATATACTTTAAATATAATGGTAAAGTTGATAAAAAGTGTATTTAGATATACATATGAATTAAGTTGAATTACATAATTATAAAATAAATAATTATTATATAAATTTAATTATATTAAATAATTAAAAATAGAGAAAAAAAATTATGACATTTAAAAATAAGAACTTTATCGTTAAATAATGATATTTAACTTAATAGTGACCCGTAAAATAAAAATCACGATTAAAGAATAAATTCATTATATAATTTTGTATAAACTCAATTGGTCATAAACCACTGTTATTCTTTCCATTATGATTAAACATAACTCTTGATTTAATATCTCATAGTCAAATTGTTTTTTAAAAGTCATATTTAGGCATGGCAAATAAACCCGGCCTTGCCGCCTCGCCCAAAATTAGCGGGAAAATCCGGTTTAAGGAGTGCGGGTCGGTAAACCTGTTTTTATTCTGGTGGTGCGGGTGGGTGATGGTACCCGCACCCCGCCCCGCCAACTAAATTTATTTTATTTTATTTGTTTTTAATAGTTTTATTACTTATTTACACTTTTTATACTTTTTAATGTTATAATATTATGTTTATTAGAATTATTATTTATTTTTTTGAAAATAAAATTTAAATAAAACTATCAAACTTGAAAAATACTTTTAAAATAATTAAGTATTTAGTTTAATTATTTATTTTTAACTTTATTGAAAAAAATATAAATTTAAAAATAAAATAAAAATTTTATTCGGGCGGGTGCGGGGCGGGTGCGGGTGAACCCGTTTCTTGTTGGGGTGGGGCGGGTGAACAAATTTTAGCCCGACGGTCGGGTCGGTCTGGTCTGGGTGCAGGAGGCGGGTGCGGGTGCAGGTGTCTTAAACCCGCCCCGCCCCATCCCTAGTCATATTCATATATTTGGTATACAATAAAAACAATAAATACATATCATAATAAGTACATATTTAATATTATATAAAATATATTTAGACACATGTAAATTTGAAATGAATGATTTAATTATAAATAAAGAATGATTATATAAATTCAATTGTATTAAATAATTATATACAGATTTTTCTTGATTTTAAGAAATAAAATCAAAAGAATTTTAATATTCGGGGATCATTTCCAAAAAAACAATAAGATACAAGGATGAAAATAAAAAACTTGTCAACTTACAATGACCAAAAAGACTATTTATACCTAAAAATAATTATTAATTAAAATAAAACATATATTAGATTGATAATGACTCGTGAGATAAAAAAATTATTGTATGCAATATAAAATATATTTTAGTACAAATACATATTTTAAAATGATTTATTTAATTATGAATTGAACAATTATTATATAAATTTAATTGTATTAAATAATCAATCAAAAATGAAAAAGAAATTGTAAGATGGAGAAAAAAAATTAATATTTAAAGTCTATCAAAATAAAATAATATTTGATTAAAATAAAATAATATTTGATTAAAATAAAATAAATATTATGTTAATAATGATCCATAAAATATAAAAAAAATAATTTTATTAAAAATATATTATTATTATTATTATTATTATTATTATTATTTCTTTTTTTAGTGTTATCGAGACATAGGTCTTAATTATATTGAATTTTATGACTTGTTTACATTAATCTTTGATAATATGATTTACTTTAAATGTGAGGTAAACAAATATTTGTTATGATTTTGCTAGCACATGTATGATCAATGTACATATATGTATAATATATTTGTTTTGAAATTGATTTCAATACATATGCGATATATTGTTTTAAATATAGTACTTTGATAAAAGCTTCAGCGTGCTTTTGCATTTACTAAGACTAAATTTCTTAAATCAACAAAGTGATTTTTAATTAGTATTTGTTTGCTCTCGGAAACACAATAAACTTGAGATTGATTTCATAAAAAAGAGAAAAAGATCGGGTGCTTACTACTTGAACATAAACTTCTCTTATAATCCACGTAATTCGTAATTAATGTTTTAGATGAAAAATACCATGGAGCTTTTAGTGTCTACTACTTTGATATGTTAGAATAAAAATTGAACACAATAGCTTTTAGTGTAGACTGAAACATTGCAGAATAATTACAATAATAAACTAATTACAACCATCCTGTTACTGAATCTACAGCAAAATAACAGGTGCAAATAACATTCAAATATTGATTCACTATTTGACAACATAGACACCCCAAAAATATATATTATCTCCATTAACAGCCCAAAAAATATGCTTTGGCTTCCAATCTTGCATTTAAAAATATTTCAAAAGTCACTAAACATGAACACACAAATGAATGCCCATTCAATATATAGTATTAACAGTAGACATATGTGACAAATTATTCCAACTTTAAGATAACTAACCCTTTGTGCTCCATCAGCTCAAGTGACTATCATTGTTTCATCCATCAGGCTCATGTGGTCCTCTTTGTGCTTGCATCTTATTTGCAGCTTTCCATGTTATGCTTATCACTTCATTAATGTGAAAACCCTCTTGTTGTATTATGGTTGCTAAAAAAATTCTCTTTTTATTTCAACTATATAATATGAACGCATTGTAGGTAAAAATGAAAACAATGAAGGGGTGTCCTCTTTTTATGGTGATGCAGTCTATTTAATTCATACCTGTCGTTTGCATAGAATCCTTGACATTACTGTCGGCTTTTCGGGTGAGTCAAAATCAATGTTATCATCCGATGAGAGGTTTGAATCACCAAGTTCCTGCATAAATAAGCCTTACAGAACCAATCACAATTAACAGTCAGCATGTACACTATAAGCCATCCAAATAGTTTAAAACAGTTCGGTTTCGAATGACCATCAGGTAGTCCAAAATAGGCCATATGAATCCAATGCAATATCCAAATGCTTTTTTACACAAAAACCAAATCAAATTCTCATCAACATCATTCAAATTACAGTGCAAATCACACTACAATATCAATGTTTTCAAGGTATAAATGCCAAAACTCACAAACACATGGTCACCTATAGCCTACAAACATGCTATGTTCAAAATGAAACACAATGTACACATATGGTCCATGACTGTTCTAAATTAAAGGTAAAAAAAGCATTTCCTCAAGCATTGACAATTCAAAACAACTTTATATCATAAGACTGCCAATTAACTTCCACCCCTACAAAATCAATTCAAACCAATTGTCTTTCCTCACACAGTATAGCACCAATCCAACTTCTGTAACATCTTATTTCTACCCCAAGTAATTATAAGGAAATTAGAGTGCAAAATTTTCGACAAACATATGAGATATCACATTTTCAACTTAGAACAACTTCATATAACCACAATTAATTCAGATACATAACACTGGTTCGGATAAACTGATAACAGTCTGATTTATTCTTTTGAAAACAAAACAACTTTTATTAATAAGCGGCTTCACATAGTTCAACTTATAATGACATAACCTCATGTCTAACTCAAAACAACTTTAATATAACGATTCTTTAATAACAACAACTTAAGATTCAACTACTAAAACAATAACAACAATTAAATGACAATCGTTCATCCCCCGAGTGCTACGTATCAGAGCAACTAAACCGACTTGGACTAACAACAACTAATTCCTCAATTCTCGAATACCTGCACGTTATCAGTATAAAGGCAACGGCTAAACAAATAAAAAGTGTGAGATATCTAATGATATAATTGAATGCATGATAAATAATATATTAGATCAGATTATATAGAATCACCATTTTGCAACTTATAATAACAATTATAACAATAGAATCAGTAACAGTTATATAATAACAACAATTATATCACAACAACATTTCCAATACAACATAACATCTATTTCACAACTTATGAATAACGACAACAACTCAGATCAATCAACACATCAACATAACAACTATAATTATGCAACTTCAAATGCATCTCAACTGTGCACATACATGTGGTACCATTGGAGTAAAACCCTCAACTTAAAAATCTACCAGTTTACCGAGGCATCAACAAGGCATAAGCCTTCAACTTAATATTTTGCCAATCCAGGCCAACATGATACCAATCCAGGCCAACTTAATAATGCAGTGTATGCCATGCGACCTCAACTTCAACAACAAAATCAAGACAACAACAGCAACATAACAACTAGTCAATCGCACTTCAATATTGGCCATAGGCCTACAACTTAGTAACAATTCAATATTGGCTAAAAGCCTACAACTTAGTAACAATTCAACATTGACTAAAAGTCTACAACTTAGTAACAATTCAACATTGGCTAAAAGCCTACGACTTAATATTTGCCCATAATTATAGGCAATACAATAACATCATCATCAACATCATAAACGTCATGCAACAGTATTACATCATAACAGCATTATAGACCTCGTTATAATAACAATATAACAGCAACATAACAACAACATAACAACAACATAACAGCAAAATAACAGCAACTTAACAACAGTAACAACGTGCAACAACCAGAACACCTGGTTCAACAATTACTCAATATTACACACAAAAATCACATTGATTCATCAAAAGTTCATCTACTGTGTTTGAAAATATTTTTATAAGATAGATCATAACAACGGTTCAAACGGCACTTAAATCAGAGTTACGGTTGCAAAGATATAACCAAAACAGTTTTCAAAGGTATTTTTCATTTTTCATACAGTATGTGTCGATGCATAAGCCCATGTGTCGACTCATCCTTTAAAAATTCCAATTTTTCAAACAGCATGTATCGACGCATAAGTCCAAGTGTCGGTTCATCCTTTAAAATTTCCAATTTTTCAAACAACTTGTATCGACGCATAAGTCGTATGTGTCGACTCATACATCATTCCAGATTCTGTTTCTCAAAGGTTTTAACATCATGTGTCGATCCATAGCTATTTCTATCGACGTATACTGAATTTAAACTTCTGTTTTTAAAACTCAATACAGTATGTATCGATACATGGCATCTTGTGTCGACACATGTTGCATAAAAATGCCCAAATATCAGTTTCAGCAACCCAGTTCCATGTACATCTTTGATTTAATGTCCCAACATCCCAACAGTCCACAACAACACGTCGTGGTTAATTACACACCAATTCGTTCATAAATTTTCATGGATTATCAAGCATCAATTTGGGATCAAACCATAACAATCAAAACACCAAAACAAGGTAAAATGTATAAACCTCATCCCACATATCATCCATCATGTATCTTTTTATAGAGTTAGAACCTCACTCTTACCTCTTTGGATTGATGGCAGCTCTAAACCTTAATCGGATTTCCGAAACCTTGGCTCTAGCACTTCCTTTGCTCTTGCCTTCTTCTCCAAAACTCTATTCCTCTTTCTCTTCTTTTTGCTACTAGTAACTACTACTACTTCTTATTTATATAACTTACTAACTTATCTTAATGGGCCTAACAAATAACACCCCCTATTTTGCTATTTCTCACTTACAACTTAACCCAACTAATTTAATTAACATTCTATTAAAACTTGTATTATTTCTAATATTAATTTCTTCAACGTAATCAATTTTATTAATTCTCCGACTAACCGAATAAAATCTGACTTTAACTTAATAATCCAAATACGTTTTCCAAAATAATCCCGACAAATCCGATTGATTCTCGAACTTCGAGTAAATCCAATAATTAAATCCTTAAATAATTTAACTAACCAATTAATTAAATTCAGGGCATTACAACTTCACTCTTAACCCGTCATGAAATTGTTCACACTAACATCTATTAACTAATTTTCAGCTCACCACCTTTAGACTTTCTTTCTCTTTAAGATTTCAATGATGCTTCTCATTATCTTTGTCCTATTGTGGTACCTTGATGTTGGTTGTATACCAATAACATCTAAGAACCTTTTCATTTTGTCTCTTGTGCTTGTTTTACTTGTTGACTTGTATGCTTGCTTAAGTTGACTTTAGGGTTGGATTTTGACTTCTTCCTTTGCTAGCTTTTATGTTATTTGTAGTGGTGATGTTTGTCATTTGATTTTTGCTATGTGTGAGTGTTACCTCAATGTGTTTATCTTCTTACTCCACTCTTACATGACACCTTGAAAGCATGATCACACAAGTGTACATTTGCACACACTCCACCACATACTTTTTGATGCATATTTATGTTTGCTCATGATAATTTGCTTGTGAATATTCATGATGATTGTGTATATGATGTGAATGTGTTATTACTATGCTATCTACTGAATTTCTTGCCTTGTTATATTTCAAATTTCACTTCTCTTCATCTATGCACCACAACACCTTATTTGACCTTTTAGATGCATTCTAGGTCAACTTTTTGACTAGTTTTTGTACTAAGTGTTGCATATGTGCTCTTTTGAGTTCCTTATAATTTTATTGTATTTAACATAATTCTTACCTTATTATATGTTTCTTCTGATCTCACACTTATGTGACACTTAGCACAAGTATGCTCAAGCACACACATTCACATACACACACCTTTTCACACACTTACATGGATTGATTTTGTTCTCCTTAAGTGATTTGTTTGTGAATCTATTTTGTGCATGTTTGTATGTTTTGATTGATGTATTGGATCATTAACTATTATGTTGCATGTATCTTTACCTTGCATGGTTCATTTCTTTTCATCTATGCCTTTTTTATGATTTTCTTTTGACTTGTAAATACTTTCTCGGTCAAAGTTTGGACAAGTTTTTGTGCTAAGTGTCGTAGTTGAATTCTTGTGATATTTTCTTTATGATTTGATTGTGAATTCTTTTATGTAATGTTGTTACTGTATTCATTTCACTTGACACCTTACATGATTGTTTTCTCACTTGTTTTCACTTCATTTTTCTTTTTCTTCTCTTTCTTTCTACTTGTTTGTGTTTGGTTTGTGTGCTTCTCCCAAAGCACTTTGATTGCTTCTTCCTCTTTTATCATTTGGTTTTATTTAACCAAAATGATTGATCTTATAGCTTTCCCTTAGGATCACTCGATTAGGTTAGTTATCGAGCTTTGACATTAAGGTAGGTATCCATGCATGTCAACATTAGGTAAATAATCTAAGTAGTTTCTGCTGTTTATATCCATAACCTAGGAACAACTTTGTATGATAATAATTAGGATTTGAAGTAGGTTAGTTCCCCTTAGACATTTTACCTTTATCCTTTTGCATTCCTAAAATTAAAACTTTGTTTTGTCAATTGCATTAAGGCATTCTAATAATATTGAAACCTTTTTTCCAAAGTAAAAGATACAAACCAAATCATGTAGTGTCTTAGGTCGTTCCATCGTCCCCTTCTGTTGTTGACATTTCGTCGTCCCCTCTGTTGTTGATATTTCGTCGTCCCTTCTGTGACTGACGTTCTATCGTCCCTGTCTGCTGACATTCTGTTGTCCCGTCTGTAGTTGATGTTTCGTCTTCGTGAAGGTGTTTCGTCATCGTTGTTTGTTGTCTCGTCTTTTAAACTAAAAAACACAAACCAACCAAAATATGTGATCCGAACTACGACGCTCTGACTTTCTCATTGCACGGGAGAATACGTAGGCATCCTGTCACGGGGCTTGATCGAGCAACCTTTGTAAATATTTTCTTCTTTTCCCCGTGTTTTCTTTCTTTTATTTCTTTATTCTTTATTCCTTTTGCATGCATTATACCTCATATACAGATATAGTTAGATTTTTATACACATTAGATAGAAAGTAAAAGCGGATATCGTATAGTACTATGGACGTGTGGGGTGCTAATACCTTCCCCTCGCGTAACAGACTTCCTTACCCAATCTCTTGGTCGCAAGACTGTGATTTCTCTGTTTTAGGTTTACTCGATGTTTATCTTTCCCTCTCAACAGGATAAAAAATGTTCGATGACGACTTCATTAATTTACATTTCTTTGATTTTCGACCGGTTCTTTCAATAATATTGAACTTTAAAAAAAAAGAAGATAAAAACTCATGCTGATTGTTAAAATATTCGTTAAAATTGCATAAATTTCACCTTTTCCAATTTTTTTTTGTTTTTGATCAATTTTCCAAAGTGAAATTTTTTGCCCAAATATATGATTAGGAACACTAATCAAATATTGTTTTCATCTAGAAATCAAATCTAGTATTTTTTGGATTGCATCTTTATTGGTAGCTCTTTTATCTCGTTAATTTATACCAATTATGACGCTTATTTTTTAAGGGAATACCTTTTAAGTAGCGTTTATTGAGAGGAGTGGTATTAATAATTACTACTTTAAATTTTGATGAATTTTGTTCTTTTTATTTTTAATTAATTCAAATGTGTAACTCTTGAGTATATAGGGTTTTGTTTAGGGATATCAATAGGCAAGGTTTGGACATGGTATCATACTATTCGTTCTTATATTTAGAGTTTAAAAAAAATTGTACATGAGTCCAAATCTGCGTGGGCACCAATATTCATACTTGTGTCTGTAGTCTAGTAGGTACATTAATACTCATACTCGTATACGTTTATCGGCGTTTGTAGTAAAATTAATGTTTTAAAAATTGAACCGGATCGGTAGGTCGAATCGATCGAGCCAGAAACCGGTCAAATATCCTACCTGGTTCAATTGTTGGATCGGATATGTCGTTAAACCGACACGAACCGGTAAGAACCGATAAAAATAGAAAAAACCAAAAAAATCGACAGTTTTTCAAAACCGGTGGTTCAATTGCTTTTTATAATTTATTTTTTTAATTTTAAAATTTGTTTGCAGTTATATATATTTTTATTATCTTATTAAAACATTATATTTAAATAAAAATAAAAATAAAAAAATTATTTAATTTATTATATTATTTATAGAGAAAATATTGTAAATGCGGTTGATTTTGTTGTAGATAATTTTGATATTGAAGAAGGATATCTCAATATTGAAATAATATTTACTCTTTGAAACTAAATTTAATAGACAGTGTGGTTATTTTATTATAAATTATTCAATTGTATTATGTTGCAATTAATCTTTGTAATTATGTACTATTTTATTATATATGATACATATATTTAAAATTTAAATTTAAATTATCAAATTGTAAATTTATTCTTGATATGATATTTTTAAAATTTAAATTATCAAATTATAATTTTATTTATGATATGATATTTTTTAAAAAAATTAAGTCATAGTTATATTTTTTAGAGATTGAATCATCCGTTTCGACAAGTTTTATATTTATATAATTTTGTTATAAAGACCGAGCTATTCAATCGAGTTATCCGGTTTAGTCATGCGGTTCAATCAGTGACCTAGTGGTTCGAGCAATAAACCAGTAATTCAGTACCTTCACCAGTTTGATGTCCGGTCTAATTTTTAAAATTTTGAGTAAAATTAAATTAATTATTTACAAAATATTATATAATTTAAGTTTTTTTAACAATATTAAAAAATTAAGGTTATTATTATTGAATTAAAAAATAAATAAACATTTCTAATAAAATTCTATTAAAATGTATATGATTTAATAGTGATATATTTTTAAAAAAATCAAAAACATACACTTTTATATAATAATATAAATAATATTGTATAAATATATAATGTAGGTATGGGATAGGGTGAATAGTAAGATATTTGTGTTGGCATTTATACCTATTTATCAATTATCTTTGCTCGTACCTGTATTTATTTTTGTGGATTTTTACCCACCCATTATAAATATTTTTGTGGATAATGAACTAATTTGTCAATCCCTAATTTTGTTTTGCCGTTTTGTTCAGTTGTACAGTTAGGTGGCTTTATATATAAAATAAAAACAGAAAGGCTTTTGGAGAATATTAATAACATACACCGATTATAAAACTCTCGCAGTTATGCAAAACTTATGCCTCTTCATATTGTTTTAAATTCACTAATAAAAAAGCATATATAGTTTGAAATTGATATTTGCTTACTAATAGGATAGGAGATTTGAACATTTAAAAAAAAAAAAAAAAAATAGGAATTCTCCCACAAACATTATTCACTTTTAAACTATACTAGAAACTAGAGATGCAAAAGCAAGATATATGGCACATGACCAGCTTATGCCTTATGTGAGCTGGGTTTTTATTTTTGAAAAAATTATAAGAACTAATGTGACATTATACATCATATTTGTTCTTCTAATTAAATTAGTAAAGAATTATAAAAACTAATATGACATTAACGCCATTATGTGAAGTCTAACTCATTTATATAAAATATTTGTAAAATAAATAATATCATTATTTATAAATTCTTTCGAAGTTGTATGTCTAATTAATGTGAAATTTAGTATTTTCTCAATACACAATTTTCACTTCCCAACACTTTTAAGTTTAGTGTTTGGATATATACAATGGAGAGATTTATAGTCAGGAATAAACTTATATAATAGATTATGTGGGCTAGTGCCCCACTAAAAAATCTAAAAATAAAGAATAAAAATTAGTAATTAGTTTAATTTATTAAGTTGGCCGCACATAATAAATAATTAATAAATAATTGTCTTGATATTTATACATGTGAATAGCTGAAGTAATATTTATGAAAGTATCATTTATTAGATATTTTAATTATCAAATTTTTTTAAAGATAAATTTGATTATCAAATATATTTTCAGTTTATCATTTGTCATTAGAATTAATAACAAAATAATTTTGTGGATCCATTCGCAGTGTTGTAAGGTAGATTGACAATGCCTTACATCTTAAATAGTAAAATGATTTTTCTCTATAAAAAAATCGTGTTGCAAAATTTTTATTGAATTTGAAAATCAGAACCATTGTTAAATATTTTATAAAAAAATGGAAGGATAAATTTCAATTTAATTATGCTTTGAAAAATAATTGTTAAATACATTTAAATATATATATATATATATATATATATATATATATATATATATATATATATATATATATATATATATATATATATATATATATATATATATATATATATATATATATATATATATATATATATATATATATATATACTAATTATTTTAGATATAATTTGTAAGAATAAGATTTGATCTTGTATTTGATATTTATTTTTGATGCTAACAATGCATTGTTTCTTAGAGAACAATTTTGCACCCTAATTATTTCGTCTAATGTGTAGTTTTTGCTAACAAGTTTTGGTTATGATAGAAAGACATGTGACATTATCATATTCTAGAGTCAACACACTCGGACTCTAGAGAGACTCAAGTGTGTGTTATAAGATCTAGTCAAGTTCTAGAATGTCTCTTCTACCATGTTAGTAGAGTTTGTATCTTGTTATGGTGCTGCCACTCTTGTTGTTTGGTTGAGAAATTTAGTGACTGGACTTCGCATTATTGATTCCATTGCTAAGACGTTAAAGCTTTATTCTGATAATAGTGCAGTTGTGTTCTACTTTAAGAATAATAAATTTTTAGTTGTTCTAAACATTTGAAATTGAAGTGTTTAAGTGTTAGCGATCTTGTGTACAAAAATGACATTGTTGTTGAATACATTGGTTTTGATTTCATGCTAGATGATCTTCTAACCAAGGGAATTAGGCCCATTGTGTTCAAAAGTCATGTTGAGAATATGGGCATAGTGAGTTCTTTTGATGTACTTGGTTAGTAGGAGTTTATTCTTTATGTCATTTTCTTATCATGTTGTATTTATTTTAGACACTTTAAGTATTGGATTGTCAAGTATTTTCTATTTTGAGCAAGTAACATTACAATGAAAATTATTATTATTATTATTATTATTATTATTATTATTATTATTATTATTATTATTATTATTATTATTATTATTATTATTATTATTATTTGCCATTGCTTATATGTTAATTGTTAAAATTGGGACTCGATGTCATTGGGACCATTATACCTATGGTCGACACTAGTTTGGAGTTCAAGGTATGGTTATAATTTTGAGCTCGCCATATTTGGGACCATTATGCTGGTGGTCGATGTCATATTGGAGTTGAGGTATGATTTTAAGCTCGGTGTTGTCAAGACCATTATGCTCGTGGTCGACACCATATTGTAGTTGAGACATTATGGTTTATAAAACATGAAATGTCTTTTGCTTTAAGGCGTTTGAGAGAAATTGTTAAGGACTAACAAAGAAAATAGTAGTTTGGTTGTTGGATCACATTGGCATGTTATTTTCTTACCACACTATACATTGATGATTAGTTGACGGAGTTCGTAGTACCTGCAACTATGAAAGGTTTTATGTCAATGAGGGATATAATAATCACCATAATTCAATATTGCTTGACTTTTGTTGGATGAAGTTATGTTCAGATATTGCACCTGAAGTCATGCATTTCCTTAAAATGTGACCGCATTTTAAGGAATTAGTCAATAACCCGAGAGTCATTTTCAAAATGTGTTTTTAAAATTAAAATCACATAATTGATTTTCCCAGGTGGGAGAATGTTAGATTTATTTAATGATCTGGTTTGTTGATCATAATCGAAGATGGCTGGCGAGAATGGAGATCCTTTGAGCAATGCTTGATGATGAGGAGGGGTGGTATACCTACAAGGCACTTTGATGCTAAAGTAAGCAAATGTTTAAGATGAGAAAAATGAATATTAAGGTTGTTTTAGAGGAAGAATGTGTTACCTTTCCCTCAAAGGTATGATGGTTTATATAATGATCTTATGAGGGTTCCCATTGGCTACTATATTTGGGCCTGGATATACGGGTCCGTGGATATAGCTAATCTGGGCTGACCTGGTGAGACCGAGCACTAACGCTCGGAACTAGCCATTGTGTCGACTAGACGGGGTCATAACAAGCATAGTCCTTGATGAGTGGAACCGAATTGATCCGCCCGTCGGAAGTCGAGCAAGATGAACCAGGTGGCGTGCGGAGTGGGCGGAGAGAATCCTTTAGAACACTATTTGTCCTTAGCGGTTTGTTGTCGGTCAAAATGAGGGGATCTTCCCGACAAGTATTCAGGAAGTCTAGAACACTAGCCCCCAAGTCATTTCATCTGGTCATAGAGGTGACGACTTGATTTAGAGGAGTACAGACGAGGTTATTTTATCGGGGGAATGAAGCGTTGTCGAGGAACTAAAAGGTTGAAGAATTTGAAGAGTTTTCGTCAACGTGACCTCAAGCCGTGTGTAATGATTGCTTGGCAGACCTAGGTGATAAGGAGTAATGATGACTCTCTTAGGTTCCCTAGGTAGGAGTAATCTCACGCACGGAGTGAAGTCTATAAAAGGGGGGAAAGCCTTTCATTTAGTAACTTTTCTCCGTTTGATCTCGCTCGTTCGTGCTCGACTTCAACGTTCATCAATCCGAGGGACTAATTTAGGGTGGTTCAGAGTCATCTTCGTCTTCCACCATCGTATTAGCGCTCCGATCATCCGTTCTAAAGCTTCCAATACTCTCAAACAGTATGTTTTTGAATCTTTTGCTTAAATTTACCTGATTAAGTTTGAAAATCTCGTTTTTTTCATATAAATGTATGTGGTTAGGGTTTTGAATTTTAGGAATTCCTTTTGCGGTGAGCGGTTGCCCCGCCTCCCTTCGTCGTTCCACGCCATTTTGGGCCCCCTGTGTGTCTCTTTCTTTGAATTAGGAGGATTCAGATTTAAGTGTTTATCTATTTGAGATAGGGTCGTTGACCGAGGATGAAACCCTCGCCCGTTCGAGCCCTTTCACTCTGTTTTTCAAGTATTGCGATGGACATTAGTGAAGATAGTTGCGAAGGCTCTAGGAGTTCCGAGATAGAGTATTATGATTTCTCTACTGATGAAGGAAGTGCTTTGGTGAAGGTCCTGAGGGAGGAGCCCCCATCCACCGAGGGCGAGGCCGATCCTACTATTATGGTCGGCGGGAAAGATCCAAATATTTGGGTGGCTCCAGACGCTCGGTTGAGAGGGTCGTATTTCACTACTCGTTAGAACGAGGTCTTTGACAAGGTAGATTGGTACGATCCCAATGGAGATGATGCAGACGTAGCAGAGGGTCGAAAGGATTGGATCATTTACATCCCCGCGTCTGAGCATCGGATTTGCTCGATATACAAGTCTAATCACATCTCTGTATTTGATATTTGGTTTAGGGAACTAAGGTTTCGTCTTCCCTTCACTGATCTGCAGATGGCGATGTTTGACCACCTTCGGTTGGCTCCATCCCAGCTCTATCCTAACGCGATAGCTTTTATCAGGGAGTTCGAGATTGTATGTGAATTCTTGGAGATTGGTGCTACCCTCCCCTTGTTCTTATATATCTTATGCCTCCAAAGAAATTTGGCCAAGGTGGATGGAGTGATTCGATGGAGTTGGGTATCAATTCGACAGCAGAACGGGAAGTTCTTCAAGCCCTACCAAGAGTCTGTCTGTTTCTTCAAGGATAAGTTTATATTAGTCTGACCGATCACCGAGCGGGCCCTGTTTAACGTGTTTACAAGGACTCCCGCTTTTGAGGAGGATGGTTCTCCTAAGATGAACTAAAAGGGGGAACAGGTGTATCAACTTGTGTCAAAGTTTAATTTTCACTGGAAGAAGGAGCATTTCGAGATGAATGCGGACCAATACGTGTGGGCCAAAGAGGAACTAGATGCGGAGGATTTGGCTAGCCTCGGCGTGCTATCATCCTATTTCGAGGGTCTTCCCCAAGTCCAGCGTATGGGAAAAAGGGGAAGAACGCTCGTGGGAGAAGATGGGGGCGTGTTTTTGAACCCCGACTTATTAATGTGAGGGATCTCCTTCTGAGAGGCGATCCTAAGGCTTATTTTGGTAGATGATTTGATATTAAATATTTGTGCACCATTTTTCTTTTATGTTATTGCGGAGTGTTTTTCATATTTGTCCGGTTATAATCCAAATTCTTTCTATTTATTGCAGCTAAGATGTATCCAACACGTGAGCGTATATCCCTGCAGGGGAAGGACGGGATCTCCGAGCGATCTGGGGGTGACCCCTAAAGCCACTCCAGGGAAGTCATCGACAAGTTGTGCGACTGGGGCACTATCCCTTCAGCGGACTCCTTCGAGACATAAGAGGATTCAGGCTGAAGGAACGGTGGATCTAATTGGGGGGAGAGGTAAAGGGAAATTTGATCTCCACCCTTTGCTAGCTCGACCAAGTTTATTTTGAGAATACAAGCGTGAATTTTCCTGTGCGGAATCCCTCCTGCTGGAAGAGATGGACCAACCGTCCAAAAACGCGACTCTAGCTAAGGATACGCATTTTTGAGATGGTTGCTGCTTATTCCGAGATCGGTCAATCTCCCGAGGTTGAACTTTAAGAGCTTAAGACCAAGCTGAAGGAGATGAAGGAGGTCAATAAGAACAGGGAGGAGACTCGGAAAAAATTATCCACTGACCTCAAATGGACTGTCGAGGAGTGCGATGTAGCTCGAAAGGACAAGCAACTTCTAGCTGACGAAGTTACGTGGTTGAAGGCTGATTTTTCTCTAATCGAGGGGGAATCTGAAGAGTTCACGGGATTGAGCATCCGAGCATATTTGATCAGGTGAATACAACTGGCTTATGATGATGCAGTGGTTGCTTTGACGGAGAGTTTTGAGAATGTCTTAGCCCTGATACGCACTTTGAATTCGGGTGTGAAATTGGTGACCGACGAAATGAGGGTTCACCATTATGTCGAAGAAGGTGTGATAAAGAGGCCTACTTTCCTTTATGATATGATTGTGGAAGAGACTCCCCCGCAAGTGACCCCCGAAGAAGATTCGACCCTACCTGCCGAGTGAACTCCAGTCTTGCTTTTGATGTGTTGGTTTTGTATTGTGTTTGTTTGGGCATGGCCCGTTTTATGTAATGGCAGTTTTGGTCTTTGTGACCATTTTGATATTTATTTTGTTGGGGTGGAGTCCTCGTGGAAACTCTAGGACAAATTCGACCCACGTGGTTGTTAATGTAATCTTAATATTTTGTTGTTGTTATAACTTGTTGCATTCTTGTGATATTTATTGTTTGGGGTATTCTCGTTCTTCGCTAGTGTGGGGTGACTAATCGAAGGGGTCCAATTTGTTTGCTAGGCTTGATCCAGAACTCAAGTCTCGATTAAAGACTTGAGATCGGTGGTGTGAATGTCCCATCGCAAGCTGGGTGTTCTGTCGGGCGAGGTACTTAGACAATGGGGCTTGTTTGAGTCCCTTGTGTTGTCGTGAGGATCTAGCTCATTGAATAAATAGAGCAAGTATCCTTTTGGTGTCGTGATATCGTGGATCGTTGGTATTGGGGCATGCACCAGATGTCGAGCTATTGATGTTCGGATAATTTCCTGAGACGTGTCGACTGTGTGTGCCTTAACTATAATATTGTTTAAGTTTTTCGACGTTCCATGATTGAGCAAGTTGTTCCCCTTGGATATTTTCTAAGTAGTAGGATCTCGTTCCTGTTTTGGCGTAAACGCAGTAGGGACCCTCCTAGTTCACTATGAGTTTTCCTTCGGTGGAGCTTTTAAGGTTTCACTTAAGGACTAAGCTCCCGACGTCGAACTCGCGTGGGGTGACTTTGGCGTCATAGTAGAGGGTTATTCTTTGTTTGAGAGAGTCTTATCTCAAGGTATCTCTTGTTCATATCTCCTCGACAAGATCGAGTTCTTCTTTCAAGGTCTGGTCGTTCATTTCTTCGTCGAGCGGAGGTTCGATTCTCCTCGATATCTTGACCATCTTTACTGGAATGATAGACTTGGTTTCGTATGTTAATTGAAAGGGGATCTCCTCGGTTTTGAATGAGGAGAAGTTCGATAAGCCCAAAGTACGTTGTGTAGCTCTTCGACCCATTTCTTCTCTGTGTCGTCCAGTCTTTGTCTGAGACCTCGTAGTATAACTCTGTTTGCGGCTTCTTCATGTCCGTTGGTTTGCGAATGTTCGAATGAAGTGACGTGTTGCACGGTTCCCAAATGGGCAATGAAGTCTTGAAAGTTTCTATCAGTGAATTATGTCCCGTTGTCGGTGACTATATCTTGTGGTATGTCGAACCGGGCAAGTATGTTTCTCTTAAACGTAAGATGTTTTGAGCAGTGATCTTGGCTAATAATTTGGCCTCTATCTATTTGGTGAAGTAGTCGATGCATACTATCAAGTACTTGTTTTGGTAGGCCCCTATGACAAATGGACCGAGGATATCTATCCTCCACCACGAGAAGGGCCAAGGGGACAAGAGGGATTTAAGTTCGCTCGGAGGAGCCAGATGCATGTGTCTGTGACGCTGGCAGTTATTGCACTTTTTCACTTCCTTCTTGGCGTTGAGTTGCATGGTCGACCAATAATATCCCGCCTTTAGGGCTTATCTAGCAAGTGATTTTCCTCCTAGATGTTGGACGTTGATGCCTTCATGTATCTCTTTTAGTATGTAGGGCACTTTGGTTTCTTCGACACATTTCAGGAGGGGGTGGAGAATCCCCTTATGTAGAGTTTACCTTAGATGATGACATATGAACATGCCCTTCGTTTGATGATGCTCGCTTCTTTGGGGTCGTCTGGAAAGGTCTTGCTTGCGATATATTTATGGACAAGCGTCATCCAAGAAACATTTTCTTCAATAACGAGCACGTTGTGGCCGAGGTGTTTTTTCTCGATGCTTGGTCGCAGGAGTATTTCTTGGATTACTGACTTGTTTCCCCCTTTTGTTTTCGTGCTGACGAGTTTGGATAGAATGTCAGCTCGAGTGTTATGTTATCGAGGGATATGTTGCACATTGACTGATATGAATTTCTTCAGATTTTCCTGGACGAAGGCCCAATATTCTTCTAGTTGATCGTTCTTCACCTAGTATTTGCCTCTAACTTGGGGGGCCACAAGTTATGAGTTCGTGAGGATTTTGACTTCTCTGTCTCCCATATCCTCGGCAAGGCGGAGACCAACGAGGAAGGCTTCATACTCTTCTTGGTTATTGGAAGTGTGGAATGAGAGTGAGAGGGATTCCTCGACGATGATCCCTTCCCCGTTTTCCAAAATTATGCTTGCTCCACTTCCGGTCGAACTGGAAGCTCCGTCGACGTATATTGTCCACTTGTGACTCCCTTCGTGGGATGCGGGGAAGGTCATTTCTACCACGAAATCAGCTAGAACTTGGGGTTTGAGGGCCTTTCTGCTTTCGTACCTGATATCAAACTCGGATATCTCCAAGGACCATTTGAGCATCTGCCCGACCATGTCTGGTCGACCTAGAAGTTGCTTGATGGGTTGGTCTATCTGAACTATGATGGTGTGTGCTAGGAAGTAGTGTCGGAATCGTCTCGCTACGTTGAATAATGTTAGGGCTATCTTTCGATATGTTGGTATCTTACTTTAGGCCCTTGTAGAGCTTTGCTTGTGAAATAGATCGATTTTTGTCCTTCGCGGGTTTCTCGGATGAGAGTCACGCTGACGAACTCAGGCGTTACGGCTAGGTAGAGATATAATATCTCTTCCTTATTTGGTCGAGACAATACGGGAGGTTAGGACGGTGTCCACTTAAGATGGAGTAAGGCTTGTTCATACTCCTTGGACCAGTCAAACCCAGCCTCTTCCTCATCAGCTTGAAGAATGAGAGTGCTTGTTGTGTTGACCTTGCGAAAATTCGTGATAACGAGGTGAGCACCTCGTTCAGTGTCTGAATAGATTTTTTGGATTTGGGAGTGGGTAATTCTGAGAATGCCCGACATTTGTCGAGGTTGGCCTCTATGCCACGCTCGGGAGGTAGAAACCGAGGAATTTCGCAGCCCAAAATCTGAAGGTGCATTTTTCGGGGTTGAATCTCATTTTGACGCTCTTGGCTTGATCGAAGACTTTCCCGAGGTGTAAGGCGTGGTCGACTTCCTCTTATAATTTTACGATCATGTCTTCCATGTACACCTCGAGCATGTCCCCAATTTTTCCCTAAAAAACTTTTTCATCATTCGTTGGTATGTCGCGTCGACGTTCTTCAGACCGAAGGGCATCACATTATAGTAATGATTCCCCGATTCAGTCATGAAGGCCGTGTATATTTTTATTTTTTGGCCATGGGAATTTGGTTATACCCAGAGTAAGCGTCCATGAATGAAAGTCATTTAAAACCTGCAGAGTTATCAACGAGTTTATCTATGTTAGGCAGGGGGTAGGTGTCATTGGGACATATCTTATTAAGATCAGAGTAATCAATGCACATACGCTATTTTCCATTATTGTTTTTGACAAGTATAGTGTTGGACAACCAAGTGGTATACCGGGCTTCCGACATAAAGTTGGCTTCTAGAAGGTCCCTAACAGCTTGCTCTGCATCCTCAGTTTTCTCCGGCAACTACTTTCGCTTTCAGTGTGCTACAACCTTAAGGGATGACTCAATTGTTAGGTGGTGGCATGCCACCTCTCGATTGAGACCAGGAATTTCTGCTGCACTCCAGGCGAAGAGGTCCATGTTGTCCTTCAGGCATGCCTTTAGTTGATTTCGTGCTAGCTCTGGAAGGTCTACACCAATTCAGTCTCCCTTGGTGGGGTCGTTGCCGAGGGGTACAAGCTCAAATTCGCCATTCGGAATCGGTCGCATGTGTTGCTTCAAGGATCTTTCTGAGTTGTCAGGCGAGTTTTCTTCGATCATTGGTTCTTTGCCCTTCCTCTTTCTCTCTGTCAGGTCTTCGGTCTCCATACAGCTATCGAGATCGATGGCATCAACCGGGAGGGGCTCAGGTCTGTGCGAGCTTCCAGGGAGGTCGAATCTGCCTCTGGTCTGTGGCTGAAGGTTGATGGAGTCCATGTCCTTGGAGGATGCTTCGAAGCACCTTTTAGAGGCCTGAATATCTCCATGTAGAGTCGCCATGTTCCCCTTTGTTGTGTATTATTTCATCTTCAAGTGGACCGTGGATGGTACTGCTATCAGTTCGGCAAGAATGGGTCAGCCAAATATGCACTGATAGAGGGATGGGCAATCGACGACCAGGAGTTAGGTTTTAATTGACTTGCCCATCTCCCCAACGCTAAAAGTCACGATCAGCTCTACATACCCCCATGGTTTTGCAGTGTATCCGTTGAATCCCTGTAGTTCTGAGCCAATATATGGAGTCAGGTTTGGTCTCGTTGAGTTGTAGGGTGTAGAAAAGTTGGGTATACATGATATCTTCCGAACTCCCCTAGTCGACCAGAATTCTCCTCACGTCGAAGTTCTCAATCCTAGCGCATATGAGCAAGGGAAAATTTGCATTGGGGGCGCCCCCAGGTAGCTCATCCTTATAAAAGGTTAGTGGGTGAGACTTGCCTTGAATTTTGTCGAGGGTGGCGCCCAGATCCGAACTTGTTTTGACGAGGTCACCAAACCTCCTCTTAATTGATCTGATGGTATTTTTGGTGAAACCTCCATTGGAAATGACCATGGTCGTGGGGAAAAACTCCCAGGGACTGTGGGTGGGGGAGTATGCCGGAGTGGTATTGAGGTCAGGAAAGAGAAAGTCTTTTGGCCTGGATATACTCATAGTTATGGGCATGAAAGACTCCTCGGCAGAATTTTTTCCTTGACCTTGCTGGACGAGTGAGCTCCCTCCTTTGCAGTCTTCTTCTTTTTGTATTGCTTGAGATGTATGTAGTTGATCATAATCTCAATTGCATCCTTCAGGTGGATGTAATCGTCTGTCACATGTCTGTGACTTCGGTGGAATCTACAATATTTGCTTTTATCGGTCCCTGGTTTTGTAGGGTCTACTGGGGGAAACGTACTCCTCCCTATTTGAATTCGGAGTTTGCACAGTCGGTTAAGATTCATTCCTTATATGTGGTGAGGGGGTATAGTCGCTGAATCAACCGATTAGCCCTTTGTGGTCTATAGAGTCGTGGGGTTTGTCATCCCGTCTTCTTTCTCCCCCTTGATGAGATGTCGAGGTGTCTTCGCTCTTCGAACTCTTGACATTCTCCCTATGCCAGGTGTCGCGAGCACTGTTAGCAGCCTCATTTTCTTCATATTGGATGTAGGCCTGGGCTTTCAAGAGGAAGCATCCAGTGTCAACGGAGTTTCGATGCCTACGGCCTTCATGAAATCAATGCGAGGGTGTAATCCTCTTTTGAGGAGATGTTTCTTCATGTCATCTGTCGTCGAGACTTGTAAGGCTTCTTTATTAAACCTCTCGATGTAGGCTCATAAAGATTCTTCTTTACCCTAGATGATGGCCTCCAGGGAGGCTTCCGACTTAGGGTGTCGTCGGGATGCAGTGAAGTTCTTGGAGAATAGTCTTCTCACATGCTTCCAAGAGGTGATTGACCCGTCGGGTAAGCTTTTGTACCAAGCCATGGCTCATTTCCTCAGGGTCGTAGGGAATAGACGACACTTGATGGCTCCTCGGACTATAATCGAGTAAGACATCGATGTTCTCTATGTGTTCGTCCGGGTCGGTGGTACCGTCGTATTGTCCGAGCCTATAGGGTTTTTCTAGGCCGGAGGGAATAAGGGTGTCCATGATAGCTCAACACAGAGGACCATGGCGCTCGTCCTCATTGCTTTGGTCAGGAGAGAGGGAGACAAAATAGTTGTTTCTTCCGTGATGAGGAGAGAGGTCTCACTCTTTTCTTGATTTAGGTGACGCGGAACGATCGCAAGAGCGATATGATTTGTTCCTTGTCTTCTTGCGTGAAGGAGATCCCCGATTTTTCTGAGGAGGGGCGTGTCCCCTCTTTTTGAGAAAAGATAGATCGGTTTGGGCTTGATTCCGAGTAGGTTTTCTTGGCGAGGGGCTACGGGAAATGATTGGTTGCGATCTCTGAGGTGGAGATCAGGAGTGATCCTTTTCCAGGACCTCGATGCGTTTGCCTTGTTGGAGAATAAGATCGTTGGTGAGGTTGAGGATGGATAAGATTGGCCAGACCGTATTGGTCAGTAGTGGTATTGAGGGATGAATGGTGACAGTGTTGTTTGCTTGATTTTTGGGTTTCTGGTTATCCAAGAGAGGATCTTGATCGCCAGCTTCGTTGGAATCGGGGGAGGGGGTCCCTACCGTCCCTGCCGTCTATGATATCCTCGAGGTAAGGAAGGGTGTCGATTTCGTTTGTCTTGCGGACAGGCGAGAGGATGGTCTTGTCGAAAGGGATTTGATCGTTGTTCTCAACCATCTTGTTGGAAGTTTTGAAGTATCTTTGATCTTCTAGTTCTCTGGTGATGAATAAAGATGAGGAAGATAGTTTCCCACAAACGGCGCCAATGATTTGGCCTGTTGATCAGAATCGGAGATGGCCGACGAGAATGGAGATCCTTCGAGCAATGTTTGATGAGGAGGAGGGGTGGTGTACCTACAAGGCACTCTGATGCTAAAGTAGGCAAATGTTTAAGATGACAAAAGTGAATATTATGGTTGTTTTAGAGCAAGAATGTGTCACCTTGCCCTCAAAGGTATGAAGGTTTATATAATGATCTTAGGAGGGTTCCCATTGGCTGCTATATTTGGGCCTGGATATACGGGTCCGTGGATATAGCTAATCTGAGATGACTTGGTCAAACCGAGCACTGACGTTGGGAACTAGCCATTGTGTCGACCAAACTGGGTCATAACGAGCATAGTCCTTGATGAGTGGAACCAAAATGATCCACCCGTAGAAGTCGAGCAAGAGAAACCAGATGGCGCGCGAAATGGGAGGAGAGAAGCCCTTAGGACGCTATTTGTCCTTAGCGGGTCGTTGTCTGTCAAAAAGAGGGGATCTGCCTGATATTCGGGCAATCCAAAACATTTGACATTTTGTGGACTACAATCAATTGTTATTTATTTTGTGAAAAACAGGTTAATCATGATTCTGATAGGGGTGCATAAATAGGCTCATTTATTGGTTAAGTGATCTTTTTAATAAAAGTCTGAGTACCTGAAACTTGATTGGTGTAGGCAAAAGTGTGGACTTTAACCCTTGGTCCATAATTGATAGGGACTAGAGTTATATATATATATATATATATATATATATATATATATATATATATATATATTATTTGGCTAGGTCTCATTTGTAACCACGAAATCAGAAACATAACGGACGACTCTACAATTTGCCCTATTGAGAGTTGTGAACGAGAGTGTGAGATGCAGGGGTGTTTACTGTGGAAAATGGTAAACAAGCGCTGGTCCTCCATAGGTCCTAAAACTAAGGGTTACTCGCAAGATCGACCAGTTGATCTTAAGACGCGTGCTAAGATTTTGTATGTTATACTCCCTGATTCGTCGCCTCAGACACACTTCTTTCTGACATTTCTAACTTGGTTTTATAAACTCTCCTAAAAGAAACTGTATTCGTTCAAGGTCGGCCCCAAACTTGTAGGGATGTTTGCCTTTGACAGTACCCTTAAACGTATTTAGGAATTTCCAATTAACAGGGGGAAGATCCGGTCATTCATCTTTTCAGGATTCGAATCAAGGTGACATGTTTATAACAAGTAAGTATTGATGTTATAATTTCATATAAATATATCCATGAAATTATTCCAATTACACAATAGTCTTCACCAATTGCTCAACAATAACAACAACGAACTTTTCTACAATAAACTTCGTCTGCTTACCATTTGGTTCAAGGATCTTCATCATCTTAACAACTTCAACAACAAGATCCAGATCTTCATCTATCTACTAATGTTAAAATAATAACTAAAGTTATTAAAATATTTATTAAATTATGTAAATTAATATATGAAAATAAATTAATTATATATTATATATAACTTACAAAAATTAATGAACATTAATTTTAATTTAAGGGTATGTTTATACTTTTAAAATGATCAACAATTCTTTCTTTTCTATTTCTCTTTTTATTTTCCTTTAACAAACAATACATCATCAAATTTGATTTATTTCTCACATATTTCTCTCTTTTGACACTTTGTTTCACCTATTTCTCTCTTCTCACTTTTTTCTCTTAACCAAACAGTCCATTAATAAATATATTTTAATAAATAATAGAGTTGAAATCTATTTTGCTTCTTCACAAAAACTACAGAACCTAAATTAGTTATCGACAAAAAGAAGATTCAATTAATCCATTATAAAATTTGACCGGGTTATATTAGTCCATCTATTTATATCTTTTCCAAATCAGTTTTTTTCTATTCTTAAACCGTGATATATATATATATATATATATATATATATATATATATATATATATATATATATATATATATATATATATATTTCTAAAAATGAAATTTAAATGAAAAATAAAAAATGTAATCTAATGTGGAAGTCTAGTTACATTTTAAAAAGTAAAAAATAAACTAATTTTAAAAATATTAACATAAAAGACTAATATGATCCGATTAAATTTTATAAAAAACTAGTAAGTAACTCGTGCTGTCGCACGGGTCCGGTCGAGATTTCATATAGCATGGAACTAACTTTGTCATGTAATAGAACATTCGTATATTTTTTAAGTATGGCAGCGTATTTTCAATTATATAAGACAACAATTAAAAAAATAGTTAACAGATAGATATTAAAATGACCAGTCAATAGTTGGTTGTCATACGTTCACATTTTACCCGTGAATCTAGATGAGTTAACAAATCCCAATTGAATCCAAATATTTAATTGTAAAAATGTATTAAACCAATTTTAGATATTAGCATATTTTCCAAATATAAAATGTATGACAACTTCCCGTCGTGATTCACACTACATGTCTACCAAATTATCTTTTGTAAAGTTTGAATTCATTCTCCAGTCGGTTAGCATTCTTATAACTATAAATATAATTTAATAATATACACAAATTTTTAAGCATTGATATGTACTTATAATAAATCGTACATTTGATTCTCTAACTTCAATTATATAAAACAATAGCAATATAAATTTTTAAAATATGAACATTAAAATGAACTGCTATCTCATAGATACATTAACATCTACCCGTAAATCCAGATGAGTTAACAAACCCAGTTGAATCTAAATGAGTTAATTCTAAAAAAATATTACATCCTACAATGTATGACAACTTCTCGTTACATTTCAATTTTATTATCTTCTTATTAGATGATATTTATAAATTTTACATAGTTTATTAATTTTTCACTGTACCCCGTAAAAAATTAATAAATTATGTAAATATGTAACTTATTCTAACTATACAAAATAATAATTACTTCCAATATATGTAGCTTATTCTCATTTATACATGTCTACTAAATCATTATTTGTAAAGTTTGAATTCATTTTTCAATCGTTTAACATTTTTATAGTTTTTAATATAAACTAATAATATACACAAACTTTTAAGTATTGATTTGTACTTATAATAAATCGTACATTTGATTCTCTAACTTCAACTATATAAAACAACAGTAAAACAAATTTAAAAGATTGACATTGAAATAAACACTCTACAGTTGATATCTCATAAATACGCGTGAATTCAGATGAGTTAACAAACTCAATACATTTGATATCTCATAAATACGTTCATATTTACCCGTGAGTCTAGATGAGTTAACAAACTCAGTACATTTGATATCTCATAGATACATTCACATCTACTAACAATATCAGTACAATTGATATCTCATAGATAAGTTCACATCTACCCGTGAATCCAGATGAGTTAACAAACCAGTATGAATTCAAAAAATTATATCCTACAATATATGACAACTTCTCGTTACATTTCAATTTTAAAACCTTCTTATTAGATCATATTTACAAATTTTACATACTTTTGAAACCTTCTTACCAATACTTTAGTCCTTATGTTTAATATTATAACTTATTTCCATTAATAAAATAATTATATAAATATAGACTTTTTTTGTTTATAAGTGTCATTAACCTGTGTAACGTTTTATGAAATTATTTTTAACTTATTCTTGTTAAAAACAATTGCACCAATAGTTGAATTTTTTATTATAAAAATATTTGTAACTTATTCCTATTTATAAAAAATATTTTTTTATCATATTATAAAATTTTATGGATAAAAAGATAATTTATTTTTTATTATGTTATAAATATGGAAATAAAAGAGAATAATAATTTTAATAATATAATCATTTTTGCTTTAATATAAATGTATTATTGATAATAAAAAAATTACAACTATAAATAATAATATAACATTTACTATTATAGATATCCGTAGGGAAAGAAATAAAAAATTAGATCTAAGAATATCGAAAAATCGCTTAAAATATTAAATGATAATTTAACATTTATTATTGTTGATATTAATAGAAAAATAAAAAATTATCAAAAGTGAGAAAGAAAAGATATCTTCTTTATTTAAATAAATCATAATTTTTATTTTAGTTGGTTCGTTTGTATCGTTGATTTTAATTGGAATAAAATTAATAAGAATGACAATGTATAACCACTTTTAAATCCTTCTTCTTTTTTTATATATCATATTTATAATTTTTTCAAACCTACAATGTATAACAACTCCTCGTCAAGTTAACAACAACCTTGATTAGAGAAATACTTCCCAAAATATATATTCAACTAAATTAAGAGAAACCGATATAGTAAAAGATCATATAGAAATGTTTGTGGATATGACGTGACTTTCATTTTTTTTTAAATATATCAATAACATCCAAAATCATATAGTTTTTTCTTAAACTACTTTCTAAATACTATTTAAAATTATACGAATATTATATATTTTATTTCCATTATTTACGTTAAATTGATTTTTAATGGATCAACTAATATTTTGAAAATAATTTAATTAAATTAATTGATCAGTTAACTCTTTAATAAAGTTACTATACATATAATCGAGTAAATGATTAGTTAAATAAATATTTCTTTAAAATACATGATTTTTATTAATATTTCCTAAAAATATATCATTTTAAATATTTTTAGTAACAAAATATTATTTAAACTATAACAAAATGTAACTTATTCAATTTATAAAAATGATTGTATGAATAAATTTATACCTTTTATTATTAATTTTTATGATTATCATTTTTCATTAAATTTTCATGACTACAATTTAACATTTTCTTTATCATGATTACAATTTTAAAGTTAATTTAAAAAGATTGTGATATGCTTTAGTTATTTCATAAGTTTAAAAAAAATACAAAATCTCAATTGATTTTGTTTTGTTTTATTAACCATTTTATAAAAATCTAAACAATTTCAATATATATTTTATTTTAAATAAGGATCTAAATAATTACAAAATAATTTTTATTCTTATGTTTTTAGAATGTACAACCATTTTTATAACTACAATTATATATAACAGCAACAAAAGAAACAGTTAAAAGATGAATATTATTTATAACTTCAATTATATATAACATGAACAAAAAAAATAGTTAAAAGATGAATATTAAAATGAACAGTTTAAAGCTGGTATCTCATAGATATATTTACATCTATCCATAAATCTAGATGAATGAACAAAACTCAAGAATAAAATAATTTTTACAATTCAAATAGTATTACTTTTAGATATTAGTCAATTTTTTCAAACCTAAAATTCAAATAAAATAATATTACTTTTATATTTTAGTATTAGTTGGTTAATTTTTGTCAATTATAAAAAGTTCAATAAATTTACAACCTATTCTTCTATAGAAGAAGATTTTACAACAATGTTCTTCTACCACACTTAATCGAAAAATAATTGAAAACCTTATTCTTCTATTAAAGAATATGTTGAAAAAATATTTTAAATTCATAAAGTATTAAAAATTTATCATTTAAAATATTGTATGATTATTGTAATATTTAATACCAAATATTTATAAATTCAAAAAAAATATCCAACATCTGAAATCCAGAATATTACATATTCTATTAAATGATCATCTATATCATTAAATGAAAATATTATGTGTATACAATTATTTTCTATATATTTCAAGGTAATAAAATATAAAATATATTAATAATTATTTAAAAAACAATAAAACAACAAAAACATTCGAAAATATAATAAATAAAATCAAAATTATGCATGTTCCTACCGAACTGAACAAAAAATGGTGTATTTTAATTATAATGTCATTTGAGTGTTCAACAATATGAAATAAAAGGCATAAGAATCTAACTATTTTCATACATAAGTTTATATTTTTAAGCTCACAAACTTTATCACAACTATGATAATTTCTATAATTATCAAGATCATAATTGCATCAATGTTGGATTTTAATAGCTGAAGAAATAGGCAGCAAAATAATAGGTAAAATTGTAATTTATCTGTCAAAGTCTAATTATGAATTGTCCAACACCTACGGCAGTTTCCTCTTTATCAATAGGAGTATAATAAATGTGTTATTATTCTAACATCAGTTCTTTCTAACACAAGTTCTGCAAAATTCCACAAAAGAATCATGTTACTTTACCAATTTCAAATTTTAATGAAAATTGGTCATAAAATGATCATATACAATTTCAAAATATTCAATATACTACTAATGTAATGTAATTCAGACTGGATATTTCCAAAGTTGGCCATAAAACCTAACCAAAATAGTTTCAGGTTTGTTTCAGACTTGCAACATTACTGCATCCAACCATACCATGAATACGAAGGCAAAATTGATTTCTCAGCAACATCACATTGTGATACCAACATTATGACTGTATTTTCACCTGTATAAACATAAGTAGACCCCTATCACCAAAAACCCAGCAAAAAAATATCATAAATGAAATTCTTTATCTTCACTATTGAAGAGATATTCCTAATGTAATGGCAATTTGAAATAAACAAATAAAAATGAATAGTTAGAATTAGAAATGTGTTGATTGAAGTCAGATCTAGCAAGAGTATGATTATTATCAAGTCCCGTTAAGAACTCTTCCATCCATCTTTATTGCTTCAGGTCCTGATAAACCTTATAATCTATTACAAAAACCTTATAACTGTCGAGATAGTCCTTCACAAACACTTCCACCATCACCATCAGATTCGACGTCACCAATACCTTATGTTTGCACCGATCAAACACCTCAAAGCCCACTTTCATCACATTCGCAGCATAAAACCTAAACAACAACACATCAATTTAAATTTAAAAGTACAAAATCATAAAACCAAAGTCTGAGTCCGTTAATCGTTACCTTGGAAGCACAATGCTTGAAGCGATGTCACAGATTTTGAGAACTGCGAAGGAGATAACGATGAAAATTGATGTGAAGAATTCCAACCGACAACACAAAACTCCACATCCTTCAGAGATCAGTGAGAAGAAGAACGAAGCTTGAGAGCGATGATTGGAGCTAATGAAGATGAATATGTGGATTAGAGAGTTTGGATTAAAGGTAAAGGGAGGGATGCAAAACAAGTTTCTATGGTTCCTAGAGCTTGAACAAAGATCTTCGTTCATAGAACTTCTAAGTGTATTTATTTTGAATTTGAATTTTGAATTTTGAATTTTTTGGAATGTAGAGAGATCAGCTTTGTGAACAATTGATGTTGTGCGTGTTTTCTTTTAATTCTAAGATAAAAGAATTAGGGTTAAGAGGTGGAGACAATTGAGATTCCTTAGGGCGACTATTTTTTCTCTTTCCAAGATCTTGATCGTCGCTGCTCATAATTATCCCACTAATTTGAATTTTTGCTCTACTAAATAGGTTTAAGTAATAAGTATAATTTTGTGATATAAAATAAATAAATAATTGTAACATAAAATGTGGGAGTGACACATCAGCAATATTAAATGTCAAATCAATATGGTGCAAGCAGAATCACGAAGTTACTTATTTACCCTTGGTTATAGTACAATTTAAAATTTACTAATTAGGGTATTATTGTAAATTAATGGTACTTTAATTTTTATAGATTTATAATAGATAGATATCAGATTTTCACAAATGTTAATTTAGATTATATTTTTGTGAAGTATTAAAATGAATGTATTTTTAAAGAGTAGTGTTATTTAAACATTCAATATTTGACATCGTATATCAATGTCTCTATCTATCTCTTACTTTTTTATTTTATACACTTATATACTTTTTAATAATACACTACAATATTTAAAACTTACACTAAACACCTTTTTGATATCCTAATTAGATGTCAAAATATCATTTCTCTTTTTAAATAACATTACTTTTATCATTAAAATTAACAAATGGAGTACTACTATTTTTATTTAAAAAACGCGCATTCGTATGAGACTTGTAATCTGACTTTGGAAAATGTATCTAAAGACATGTATTGGACAACAACTCCGTTTACCGTGCGCGCACATTGTTTGATTATCAGTCCATTTTCTTTAACATTACTGTTTGTTCTATTGATATTGGTGACCAAAATGTGTTTGAATAGTACAGTCACAGACGCTCCCCGTTCCTGACATATTAAGTGAAATTCAACAATTTCACACTTAAAAAAAAATCTTCACATTTATTACATCAATTATCGTACAAAATCTAATTTAGCTTTAAATATAACATTTATTTATATGAAAATTTATTTCAACTAATATAAATGCTAATCAAATTAAATTAATTTTTTTTGGTAGTTCTAGAAAACAACTTTTAATTTTTCAACTCATATTTTCAGCTCATATTAACAAAGAAGTTTTGTTTGATAACTTACATTTAACTTTTAAGTTTATAGCATTTTTATAGCATTTTTATCTTTTTTTTCAGAAATTATTTAAAATAACTTTTGAGTTTGTGATTTTTTTTTTCATTTATATTTTTATTATTTTATATTTTACGTTATTTCATATTTATCATTTAATATAATAACTAATTTATTAAACATATGGATTTTCAATATATTTTTCAACAAGAAGGACCATTTCCATTTTGAAAAATTCCTAAAGTGTTGGATACTGTGGACCTTAATTCTAATTCCCTCCCCACTCCGTCATAAACAAGCTACTACTAACACCCAATCACAACCTGTCCAGATTCATTTCACCCAAATTCCCAAATCCTCTTTTCTTTATTTCCTTCAAATTCAATCACACGCTTAATTTAAGGTAACAACCATTGGCACGTCGCATATAAATTAAATACACCCCAAATCTCGTCCAGGTTCAAAATCAAATTAATTTTAACATTAATGTAGTTTGGTGTAATAGTAGTTGCAAATTGTAAATGAGAAGCACGTGATAGACAAGTTGGTGTGGTCCACGGCGTTAAATTCGCGTTACGTTCTCATCCATAAATACCAACCTTTTCTCAACTCTAATCCCTGAGAGATATAGAAAGAAATTCAATTGAAAAAGAGGGGAATCTCTGTAACCCTAATTTCATTCTTAAACCCTAAGCGTCTGTGTTTCAGCTTCCCTCTCTTTTCAAATTCCTTTCTATCTTTTCTCCCAATCCTTCCAGATCCAAATGTAAGAACAACAATCTATCATCTCTTTTTTTTCTTCTTCTCATTTTTGTGCATTTTTATGCTATTATCAATGTTGTTTTGATTTGAAGTTATTTGTGGAAATAGAATAGCTATGGTTTTCTGGGTTTTTGGATATGGTTCACTGGCATGGAATCCAGGATTTGAATATGATGAAAAAATTGTTGGTTACATTAAGGACTACAAACGTGTGTTTGATTTAGGTAAAGTTATTGCTGCTTCACATGTTGGTGGTTTTTGAGTTTTGGATTTAGGTTAACTCATTGTATTATTGTTTTTTTTGTTTTGTTTGCAGCATGTATTGATCATAGAGGGACTCCTGAAAATCCTGCAAGAACTTGCACTTTGGAGGAGAAAGAAGGGGCACTTTGCGTAAGTGTTTATTTTGTTTATTGATTGTGTATTTTGGTATTTCGGTGTGTTGGATTTTGTGTAACCTTAAAGTGGTTATTTTTGTTATTAGTTTCTGATTATGATTTTGTGTTGTATTTGTTTTTTAGTGGGGAGTTGCATATTGTGTTCGAGGAGGTCCCGAAAATGAGAAACTTGTTATGCAGGTAAAACAAGATTCTAATTTACCAATTGGGGTATTAATTTATTCATTTAAGGTGTATTTGTTACTATCTATCCATTATTACCAAAACATAATTCCATTTTTGTTGAGTTTCTTAGTAAATGCTAGCCTTCTAGGTTATGACATTTAATACTCGCTTCTGAATATGGCTACAAGGATTTTTATTTGCACTGTTTGATGAATATTCATTGTTTTATCATTTTGTTGTGTAGTATTTGGAGCGGCGAGAATGTGAGTATGATCAAAAGACTCTTGTAAACTTCTATAAGGTTAGTTTTATTCGATCATTCCGTTATTTTTTTACTGCAAAGTGATTGCTGGTATTGGTTTATCTGTAAATAGCTGTTTCTAACTTGTTGTTTGTTGTCTTTTGTTTAGGAAGGAGATTCACTGCATCCTGCTCTTACTGGAGTTATTGTGTAAGTTTAGACAATGTACTTGATTTTCTTTAGCTTTTTTATCTACATTTCATGAAATGCTTGTTCATACCTTACAAAACTAGTTTACTGAACTTGTTTGTATTCAGATTCACGTCTACTCCTGACAAAGTAAACAACAAATACTATTTGGGACCTGCTCCGCTGGAGGACATGGCTAGGTATATTTTTGTGCATTACCTCTCCCCCTTTTCTACGTGAATGTATAGCCCTGACCTGACCTTTGGTTGTTTTCACTTTGCGTACCTGTTCAGGCAAATAGCTACTGCTCATGGCCCTTGTGGAAACAATAGGGACTATCTTTTTCTTCTTGAAAAGGCTATGCATAATCTTGGTACGTGCATGATCGCATTTATCTTATATATGTGCTTTGTACATTATTCATTTAGAATTTGCAACCATTTTCTTGTTGTTACTCGTTTACTTTGTGAGATGATGAGTTGAGAGTTTTTGTGCACAGGACATGAGGAGGACTATGTGATAGAACTTGCTAATGAAGTGAGGAAAGCACTTGGTGTGGAGAATGTAGTGCCGAACGACAAGAAACTGGTTGCACCAGCACAACTTCAACACCAGCCACATGTACCAATTTCAACCCTTCCATTGAATCCATTGCCGGAGCCTATTGCGTTGGATAGTTGAGAAGCCGATTACAAAAGTTGATGCTGAGTTCCTTACCTAAGCTTATTTCCTCTGGACCCTGCTAACCATCAATCAATTTTTTTTAAAATCTTATAGTTTCCAACTTCTGCTAGGTTTAGCTGCTTTTTCACCCATTCCCTTGAGATGTTGGTTAGATTATGTGAGAGACAATTGTCTGAATTGGAATGTGCGCCTAAAACTTTACACATTTATTAATTAAAAAGGTTAATTCCTATTTAACCAATGGCAATTCTGCATAACTGAAGTGAGTTTATCTTTTTGAGCAACTGCATTATTTGTCAATTTGGTGTACCGATTTACTTGGCATATGTTGTAAACTCTGCCAGTTGGGACTTTCTAAATATCCTCCAAACGCAAACACGAGTTAAAAATGGAAAACACAAAAAATAAAAAATATCACTAGGGAATGTAACCAAATGTATCTGTATTTACATAGATTTCAAGCAGTATACATATGCTCAAGGCTTAAAGGTGCAGTAGTTAGTCAAATAAAACAAAAGGACAAAACCCTAAAGAAAAAAGCAATTATACATTTTCAACTTTGATCATAGCAATCATAAACACTTAAATTTGTTTTTCTCATTTATGATACCCTTTTCTCTCATTTTAGATTTTTGTTTCATATAGACTCTCCATCACTCAAAACCTCTCATATTCTGTCTTATTTTAATCACTTTTATATTCAGTAAAACTGTCACAATTATTTAAATATTTATATTTAAAATATATGTAAAAAAAAGTCTACATAGTTGTAGTTTATGGGTTATAAGGTAATGTAGTAGTAAGCTCTATCAAAGTTGAAGTGTTAGTGTAGCCGTTGAAATATGCTAAGTTGTTAAGATGTTAAGATGTTGAACATAGTATACCAGATGCATTCATTATTCAATGAACTTAAAAAGAGAATATTTGCTTATAATTAAGGCTAGAGGGAGTAGCTCTGAAGGCTAATGTGCCGAAGATTCTGAAGACAAGGTCCAGTTGAACAAGTTTTGAAGATTCTAAAGACCACGGTTCGGAAGATTAATTTTGATCCTTCTAAGTATGCTTCAACTCTTACATACTCTGAAGCCTCTAAACATTAGAAGGCAAGATCAAAGGTGTCACGTGAAGTGATATTACAAAGTTACATCCTACCATTACCCTATGTTTCTAGCTCAAGGATTGTACCATTGGTATTATGTTATCTACTACTCTCACTGACAGTTGCAAGAAGACAACTAAAATTTTGGTATTCCTATTCTACCCTCCAACAAATTTCTTTTCAGCTATAAAAGGAAGACTTGGAAGAATTGGAACTGTTGAACAACTTTGAAGAAACTCACGCTGATTCAAATTGCTAAAACACTACCAAAATAACTTTGAAAATTTTGTAAAGCAAATAGTTGTTGCTCATTAACTTGCTAGCAAGGAATTGTTGTTCGCTAACTTGCTTAACACTGTTGTGTTATTGTTTGTTCTTCAATCTTGTGTAATCTATTTTTGATAAGCAATCTTGTAAACACAGAAACTTGTATTCAACAATGATTTGATTGTTCCTTGAGTGACTAAGTGCTAGTATGTATACTCAAGAAGTCATTGACAATTTGTCAATGATTTTTTATTCCTTGAGATACTAGGGATTTAGTCAGGATTCTCACGAAGTAATTGACATTTTGTCTTTGAGGTTTTTCTCCTTTAGAGACTAGAGATTTAGTTAGGATTCTCATGAAGCCATTGACAATTTGTCTTTGAGGTTTTGTTCCTTAAGAGACTAGGATTTACTTAGGATTCTCAAGAAGAAATTGATAGTTTATCTTTGTAGATTGTAATCAGTTTGGTTATAGTAGATTAAGTCCTTGATTGAGAATTACATAGTTTATTGACCTTTAAGTATCTTAGGATTCTTCTTGCAGCCTTCTTGTATGACACCCTTGGTTCACTCATGTATCTGTTCACTACTCCGACGACAAAACCTATATTAGGTCGACTATTGCACATATATCTCAGAGATCCAACTATTTGTTTAAACAAAGTTACATCGACTTTGTCTTCCTCTCCATGCTTCTCCAACTTCAAATTTGGTTCAACAGACGAAGATGTTGGAGTTGAATCATCCATCATGTATCTCTTGAGTATCTCTTTGACATCCTTCCTCTGATGTAGCATCATTCCTTGCTTCGATATTTGAAATTACATGCCTATGAAATAAGATAATTTTCCCATATCTGACATTTAAAATTCTCTCATCATCAGCTCTTTGAACTTCGACAAGTTCTCCAAGTTATTTCTAGTTACCAATAAGTAAATGACATATAAGTAGATTCTACCACAACCAGAGCATACACACCATGCTCAAATTTGAATTAGACGAATCCCAATTCGACTAAGTATGAGTCAATATTCTTATTTCATGCCCTAGGTGTATGTTTGAGGCCATAGAGTGCTTTGTGCAACTTATACACCTTAGTCGCTTTCTTCTGAGTTACAAACTCAAAAGGTTGTGTGACATTGACCTCTTCGTCTAAGGGACCATTCATAAATATTGACTTCACATCTAAGTAAAATGTCGACCAACCTTGCTTGTATGTCAATGTTACCACTAATCGAACAGTCTCCAATCTTTCTACTGGTGCAAATACTTCAGAGTAGTCGAGTTATGCTATCTAAAGAAATACCCTACCTACCAATCTCGCCTTATGTCTTACTATCAACCCGTCAGTATTGTATTTCAACTTGAACATCCACTTCACTTCGGTAACTTGTGTGATGGAAATTTGAATAATTCTAATGTGTTGTTTCTTTCTATTACCTGTAACTCTTCGACCATAGTTGATTTCCATTTTTTATTCTTTAAAGCTTCTCTATAGTTTATTGGTTCAACACATGCACGTAAAGCAAAATGTACTAATTATCCCATGGTGTTACTTCATCATCACCAGCAATTTCATAGTCTTAAAGTTTTGTTGGACAAACTCTTGGTCTTTGAGGTCTTTGGCTTGTTCTAGCCACACCTTCTTCGACTTTGATACTGTCGGGAATGTTAGCTACTACTTAGACTTCGATTGGAATATCGACAATTTCTTCGACTTCATCAGTTTCTTCATCGAATTCATAGCTCATCAATGGCTTGTTAATGGCATCATCAGAATTCTAATCCCATGCAGAATTTTCATCAATTACAATGCCTCGACTTATCATGAGCCTCTCATTGATTGGATTGAATAGCCTGTATGTACCAGTTTTATGATATCCTACCAGAATCATAGGTTTACTCATGTCGTCAAACTTCCTTCTTTTGGCATTAAGAACATGCATTTAACACATAGAGCCAAACACCTTCAGGTGACTCACTAATGTTTGTTTGCCACTCCATACTTCTTAGGGAACCATGTTCTTCAATTTCTTAGTAAGGAATCAATTCAAAATATAAGTTGCATTCGAAACAACCTCACCCCATAAGGATTTTGAAAAATTCTTCTATTTTAGCATGCATTTCACCGTATTCAATATGGTCTTGTTTCATCTTTCTACAATATATTATGTTGACACGTTTAAGGAGTAATTACCTCATTATCGACACCATGTTCTGCATAGAAATCTTCAAACAATTTGGATGTGTATTGCCACCTCCAAATGTTCGCAAAACTTTGATCTTCTTCTCACTCTAGTTTTCGACAAGTATATTCAATATCTTAACGATTTTGAATACTCCGTCCTTTCGCTTGATCACACTGATCTAGATTTTTCGACTGTACTCATCAACAAATGTAAGAGGATTCTTGTTTCCACCCATGATATGCTCCTCAAAAGGACCACATACATCTAAATATACAACTTTGAGTATGCAAGAGGATATCATTGGTATAGTCAAAACAGAATAATTTATGGATTGTTTCTCTACTAAGAAGACTTCACATAGTTTGTAGGGCATCAAAAGACTTGGTATAGCTATCACCATATCTTGAGTAATCAATTGATTGAACGACCTAAAGTTCAAATAGTTAAACCTCAAATGCCATAACCAACTATTCTTGTGGTTGACAACTATTTTAAGACATTGTACCTCAGTCAAACCGATCAAGGTCTTAAATGTCTTGTTCTTCGACAAAGGATGTTTTATGACCAATTATTCCTAATGTTGAACTGTCGTAAAGCTACATCTTTCATAACCACTGAGAAACCTTTTTCGACCAATCTTCCAACACTTAGCAGATTGCATTTCATTCCAGGTACATAGAGTACAACTTTGATCATAGTTTCCACTCCATTACTCCTTTGGAAAACCATGTTGCCAATACCTTATTCTTCCAACGGGTTATTATCTGAAGTTTGTCCTTGCTCTTTTTTGACTCGTCGAAATCTACTAACCACTCATTTCGACCAGTTATCTGATTCGAGCAGCCAGTGTCGAGGAACCAAATCTAGGATTTGACATGGTTATCTACAACTACATCCATAACCACCATATCATCATAATCATTTGAATATTGACGTACAAGGTTCACTCCTTTGTTCTTGCCTTTTGTCGATCCCTTGTCTTTCTTGTACCAACAATGTTTGGCCAAGTGACCCCACTTTTCACATTTATAGTGTTGCACGCCTTTTTTCTCTTCTTTTATTTGTCTGATAAGAACTTCCTTGTCCTCTTTTCGAGGATTCAGAAGCCTTGTCATTGACCTTATTCTTGTGAGGATTCGACCAAGACTTCTTGCCTAAAGACTTGTAAATTTTGCCTTTGAATTTGTTGGAACCACCATTCTTTTTCCATGGTTGAGCCTGCAGTGCTTGTATCGAGTCATGAACTTCTTTTCTTTCGACAATCATAATCTCATACGCCTCCAACGAACCAACTGAAACTTCCAATTTTAGTGTTTTAAGATTGTTAGATTCTTGAATAGCTACGATAACGTGATCAAAGTGAGAGGTCAATGTACGTATTACCTTCTCAACTATTATCTTATCAGTTAGGATTTCACCATAACCCTTCATGAGATGGACGAGTTTTTCTACCTTCGACACATAGCCTGCAATATTTTTGTCTTCTCCCATGCATAATAATTTATATTTCCGTCGCAAGGTTTGTAACTTGACAACCTTGACTATCTCACCTCCTTCTTGATACTTTACAAGAGTATCTCGTGCCTCATTCCCCAATTCATCGAGATATTTTTTTGAAATTCGACGCATCAACCGCTAATTGGATGTAAAACGCCGCCTTGCAATATTTCTTCTTCGCCTCCTTATGTGTGACTTTCTGAGCATCGATTGCATTTTCGACAAGCTCGGGGACGCAATTGTTAACCACTTCTAGAATTGCATATGTTTTTTCCATCGAAGCCAATTCTTACCGAGTTCGAAGAGAATTTGGAATACCATTGTTGTCATTCATCTTTGAAGTGATTGATTATCAACTCACGGTCCCTAAAACACGATCTTTAACATGCGATTCTTGAAAGCACGATCAAAAATCTAACTGGAGCTCTATACATCAAAAATCCTTAATAAGGAAATAAGGATTATATTATTGAATTGTACAAACTGAATTACAAACTATGTATATTTATATACACCTAACTTGTAACTAGACTAACAAACTCTAATTGACATTGGACTTGGAATATTCATCAAGTTGAATTATATCTAATATCTAACACTCGGGTTCTTTAAATAAGTCTCACTCAACTTTTCATAGTATACTAGTAAGAAACTCGTGTTATCGCACCGGTCTCGTCGAGATTCACATTACATGTCTACCAAATCATCATTTGTAAAGTTTGAATTCATTTTCCAATCGGTTAATATTCTTATAGTTATAAATATAAGTTAATAATATACACAGATTTTTAAGCATTGATATGTAGTCATAATAAATCGTACATTTGATTTTTTAACTTCAATTATATAAAACAACAACAACATAAATTTTTAAAAGATGAACATTAAAATGAACAGTTTGCCACTAGTATTTCATAGATACGTTCACATCTACCCGTGAATGCAGATGAGTTAACAAATCCAATTGAATCCAAATGAGTTAATTATATAAAAAAAATTACATCCTGCGATATATGACAACAATATATGACAGGCTTTCGTTAGATTTCAATTTTAAAACGTTTTAATTAGATCATATTTATAAATTTCACATAGTTTATTAATTTTTGACAGTACCCCGTCAAAAATTAATAAGCTATGTAAATATGTAACTTATTCTAACTATACAAAATATAAATTACTTCATTTATAAAAATATATGTAACTTATTCTCATTTATACAAATAATTATATAAATAGTGGTATTTATCACGTTTATAATATTATTTGTAACTTATTCTCGTTTATAAAAACAATTATAACTTATTCAATTCATAAAAATGATTTTATCTCTAAATTTTTACATTTTATCATTAATTTCTTATAATTATTATTTATTATGACTACTATTTAACATTTTTTTATCATGATTACAATTATAAAGTTAATTTGAAAAGATTATGTTTTAGTTATTTCATAAGTTTAAAAAAATTATAAAATCTCAATTGATTTTGTTTTGTTTTATTAACATTTATATTTACATGAAACGTATTAATGACTAAATTTTTAAGTATGGCAGCGTGTTTTCAATTATATAAGACATCAATTAAAAAAATAGTTAGCAGATAGATATTAAAATGACCAGTCAAGAGTTGGTTGTCATACGTTCATATTTTACCCGTGAATCTAGATGAGTTAATAAACCTCAATTGAATTCAAATAATTAATTGTAAAAATATATTAAACCAATTTTAGATATTAGCATATTTTCCAAATATAAAATGTATGACAACTTCCCGTCGTGATTCACACTACATGTCTACCAACTTATATTTTGTAAAGTTTGAATTCATTCTCCAATCGGTTAACATTCTTATAATTATAAATACAAATTTTTAAGCATTGATATGTACTTATAATAAATCGTACATTCATTCTCTAACTTCAATTATATAAAACAATAACAATATAATTTTTAAAAGATAAACATTAAAATGAACCGTCTGCTATCACATAGATACATTCACATATATCCGTAAATTCAGATGAGTTAACAAACGCAGTTGAATCCAAATGAGTTAATTCTAAAAAATATTACATCTACAATGTATGACAACTTCTCGTTACATTTCAATTTTATTATCTTCTTATTAGATCATATTTATAAATTTTACATAGTTTATTAATTTTTGGCTGTACCCGTCAAAAATTAATAAACTATGTAAATATGTAACTTATTCTAACTATACAAAATATTAATTACTTCCAATATATGTAGCTTATTCTCATCTATACATGTCTACAATGTATGACAACTTCTCGTTACATTTCAATTTTAAAACCTTCTTATTAGATCATATTTACAAATTTTACATACTTTTAAAACCTTCTCACCGATACTTTAGTCCTTATGTTTAATATTATAACTTATTTCCATTAATAAAATAATTATATCAATATAGACTTTTTTTGTTTATAAGTGTGTCACTAACCCGTGTAACGTTTTATGAAATTATTTTTAACCCATTCTTGTTAAAAACAATTGCATTAATAGTTGAATTTGTTTATTATAAAAATATTTGTAACTTATTTCCGTTTATAAAAATTATTATAACTTTTTTTTGTTTATAAAAAATAATTTTTTATCATATTATAAAATTTTATGGATAAAAAGATAATTTGCTTTTTATATATATATATATTATAAATATGGAAATAAAAGAGAATAATAATTTTAATAATATAATCATTTTTGCTTTAATATAAATGTATTATTGATAACAAAAAAAATTACAACTATAAATAATAATATAACATTTATTATTGTAGATATCCGTAGGAAAAGAAATAAAAAATTAGATCTAAGAATATCGAAATACCGCTTAAAATATTAAATAATAATTTAACATTTATTATTGTTGATATTAGTAGAAAAATAAAAAATTATCAAAAGAGAGAAAGAAAAGATATCTTCTTTATTTAAATAAATCATAATTTTTATTTTAGTTGGTTCCTTATTCTTATTAATCTTTTATAAAAATTTAAATAATTACAAAATATCGTTGATTTTAATTGGAATAGAATTAATGAGAATGATTTTAATCTCGTGATACACTTTTATGATGTTTTTATCGTTTATCATTGATTTTTTATCTATCGTATATTGTTTAAAAGGAAATTAATATACAATTATAATGGTCAGAATAATTATTAACGCTCTTTGATTTTCAAAAATTATAATTATTAAAACTCTTTGATTTTAAAAAATTTATAGGTTTAACTTTTTGATTTGTAATTGAAAAGTTATAATCGAGTCTTTTATAACCAATTAATAAAATTATCACATGTATACTGAATAAATAATAATTATGAAGAATTATTTAATTTTCTATTCAATAATAATAATTTCATTCAATAATAAAATTTCCTAAAAGCTTTATTAAATGATAAATTGACCATAATGCATATATAAAGTATGATATTGAATATTATTACCAAATATTAAATATTACAATTTAAATTATTTATAATATTTGAATATGTGAGCTAAATTATTTATAATATTTGAATATGTGAACTAATAAATTATTTTGAATTTAAAATAATTTAATAATAAGTTTATGACATTTTTGATAAAAATGTTTTTATTTTATCTATGGTTTAAATATTCTATAGAAAAAAGACAAACTTAAAGAATTCACTTCCTTTTTTGTCTTGTCAATGTTGCCTTATTTTTCCTGTCATAACTCAAATTCTCCATAGTTCTTGCAGAACTTAATTGAGCTACAAAAGTTTAAACTGTTATGAGATATATGTGTTTCAACTTGTTAATTATCTTCTCTGCATGTTTGATAGCTAAATCTATTGGGTAACTAAAAAGTTTAAAGTATGATTTCAATAATATTGCATTAACTGAGGAATGGACACATGCATCATATATGTATGATGAGCATGCCAATTTTTGTTAGTGGTTTTAATTACATATAATTATTCACCAAACAAACCCATTGAACAACATTGAACACGGTATAGTAAACTGTTGAGAAAAAAAGCCATAAATGGAATTGAAAGGAGTTACCAAGGTGTATTAAGTGCAACATTGAAAAACACAAATGGAATATGAGGGGTTTTGTAGTTGATACTTTAAATAATTATTCTAATAGTTATGGTATATGATAAATGAAAAAAGATGCATGTGAAAAAGTAACTATTTATTAGTCAATTTATAAGATGCATAGTATTAGCCAGACATTTGTTGGATTAACTTGAGTACATTAATAGCAGAAATTGTGCTAAGAGTAAGAGATTTAATTGGTATGGGGTGGATATGCATTGTAAGAATATTTTTTTGTAAAGTGAAATGTCACGATAATGAATGGAAAACCATCACTTAAGATAAATCAACGTATATGAAAATAATTTATATTTAGTGTATTCCAAGAAAAAGTAATTTTGACATGGTAAACATGCATAGACTTTTGTTTCTTCTGCTGACACGATAGGGAGAACATGACCATAGTTATGGTCGCAAAATATTCATGTGGTGTGACATCTAATCAAGTATAGACCTTTAACCATTATGAGAAGCTTGCATGGGCTGTTAGCTATTAATAGGAGGGTACTAAAGGTCTATTTTGTGTATTGTATCAAAGAGCTTTATTGAAGAGAACATTGAAGATGTCAGCTCCCACATTGAAAAGGTAAAGTAGAAAAACTTATTGTATGTTTAATTTTATAATTAGTTGAAAGGTTTTATGATGTTTGTTCGGGTTGTATTCTACTAATGTTGATAGTAATTTTTAATTGTACTCTACTAATGTTAATAGTAATTTTTAGTTTAGTTTTGTGCAACTTGTTCTATGTTTGTACTATGGTTGTTGCATTCGTCAACTGAAGTTAATGATGTTTTACTATGTTTTGTTCCAATATGTAAGTTAACATTTTGGTTGTCTAAATTGATGTATAGTAGACTTTGTTTACAACTATTTCATAAGTATATATTTTATATTTTCAATGATATATCAAAACCATGTATGAAATACAAAGTTCTAAACCGACATTAATAAAAAAAGTTAGATTATAAGTATAAATGTAACTTTTTGGCAAAGTACCTATAAGAGCACTCAAATGAAGTTACGTGACAGGAAGAATGATTGAGGCCTGTGATCAATAGATAAGTAACATTAATAGAGTGTTGAGGTATTATGAAAAAGGGATTTTAACTGGCTATGGTTTAGATGTTTGACTTTAAGATTGTAATCAAACAAAGTCTTTTAAACTAATTAATTTCAAAATTAAAAAATTGAATGTCAAATTAAATTAAATTATAAAGTTATTTTACGATTGCAATATTATAACACACTTTAACAACATTGTTATTACATGGTCGGACATTGGTTAGTACTTAAAGAATGTCTCATCGAATATCCCATAATTCAAACAAACTGCTGAGAATCTTAAGGCCAGTATTAAATATTATACATGTTGCCAATATTAGGCCTTTTTTAAGTTAACAAACACAGTATTCTTCATTTGTTAAATATGACAATAACATAAGGCCTCTAAATTATAAAGAAACTTAAATATTATACATGATCCTGCCAATATTAGGCATTTTTTCAAGTAACAGAGACAAAATTTTCATTTGCAAAATATGACAAAAGCATAAGGCTAGTATACTATAAAGAAACTTTCCATTTCATATGTGAACCATTATAGTAGTTCATCCTAAATAAGACTTAAACATAAACAACATATTTTACTTCAACCACTGAATGCAGACATATAAAAAGAAACAGAAGCAACAAAAAACTTTAACAATAAAATTGTTTTTGGATTAAAAAATAACAGAGAAGATGCAGGAAATTAAGTCTCCTTTATATCCTTAGTTAACTTGGTTGAGGAAAGTTGAACACTCTCATTCTCTTCTGATGCATCAATTAAAGGCCTCTTCAATGGAGTAAGACTTGAATTTCCTCTTGCCGGATCATAATCTGCAGATGCAAATATCGGTTCCTGCTATGAGCATGATGAAATAAAATTTAGTATACGAAATAGGAATATAAATGAAGTATATAATGTGCTAATATATGAAGTAACAACTCACAGAAACACCTATCAGTTGATCCTGCTCCTTAATCCTTGCATTAATCAGTAGAACAACTATATTGCCATCTTCGTTATGAGTCTTATAATAATCAGAAAATTGTACGGCAAGTTGCCCGATAAAGTACATTGCACACTAGATTTGATGTTGCCAATGACATTTGAATACAATTAATATTCATAAACTAAGATCTAAATGTATCAGATAAAAATAAGATATATATTGCGAAGTTTCAATGATATGCAACATACCTCAAATTTGTAATAGTAAATACAACCTTGTTCTTGTTGCTATCACCATTTATCTGGGATTGTGAAATCTCTAAAACTACTCCAAAAAAGTCTACAAAAAAAGGGTCATACTTCATAACACGAATAACAAAACATAAACGAAGTTAACATTGAGTTAAATGACTATCTTACCATATAATACATTAGATTGAAACCTTCTCTCAATAATATCTTTCAACCTAAGAATGTTAAGGTAGTTTACAGGAATGTCATGAAGTACGGCCTTCTTAATCGATGTTGATCCACGAAATACCAATTTGCAACTATGATTAGTTGATTTAAAAGAAAAAATCATTTTTTGAAACCTTGAAATTCTGCATTATGTAAGAATTTCCAACAACAATTTCGGACTTGAACTTGGAAACCAAATAAGGAGGGACAATGACTTGAATCATATCACCTGCAATAAACGAAATCCACAAATTATAGTTTCTGAAAAACACACATATAAAGAGTAAAAGAGAGAATGAACAAAATGTCACACCTTTTAGTCAAACAATATCAACTCAATGTGTTCCTTGTTTGAAGCACTGGTCACAGACCATAAATGTTTACACCTAACCGCAATTTTCCATAAATCCTTTGATTCATTTATATCCTTGACACATTCAATTGATTGTTAACCTGCAAAACGAAAACGGATAGGGATTAAACCGTGATTAAAGTAAACCGAAAACTTTAAATCATATGGGTGGTGAAACTGTGCTCATTTGAAAGATGACGAATTGACGAACAATGGAGTTTTCGGATGTGAAGGAAGAAGATTGGAAGCTGTGACATTCATATTGATAATCTAGGGTTTTATAGAAGAAAAAAGTGAAGAGGAAAGGTTGGAGTTATTGAATAGCAACCATGGCAAGATGTGTGAAGTAATAAGATACCGTGTATCAAAATGTGAGTTTCAATATAATTTTATAATTAAACCCTAATAAGATACCATGTAAATTATAAAATAGGGAAAAAACCTGAGTGTGGCACAGCCAAGTTTATTGTCAAATCAATATGGTACAAATATTTCAAAAAGTAACAAATATACCCTTAGAGTAAGACTAAATTGAAATTCACTAATTAGGGTATTATTTATAATAAGTCAATAATACTTTGATTTTTATAAATTTATAATAGATTAAACTTCTAAATTATTTAGACAATTCAACTACATTTTTTAAATATTCGTTTAAAAAATCAAAAAATTTAAAAGCAATCTCACCAAACCTCACTAAATACTACACACTTATATAACTTTTTTTATACTTCTGAGTCTGTTTGGTAATATTTAATTAAAGTGTGAACATATTAAAACCCCGTTTCTCTTATAATTAAATAAAAGTGAAAATGACGTTATCTCTCTCTTATCATCATCATAAAAAAAACCAAAAAAAGTCAAAATTTATCAGATATTCAGACCATTTATCATACACTAACATAAAGTTGGTACCGCCCATAGCATCATTATGACATAACTTGACTAAACTGCAAGGAATTATTTTTCAGAAACAATCCATGTAAATGGAATCAAGTCATACTAGAATAATGCAAATTACCCAAAAATGTTGATCTAAAATAAAAGGTACTAGTACAAGCAACAAAAAATTTAAGGAAATGTAAATTCAAGTTCACAATTGATTCCACTCCCAACTCAAATTCACTCTTCATCGTCCTCGTCTTCATCCACTGCAGAATTTAGTGCCTCCAAGCGCGCAATCAACTTTGTCCTTCTCTCATCATAAGTGAGCTTCTTCAAGTTGTACCTGAAGAAAATAAAATCAACAAACTTTCAGTACAATTTTCATTTACCACATTATATAATCATGAAAAAATTTGGATAGGTAAATTCACAAATAAAAAAAAATTATACCTCTTGTGTTCCTTTGGTGGCTGTTTCTCAGACTTTTTGATTGAGGGGTCTGCACGAATGGCAGCATGAACCTTCTTGTAAAGTTCTTCAATTCCATCAGCTTCAATCCCCTTTTTGATATATTGACTGAAGTGAGTTTGGTACTTTTCAGGCTCGTCTTCAATCAATGTCTACAAAAAAAAGTCACCAAACATCAGAGAAAGAATTACTAACAAATTCAACTTTAAAGGAACCAAAAACAATATTATAACATACCTTCATATAGGCAGTAACATGTCCACCGAAGATATACTTCCTGTGAACCTCAGCATCAAGCTCCTTTTTCTCCTTGTCAAAACCAGCAAACCTTTTGTCACTGTGAGGAATATCCAAACCTCCATCCAAAGCTCCCTACGGGCAATCAAAATACGTTTATTAACTTCCATCAATTGTCAAAAGACTACAGACATTGTTAATTCCTAATTCTTTAAGATAAGATTATATACCTTGAGTGCCCCAAAAACCCTGTTACCGGTTGTGGTCTTGACCAAACCAACATCAAGAAGAGCACGGAAAGGCCTCCTGGAATCAGCTGGTTCAACTGAATAATCTTCTCCACTAGCCTGAATATTATACAAAAAAAAATCAATCATGAATATAAAACAATGAGTCGGATGAATACAACATAAACAAAAACAGAGCCCTATCTTACATCAACTAAACAGCATACAGAAAGATCTCAAAAACAATACAACAAACAATCATTAATATAAAGTAACAATTCATAAAACAATAAGACAGATGAACACGACGAAAACAACCAAACCCTAATGCAAACACCAGACAGAAAGTCCTATCAAAAAATGTACTTCAGTTCAACTACTTTTCATTGAATAATAACATAAGGCAGATAAAAAATCGTAAATTGCAAATATATACCTCTACATTGCCTTCATACTCCTCATCCATTTCAAGAGTTTTAAGAACTCGGCGGGCCAAAAGGAGACCAGTGCAATAGGCTGGTCACATTTGAAAAACAATAATTAAATTTCAGAAATAAGTGTTTAACAAAAAATATATAAATTAGAAACATCCAATTCAGAAATGAAAGTACCTGCAGCATAGTTGGTAAGACCTACTTCAAGACCATAGTGAGGAAGTTCATGCGAATAAGCAGCAGCAAGAACAATATCACCGGCAATGCTAGCAGACACAATTTGAGCAACAATATCCTTGTTGGTCTAATACTATGGTTAGGGTTTTACACTAAAAAATCTGAAAAATATAACTGATAATCAAATACTAACTAGTAAGAATATTTAGCCATTAATTAACACCTAAATCATGAAAAAGGATACAAATCGAACAACAAAACGATATTTGGGAGTATTATATTTGTTCTTGTCCTGATTAATCAAACGAATCCTGGCTCTGTAATCAGTCTTACCCTCTGCAAATTGATTTATCATAAATTAAAATGTTAACTACGAGAATTAATTAATAATAATGTGAAAATTGAAATGATTACGAACCTCTTCTTCTCTTGAACTTGACTTGGTACCTCTTGAAGTAGGCCTTTGATTTCTGAGACTTGACGAAAACCTGAGTCCATGAAAATGGAATTGAAGAACGTTGTTGTTAGCTATAATGGGAAAGGAGCGTAAAATCACCGGAAAATGGAACGGTGAAAAGAGGGAAGAAATGAAAAACGTACCATTCTGGAGGACTGATTGGCCGCACCTCGAACAGCGGCTGGATGTGAAGAGAGAGAGGTAGAGAGGAGAAGCCTTCAAAGTTTTCGATTCCAATTAAAGGAGGGTTTTTAGGGTTTCTGTTGGGCTTTGTTTATGGGCTAAATCACTTTTTGGCAATTTTTGGATGGCCCAATGAACTTTTTGTGTTGTACAGATTAAAATTAACACCCTAATGTTACCATTATTATTACCATTATAAACCATTGATTTAAGGCGCAAAACAATTACATAAATTATCCTTTCGTTTTGAGTTAAGAACAAAGGGTAAGAGTTTGATTCAAATAAATCTTTTATCTTTTGAGTCATGTGATTTAAACAAAGGGTAAGAGTTTGATTCAAATAAATCTTTTATGATTTGAGTCATGTAATTTAAGTTAATCAAATATGTGATTCGAAGAAGAATTACATAACCAAAATTCAATATTTGATGGCAGACTTTGATTAAAATCAGGCATTTTCGTGGTTAGAATCAAACTTCTCTGATTTGAGTCATATTTTACTATTATTCAAATCAAACTCACAGAAGCTGAATTTTTGTTTTTAAGAACCGTGTTTAACTTGAAAATTTATGAGGACCGTTATTCGAAGGAAAACTTTAGAGGAACTAAAATTGCAGGGTCACATATTTATAGGGACTAAAAACATATTTAACCCTTTAAATAACAAATAAAATAAGCAAAACAAATCATACTTATAATTTTCTCGATAACTACTATTGTTGCCTCAGAGGTGTACTCTCCATTTGGTCTTAATTGAGCTCTCTTCCATCTCTCATATCTTGACGGTGGGGATGGGATGAGATCATCTCCTGTTTTTGGTTGTTTTTCAAACATGATTTTTTTCCTCAAGTTTTCAGTAACCCCCACGAGACAACCAATAGGGTACATTCTTTGCCTTATTTTGTATTCCTATTTCACTCATAAGTTGTTATTAACACAGTGAATAATATATATGGTTAATATCTATAACTCTTTAGTATAACATTATCGGTTAAATAAGACTATTACTAACCTTGAATTCCTTATAACGACGTAACTTCGTAAACTTCTTTATTGCTTCTTTGATATAAAACTATATCTTTTCCATGGAAGATCAAGACCGCTCTTAGGCTTTCTAATGTAGTAAGTCGTGAGCTATAACTTAAATGCCCTCCAACGTGTACCGACAAAAGAGATCCATTTTTTAATCAAACTTCGAGTCACCGATAAACTCAAAATTCAACTACGTTTAAATCAATGTATTAAAAATTCAACTTTGATATATAATATATGAAAATTATAGTATGTAATACCTTAACATCTGTCCATATATTTTCCTTGACTACAACAATCACTTATTTCCAATCATCTATCAATATTGATATTTTTACTCTGTCCAAGGTATGCAACATAACTCTTTAAAGTAGAATAATATTCACAATCAACTAATTTGTAGAACGAATCAAACTCTATCGAAATTTTTTTACCTGTTGAGTTTCGGGCCGATGCGAATTGGGGCATCATTGTGACACCTCTTTGCGATCTTTTCGATTGAGTTTCAGTCGCACAACTCTCATTTGTTTGAGTTTTTTCGCTATAATATGATGAAGAACTCGGTAGGGTTTCTTCTCTTTGTGACATATATGTTAAAAAATAACAACAACATGAACAACAAGAACATAAACAACAACAACAATGGAAAATGAAGTTTACTATAGATGCATAGGGAAAATATTTATGTACCCTAAACGTGATGACTAAGTAAATTATGTTGGTGTTAGTGTTGGAATTGTCTTTCTTCCTAACGGCAACGACGATGGTCTTGTCAACCTTGACGATGAACTTATAAAGTAAAATGCATAATTTAAATATAGATAAATAAAGAAAAGAAATATGTATACTAGTGCCCCTTATCAATCAAGGGTATATCTAGTCCCCTCACACTCTATGAGATATTTTCACTATTGTTAGATCTTTATACAAGCCCCACACCAAGACTTCTCCTATAATCTTTTAACAACAACAAAGAAACAAACCACTTCCTTGATTTCCAACAACACCAACAACAATGATGGACTTTGAATCATCCTTATTCAAATGACTTTTACAACAAATAGCAAGAAAATCCTTCCTATTTGCAAACACGTATAGAAAGTCGACCACTTACCATACATATAAAATCACCACAAACTTGGTGAAAAATACAGTAAATAGATGAAATTATATATAGACAGTCTTTGTAGCAGACTTGATCAAATTGAGATTTTTCTACTTTTAGATATATAAAAATTCAATCTTCTCTTTCAATGAACAAATCAAGGTGACATAAACATTTAAGTGCTCAAGTTTTTCTCTAAACTTTTTCACATATGAATGAAAATTATGTATGACAATTTTTTTTGTTAAATATTATAAACACTTGAAAAACAGAAAAATATTCATGAAGAAGGTGATTTCGAATTTGAAAGATCCTTCTATTTATAATGCACTCAGTACCTCTTGAAAAACAGAAACAATGGTTGAAAAATAATCATTAAATCATGCAATGATATGGAAAGGTTTCATGACCATATGAGATGAAGAGGTACGGTAATGGTTATGTTAGAACAAGATTTGGATTCTATAATTAACCTTTGGATTTTGATGATAACATAACATATGTTTTATATGTAAACAATTTCGTTTCTAATAGTTTCTTGAGTGTGTAGATTAGAAATTCTAATTAATTCAGGATTGATGTCTGAAGAATCATCAGAAATGTGAATGGCATACCTCATAAAGACTATTTGCACATGCTTATGAAGAAACATCAGTAGTTATAAAGAATGTTGAATGTTCGCCAGAAAGAGAATCTCCATGTGTACTTATCAATATGATGTTGCTTCAGAAGTCCTAAGTGTTCTAGAAGAAAGAATTTCTGTTAAAGCTTCTGCTTCAAGATTAGAAATCAAGATTTCACCAAAGACAAGCTTTTAATTCAAAGATCAGAAGTCAAGATTTATTCGTCATTGGAGTTGTTGCTTCTAACTCTGAAGACAAAGTCAAGGTTCTGAACACATCAAAGAAAAGTTCTTGATTCAAAGATCAGAATTCAAAATTTATTTGTCGTGATGAGTAAGTAAGTTATGTTGGTGTTAGTGTTGGAATTGTCTTTCTTCCTAACGGCAACGACGATGGTCTTGTTAACCTTGACAATGATGATGAAAATGACAAATATACAATGAAGAATGGACACTAAAGAGACAAGATAGGATGAACGATGGTGTTTTAGTTAAAATCGGGTATTGTTTCACAGTATTGAATGTTAGGGTTTAGAGTTGAAATCATGTATTGTTTCGTCTAGTTTCTTTTTTTAATGGAAAAAAAAGATACTGTAGAGACAAGCTAACTAGGAGTTGAAATCACGTATTGTTTTGTCTAGCTTCTTTTAAATAAAAAACAAACTATATCACAAAGACAGAACGAACCAATCGTAGTCTTAATCATTTCAGTTTTTTATTTAAAAATAAATAAAATCACTACAAGAAAATTGGAAAATTACGACGGTCAGTTTTGGCAAGTTACGGAGGTTTGAACCACCACAAACTACAAAGCGCGACGGTCTATTGCAAAAATGTGTGTCGCCAGGGTGTTCTGCGACAATTTCTAAAACCGTCACTCCAATCGTTGTTATCAATTGCGATGGGTAGGAAATCGCCGTAAATTGCATGTAGTGATTGTTATAAACTTATAAACTGTCGTGAATTTCAGTTTGAATTCTTTTTTAATGTTGGTTGTGGGCGGGTGTTTAATACTAACTACAGAAGTTTATAACCCCCGCTAAATATTTTAATTAAAAAAATAAGAATACCAACAAAATACATTCAACTAAAAGACTAAATTTCTCTACTCGAAATCCAATAATTCACATACATGTATAAATTTCTAAACACATGTCAACAAAGACATTTTAAATAAAATACCATATAAATTTAATATTCTCGACATTATAAGCATATTGTAATTGAATTTCGATAAAATATATAAACATGATAATCCTCTCAGCTCTTCAAATATATTTTTTCAAAGGATAATGCATCAACATCTTGAACTTTACAACAAAATAGACGATAATAAAGAAGCTAGCTATAGCTATCTATGATTCTAGTTGAGCATGCCAAACACATTGGATCTTAACATCCTTTGGAGCTTTTGCTCCCAAATTAGTATCTATGATTCAAGTAAGCATTTCCTGTAATGCACAAATAATTAAACTTATAAACCACATCAACACAAAAAGATATATCAATCATAATATATTTTTACTTTGACATATCAATTCCTAATCCTAATATATATTCAATAACCAATTATCATGCATACCTTCAGCTTTGACCACTAAATTGAATGACATATTGTCTTTTATATACTGTCTTTGTATCAAAATTAAGTTGAAGACTTTGAAAAGTTTGCACTTTCAGAATTATAATATAGGAGAGAGAAAAGAAAATTACATTGAAATTGTTTGGTAATGTCAGCAAACAAAATAGTTGGCTTGCTCGAGATACCATGTGTTGTTTCATTGATCCCATAGACACTCCACTTTGAATCTAAACATAATTGCAAAAACAAAAGAAATTGTAACCCAAACTTTCCTGTTAAGTTGGAGGAATAAAGCAATAAATTAGTTGCAATAACAAACATCCATAGATAATTAAAATCATCACAGGCATGTGTAAAGAGTAAATACTAAGCTCCAATGATTTCGATAATTCAGTATAGTGACATAAGATTATCATACCTTTTGATGCTTCATTTAAACATTGTTGAGGTATCCGTTCAGAACACACAACACATTTTATATTTTGCTTTGTTCAACAGTTTAAACTAAACAACTGGTCCTTTTAAACTCTCTCTTGGAACTTACATCAAATAGGATAACTATAATCACTACAACATTTATGCTCTCCAGCAACAATTGAAAAATGTTGTCAGATCTCTAAAAATCGTTGCCTAAAAGAATAGGGGACGTTTTCAAGGTGTTTCCTGTGCGAGCGTTGCCTATAATATAAGGCGACGATTATTCATGATCTTTGGGCACGATATTTAAAAACGTCGCCTAAACTAAAGGAATAGGGGACGATTATTTTAAGGCACTAAGGCGACGCTTTTTAAGGGTTGCTATATTCTGCTACAATTAACAATTGTTGCCTTTAATCTCAATCAGGAGGATCATTTATAAAGTGTTGTCATAGCTTATAGGCTGTTTTTTATATTGTCCCCGTAAAATATACAAAATTGCAATTATTTTCTGAATAATATAGTCAATCACTACTAGAAAAATTGTCACAGGAAACTTTTTTGAAGAACACTTATTATTTCGATTGATCATTATTGTACAATTCCTTCCTCAACAATCAAATATAAGGAATAGTTGGAGTACTCCATAATTTAAGACTTAAAGGACTATATTATACCTGTAAAACAAAAAATTATACGGTGTAAGTGTATAGTCCTTAAACTCATTAAATTTTGCTATTAGCTTATTCATATTTCGGAAAAAGAATGAAGTAATGTACAATTATCGGGAGAAGAAGTGAACTTTGTTTAATTTACTATCCAATGGTTTTCGAAAGAGTGAGGTGCGGATCAAAAGGATAATTTTCCACCTTTGGTTGACATTTTGAGAATAAAGATGACTTCATCAAAGAAACTTGAAAAGACTGTGGAGTCCCTTTTCTTCATTGTTGATCCGATCTTCCGAAAAGACCTTAAGAAACTTGAAGAAGATTGTGGAGTTGCTTTTTCTTCATTGTTGATCTGATCTTTCGGAAAAGACCTCGAAAGTTTCTCTTTGCCACTAGAGATAAACTTCTTGAACCGACCCTTTGTTTCATTGTTGCTTTCACAAGTAGTAACTACATAGTCCTTGCAGTCATTGAACAACTTTGAGAAGACAATGTTACGACACAACAATGGTTCAGCAATTGTAAATCCTAAACCAAGCTGTACAATCAAACAAATAATCTAAAGATTAGAAATGCATGAAAATTGCACAACGTAGATAAATAATTCAAGAAATTGCAAAACAAAAAACAATTGCAGGATGATACCGATAATCATACATGTTATAATTCGACGAATTTACTATATATTTTCTAGCAGTATGAATATTTACAAGTTCAACAAAGTTTAATCTTCATTTTCGAGAGAACTTACTAGTGAAACAAAAAGGTGTCCAAAAAGCTCAACAGACTGAATGTCCTCAAATGCATCAAGGATTCCCTCCCTAAGAAAAATGTAAATTGCCATTGAAGTGAGAATGTCTATTCAAGGAGAGAATTAAGTCCATTACAAAATTTCTTATATTTACTTACACCGCCAAATCTTCTTCAAAAGAGGGTTTGTTTCACAGTTGGCTTAGACATTATCCACAATTCGTGCCACAAATTACCGCTATCATCAACGCACCGGTTCGAGAAGTTTTATGCTTATATATTAGCGACCATCTTAGGACTCATTACTACCATCTAAAAGCATACCTTCTTTTCGCATCCGTTGACTTAGTTGACCTGTTAGACAATGACTCGCTACTACTATCATCGGAAGAATAACTATCCTCGATTTACTTCATTTCGGTCCAATCGGGAGGAGAGTACCATCTCACAAAATCTTCCAAAATACAACCGGATTTGCACCTAAAACATGATCATAAACCAAATTTACTCGGATAGAACATCACTACAAGAAACATCTCAAAAGAATTAAGAATATCAAGAAAAAGGGTTTTGCCAAAGGAGAGTCGACCTTGAAAGCTTGCATATCGACAGAGTTGAGAGCATCCGGCCCAAGACCGACCATAAAGTTAAAGAAAATTATCAAAAATAATAACTATAACCAATTAGATCATCGATGCAAACATTACTCGAAACAAATCTAATAGTATTATGTTAGTACATACCTCGTCCGGACAAACTCCTCGGTCTCTTTGATAAGATCTTAAGCAACGGTACTTCCTACATGAAATGCACACTAACGTTAATCATTGGAAATTCGAACAAGTTTGTTTAAGTAATGATTGTGTAACTCGGACCTAGGTGATAGAGACGCAGCTCGCCTGTTTCCAATAGTGTCACATTTCTGAATGGACAATGAGCACCAAGTCGAAGAGCAAGCTCTCCCGTACTTAATCGAGCATACAACAAACGACTTGCAGAAGTTCCATCACAGAAGTTTCTTGATTTTAATGTATTCAAATTTGCTTTCATCATCATAGAGTCTAGTGACTCAGTGGCAACGATATGGCGCCTTTTCCGAGAGACGCAACGATATGACGCCTTTTCCCTACACCCACAAACCTTTCAGAATTGGAGAAAGAGGAAGAAGAAAAGATAAATCGCAAAGTTCCGAATAAGAGAAAGGAGAAGATGGAACAATCTCACCATGAAAAACTCTGGTTTCGCCTCGGAAAGTCCGATTTCACCGTCTTAGAGCCAAGATCATCACCATCGTCGCCGATTTCACCGTCGGGACACTTAGGGTTTCGCAAACCCCCTTTTAGATTTGTGATAATGTTGGTTTTCTACAAAAACAAGCACCAGAATCATTATCAGAAGAAGAATACAAAGAGATCGTTGTAAGAAAAGCGAAGATAAGAGCCAAATGGTCGGGTCAATCGCCGCCAAAGCGATTTCAATGGTTCCGAGGAGCTTCATTCAGAAGGAAGAGAAAAGCCGAGGACAAGGCAAGGAGAGAGAAATATAGTTTGTGTTTCGAATTTTTTAATTAACTTGTTTTAATTTGATTTCTTGTTAAAAATTAAGATTGAAATTAATATTAAAAACTAATTTAAAAACACTATAAAAGTATTGAAATAAATAAAAAAATAAGAATTAAAAATTTCAGTTAAACTTTTATAGATATATGTAATTATTATAAATATAAAATTATGTATTTAATTAAACTAAAAAAAATCTTACATTTTACACTATCAATATATTTTTATTAAATTCGTAAAATTAATATATTAAAATTGTCTTTAAAATATAAATATTGACTATATATGAAATAGTATATGTGTTCAATTATTCACTGAACCACAAATGAAACCAATTCAAACAAAACAATAATTATTTTTAAAAAATATTTAAATTTGTTAAATATTTTTGAGAAAAACATTTTATTTTAATTACATATATATATATATATATATATATTAAAATTTAAATATCTTTAATTTAGTCAAAAATTAAAATATTTAGAAAAAATATAATCTACAGCAAAATCACAGTGGAATGGGTACTAGACGCGCGTTTGGAAAATATTTGTTTTTTAGGGTATAAATTTGGAGGGAAGATCGCCCCCAAAAATTTGATGTTGCTAAACTTTTATGCAACATTGAAGAAATGTAATTTTTTAATAGAATTAATGTAACAATCTATAAACGTCCCTAAAAGTATTTAAGGGGACAATTATCAAACATTGCTAAAGAAAATGAATAGCGACGCTCAAAAATCGTCTCCAGAAAGTAGTTAAGGGGACATTTAACGTTTGTTGCAAAATAAAAAAAGAGTGACGCTCCAAAAACGTCCCCAAAAATATTTTAGGCAACGTTTACCAAGGGTTGCAAATATACATTTGGCAACAACCATAAATCATCGCCTATACAAATTTTAGGCAACAATTTTTACATGTTACCTAAACAAGTGTTGCCAAAGACAACATTTGTTGTAGTGAATATAACTATAAAGAAAGCACCTTAAGCTACAACAAACATGGGTTTTTTCTTGGAAGCATGAGCAACCACTGTGTACATATTGTAAACTGTCATATTTTGATTGTGAGGAAGTAGAGATCAACAATATATATATTTGAATTAAGCTCAAAACACATTTCAATATTCAATGTCATAAAGAATTTAATCAAGCCTAAAAGAAAAATATCTATTAAACCAAAAGAGATTAGCTTTAAGTAACAATAGACTAAATGAAACATATATGAGAAAATGAAAAACAAAAAGTTTAAAGTACTCACTAGGAAGTTCATATCTAGCCCATCTAGACTTGAATCTAGTGTAACTACCAGCTACTACCACAAAAACCATGTAACAACAAAACCATTATTAGAGATATAGTTAATATTAGACATCATAGCAAATCCAAAAACTAGGCATTTAAAAAATCCACATAAACACATTGTTTGATCAAAGAATGGGCAGGATACATACACCTTCAAAGATCAAACAAAAATTATTTTCATAGTTGAGTTAGTGCTTATGACACCACGCAGACGCCAAATACTTTCCTCAACTGAACATGAGGAGCATCGGGACATCCAAAGTGTCACACTAACGTAGCCATCATGTTGACCGTTTCGGTATACGCCTAACGGTCGCGACAATTTATTGCTACTTACCTAAGGAAACCTGGATCCGGGTGTAGGATCCCCCACAATTATAATACCCAAGCAACCCTTAAAAGTAAAGCAGACGAGTCAAACAATGAAAGAAATAAAGTGATCTAAAGCCCTAAGGTAGCCTCTCTTTAGGGTGTCTCCCCAGCAGAGTCACCAGTTCTGTAATACGGTGGGAGAACTGACTTGTTTGTTTTGCATTTTATCGCAAATGTTGCGGATAACAAGAGTCGCCACCGACTTTTCTTTTATCCAATTAAGGGAAGGCGAAAAGAACAAAAAAAGACCTTCATTAGATTCTGAGTACGGGAGGCAGTTATCATACCCTAATTTTTTACCTAAGATACCACATCATATCATTCACATGTGCATCATTGCATCACTAACAGTTTCAGAACAGGATAGACTGTGTGTGTGCTCCTGAAGCCAAATTAGGATTTTATCAAATTTTTCATCTGTTCAAGATGTGATCAATTAGGGTTTGAGTCTCCACTCACCTCAATTAATCTATCTTCATCAATCATCAACATTTGATCTTCAAATTTCTAATTTTTTCTCTTGATCTACCTTGAATCGACCAATTAGGATTTTGATCGAGGATAGTGAATCATTGACTTTTTGCTCAATAAATGACCTATTTGCTTGGAGATTGATCTTAACATCATCAATGCAACATCTTGACCTAATTTATTGGTTCAAAACATTCCAATATCCATGATTGATCATCAGACAAATTCTGAATCATTTGATAAAAATTCAACTGTTCAAAAAGGTCAAACTTTGACTTTTGGTCAACTTTTTCAAATCCAAATTTTTTCAATCATAAAATCATTTCAAATTATCCATCATGATCATAAAAAAAATCAAGAAATGTGAAAAAGTCAACAAAAAAGTCAAGATTGAAATTTTTCTAACACTTAGAAAAATTTTCAAGTGTTAAAAAAACCTGGTTTTTTTCTCACTTTCATGGCCATTTTTCACCTAGATCCATTTTGATTCAAGAAAAACTCAAAACATGAAAGATGTAGATCTTGTTACAAGCTTTCCAAAATGTCCAAGAACTTGAAAAAACACTTTGTTTATCTAGGGTTTTCAAATTGAAACTTAGAGCTTCATAACCACAACTTACAAGTCATTTTTCAAGTTTATAGGTCATTTTTCACAAATTCTTCCTTCTAGAAGCCTTGTTATCAAATTGGATAGATTATAACTGATAAATATCAGATGAGAGTGATTAAGAGGAAGATAAGATCAAGTGAGATTTTAACCATGGTTAAAAGAATATTCCATGTTCATTTATGGCAAAAATGTTTTTCTTGCCCTTTAAGGCAAGTTGTTCAATTTCAAACCAATCTCTTGCCCTTGCCATTCAGAACTCTTGGCCTATAAATAGAGGTCACTTCTTCATTCAAAATCACACCAAAGCATTTCTAAATAAGCTTTCCTTCTTTCTGTCTTTCTTGTTTTTCAAGTTTCAAGTTTCAAGTTTCTAAGTGGGAGAAATTGCAAAACTCCAAGCCTTGCAATTTCTGAGCAATCTTAGGCTTCAAAAACTTTCTAAATATCATTAGAAAGTTGTTGAAATCCTCAATCTAGCCCAAGGACTAGCCAAACTCAGAAACCACTTCCAAACCTCATGTATGCACATATTGAGCCATAACTTCCAAATTCTCAATGCACTCGTGCATCTTCCAATCTTTCACTTCAAACACCTTCTATACACCATATAGAAGTGATCCAAACCATCTTTTCATCACTGTAAACTCAGAATCATCAAATTCGATTCTCACTTCAAGTGACTGCAGTTGGACTTGGTCAGAACGATCCAGACCATTTCAATCCAAGGTAAGCACATCAACACCTTCCATAATCATCACTGAAACTATAACAATCATCAAAACATCTCTGGAACACCTCCAACAAGGAATTGGATTTCAGCTTCAAGAGGTAAGTCACTTGAACTTTTAACTCTTGGATTTCTGAATTCCAGTTCAAACATTGCTATGCCATCTTGTTTCTGCACTATCGCTGAGCAATAACCCTCAATCAATTGCTTAAATCCATGCACATACGTGATTTCATGATCAAATCTTAAAATTAGGGTTCTTCATGTTCATACGAAAATTAATAGTTCTAAACTAAAAAATAAATGAAATTAATCATCACAATCATGTTCCTGGTGAAAATCCGAGCAAGTTTGATGTTTACATCTCTTGATTTCATTGAGAAACGAAGAATCCATGGCTTGAGGAAGATTGGAGGAAGATGATGAACGTTGCACGCGTTATTTCGTTTCCAGAAAATTCAAATAATTCGTTTATAATATAATAACATGAAAGCGAATAAATTAACGGATGTATTACTGCCCCAGCGGTTGCCAGCATGCTCTTAGTCCATTCCTTGCCATAAGGCCCAGGGTTCGAATCCCCTTGGGACCTTTTTATTTTTTCAAACTTCAAAAACTTGATTTTCACTTGTTTTCAAATATATTTAATTCAAGGTGATTAAATGACAAGCCACGCACATGGCTCAATGGTAAAAAATTTCACTTCTAAGCCAAGGGTCTTGGGATCAAACCTCCTTAGGACCAAAACTTTCTTTTTATCACTAATTTTCTTAAGTTTTTTTTAACAAACTTCAACATTTTCAAAAACCAATCAAAACTTCTCATTTTCAAAAACCAATCAAAACCAATCAAACCTTCCAAAAATATTTTCTTTTTTATTATATTTTTATAAGACGTTTTAAGTATTTTTAATACTTTTCAAAAATGTTTTCTTTCTGATTTTCAAACCTAATCTTTTTCAAAACTTCTTGTGAATATCCTTCACTTTTCAAAACCATTTTCAAATCTTTCAAAAAACATTTCAATAAACTTACACACCTTTTGTCCATGATCGATTCGATTTGAAGATAAACCGAACCAGGTTTTTCCTCGAATTTCTTTCAAATTGATCATGGGCCTTCATCACGGTGTAAGTCCCAACCCTCCTATGTACATATTTATTTCCTTGTACATATTCACCCTTTTATGTACATATTCATTTCCTTGTACATATTCAATCATCTTTGTAAATATTCAAGTATAACAAACTTCGTTCGTTTGTTTCCATCCACTTGTTTATACACTGATTCCATTGGTATTAAGAGGAGCATTATTCCCGGTGAAACTGCTCTTAACCCAATGGGCCTCCCTTAAGGTGTAAGTCCCAACTCCTTTGTATATATTCAAGTTACACTTGCTTTAATTGCTTGTTTTATACACTTGTTTATATGTTTCCTTCATAAACTCATGTGAATACACATCACACACTTTATCATATACTTGTTCATATAACTGTTCATTTATAACATAACAACTAGTTTAACAACTAGGTTCCCTTTAGCCTCCTCTCAGGCTTCATATAAGACAACTCACCCGTTGAGTTTAGCCTCCGCTTAGGCTTCGTATAAGACAACTCCCCTGCTGAGTTAGCCTCCTATTGGGCTTCGTTCAAAATAACTCCCTCGTTGAGTTTAGCCTTCTCTTAGGCATCAAACAAGAAAGAGACCTGGAAATCTCTTAACAGCCTCCTATTGGGCTTCCAATGCAAAGAATCACCCGCGCTAGGATAGAACCCTGAGAGCATGATTTACCAGTGAAATCACTCTTGAATCCTAAGAGGATGGTTTCCCGGTGAAACCACTCTTAAAGCCAAAGCCAGCCATACCCTATAGCTTCCTCTTGAGATTCATACAAGGACCCTCGATGACCCTCGAAATGCCTCCTTTTGGGCTCACAATGCAAGGACCCTCGATGAACCTCAGAATGCCTCCTCTCGGGCTTACAATACAAGGACCCACGAGCTTCTTAAAAGCATCCCCCTATCTACAATCAATTTTGCCTAGAGATTTAGACATTTATCATCTCTATGGAAGAAGTATCTTATCTATAACATCACATACAAATCAAAACAAATACTTTGTCAAACACTTTTTCAAACAAAAACATCTTTTAATTGTAAGTGGTAATGCTTGTACACTCAAGAAAAACACCCAATGCTTACTATTAAAGATTCCATCATCTTTTCAAACATCTTTCTTAACTCGTAAGTGGTAACTCTTGTACACTCAAGCAAAACGCCTAATACTTATGATGAAAGATTTAATCAATCAACCTTTCAAAAATGTATGTGATGAAATAGATTAGATACATTTTTCATTAAGATGACATTTGTCTTTGTCTCTTAATAACACCCTTTGCTTCCACTAGCATAAGTGGGAACTACGACTGCTCTGACTTTCTCAACCTCCCTTTGAGAATACGAAGGCACAAGGTCTCATCTCATCCTTGGCGAGCATACTTCTTTCTCCCTCAAACCAAACAAACCATAGTTCCCTTAGATCTGAGCTACAGATGCTCTGATTCCCACTAGGGGATATGTATGCAGAGGATCCCAATGATCTTTGCGAGCATAGTAATAACAAAACTTAGGATCCCGCTTAACCTACCTTTCTTAAAACCCAAAGGAGAAACTTTCCCAAGAATAGAGTAGAAAATTAAAACACACAAACATATAAAAAATATTCATATATACAAAATATGCTATAGGTAACTATATATATAGGGTGCTAATACCTTACCTTTATATAACAAACCCTCTTACTCAGGTCTCTCCCTAATGTGTTGTGTCTAGTTCACGCTAGTCGCATCACATATCTTTATTTATTTAGGGTATTTCAGCTTTCCCCTTTTTCATCTCATTTTCTTGTTTTGGAAACAATAAAGCTTGATGCTCGCGACATCTTTTTAAAACAAATCAAAAGAGTAAATCATTTTGAGCCTGAGATTCGAATTCCGATTCGATTCCCTCGTTCGTCACTTTTTACCGTGAACAACAGTTATGAAAAGGGAAGGTATTAGCACCCTTTCCATCCGTAGTTATCTACGGGAGCTTAATTTCTTAGCTCACTTTATAAATTTCTTTTTGTGTGTGTTTGAAAAGAAGTTTTGAAAAGGCATTTCACTTTGACTTCGTAATGATTCTCGCTGGAATGTATACGAAGTGTTTGGAAATGTGTTGTTTTGGAAAAGACTTTGTAATGATTCACGCTGGAATGTATACAAAGTGTTTTGAAAAGTTTTTGAAAAGTGTGAGGTGTAAAAAGTATTTTGATTGAGCAAGCAAAAGAGTCTTATTACGTACTCAAAATGGTCGTTTCTGTGTTATTTTGCTTTCCTTTAGAATAAGGCTATCCATACCATTAGTTGGTAGGTAATCTTATTCGTTGGATGTAAAGGGACATTCGAAGGGACATCGGATGGTCATAGAAGGCAACTTGTAGGGATACCTTAGCATATTCGTAGGGACGATCATCACTTTTCGTAGGCAACAATTAAGGGAAGACATCATATATTCGTAGGCAACATCGAGGGTCATCGAGGGACTATGATCTTTGTATCGAAGGGACTATGATGATATGTTTGTAAGCGTCCTAGCTAAGATATCCCCACGTTCGAGGGACATGACCATGTATTCGTAAGGCAACGAGAGGATACCCTAAGGTGGGTGCATGTGTGAAAAGGTGTGTTGTATTCAGATACTTTATCTTGTGATTAGGGTTAACTATATTGATTGAATTAGTCTTGCCATACATGCCTAGTTACTAGCAGTTAATATGTGCAGAAAGTAAATTGCGGAAATGTAAAGTGCGGAAAAGTAAACCCTAGACTATTACATGGATTTGGGGCAGATACACAATATATGAGTGCAGAAAGTAAATCCCAATTAAGCTATTACATCCCATGAGCAGATACATAATATTGGAAAAAATGCGAGAAATTAAAGTCCTAACTATTACAACCTATGAACAGTTACAATATTAAAAATAATTTCGCAAGAAGGATCGAATTGTAAATAATAGAAAATAATCACCTTACTTTAAACTGATATTTAATAAATAAAGTTGTTGATATTATGTCAGACCTAAATTCATTTTAGGTTAAACTGATATTTAAAAAACAATATTTTAAATATACTATACAGTATAAAAAATTATTTAGATATATGTGTTCATGTAATGTTCTATTTTTAGGAATAACTTATAGTGAAAAAATAAAAAAATAAAAGCCTCTATTTAAATTCAATTCCACTGTCATTATTTTTAATATGTTTGAATCACAATTCTTTGATACATTGAATTTGCAAAATAATTTTTAAATGATTTAAAATGGACTAAGTCTCAGCCATGAGGACTGAACAAGTTCATAAAAAAGTTTATCCAAAAACATATCTTGTACTATACAAATCACCCCATAAGTTGATGTTGTTCTGAAATAAACACAACATCATTTCCATTTCCATTAAGCTCAACATCAATTTTTCTGATAATTATATTTATTATAAAACAAAATACTATTAACTTTAATATTATCTAACATTTGATTCACTTGCCATTTACTATACATAAATCCTGTTACATATTCATAACATAAATTCCATAAAATGATTGAACAATTTATTTAAAAAACTTATGAATATTTTCTAATTCATATAAAAATAAATGAATTTACTTCTTTTTTTTAGTTTAAAAAAACATTAATATAGTTCAAAAGACTAGAAATCACATTACACCCTATTTTCTACTAGGCACCATTTTTATTCTTACTCATTAAAAAATATAAATAAAATTCATCACATTAAAAATATCTTTATTAGACATAGAATTAAATTTAAATAGAGGGTGGTCTAGTCCAAAGCTTAGATCACATATAGCTATTCTCATACTACCGTAAGTTAGGTGCTTGGTTGGTGGTTGGATCTTCGATCGCCATGTTTTGTAGAGTTTTTGAATTATTGAAATTTCCTTGATTCAAAAAATAAATTAAAAAAAAAACATAAAGTGATGAAATTGTGAGAGAAATTAAAAATTGAGAGAAACTAAAAGTGTGAGAGAAGTTTTTGTGTAAATTATTACCAATTGATGCATTTATAGTCGACTAAAATGTAAAAAACAAAAAAATATAGCCTTTGGTTAATCACGGTTCACAAAAACAACCTTCAAGGGCTATGGCGAAAGTTTTCCATGAGGATTAGTCGATCCGATTGGTTGGATACCACATGTAAAAAAACTCTTTTAATTGAATCGTATATTATTTTAGGTTTTCAAAAATAAGATTATTTAATGAGAAAAGACGATGCAATGATTGTATGGCATGTTCAAATCTAATGGTCGAAAAAACGAAATGCACGCGGGCCACGCTTAAAAACAAGAGAAACAACTCTCGTTGGAGTAACTCCAAAAGCACATGTATAGTATTTTTAATAAACAATTTAAGTTATGTCAAATTTAAATAAGTCCATGTCGCTTGATTTGACTTATTCTTCTCCCATAGTCAAGTATAAAGAGATATCTTAATTGAATAAATATTTAAATCAATAAAGTTGTTGATAATATGTCAGACCTAAATTCATATCAGATTAAACTCATATTTAAATAACAATATTTTAAATATACTATACAGTATAAAAAATTATTTAGATATATGTGTTCATGTAATGTTCTATTTTTAGGAATAACTTCTAGGGAAAAAATAAAAAAAATAAAAGCCTCTATTTAAATTCAATTACACAGCCATTATTTTTAATATGTTTGAATCAAAATTCTCTGATAAATTTGATTTGCAAAATAATTTTTAATGATTTAAATTGGACTAAGTCTCATCATGAGGTGAACAAGTTCACAAAAAGTTTATCCAAAAACATATCTTGTACTATACAAATCACCCCATAAGTTGATGTAGTTCTGAAATAAACACAACATCATTTCCATTTCCATTAAGTTCAACATCAATTTTTCTGATAATTATATTTATTATAAAACAAAATACTATTAACTTTAATATTATCTAACATTTGATTTACTTGCCATTTACTATACATAAATCCTGTTACATATTCATAATATAGATTCCATAAAATTATTGAACAATTTATTTAAAAAACTTATGAATATTTTCTAATTCATATAAAATGAAATGAATTTACTTTTTTTTTAGTTTAAAAAAACATTAATATAGTTCAAAAGACTAGAAATCGCTTACACCCTAGTTTCTACCGGCACCATTTTTATTCTTACTCATTAAAAAATATAAATAAAATTCATCACAGTAAAAATATCTTTATTAGACATAGAATTAAATTTAAATAGAGGGTGGTCTAGTCCAAAGCTTAGATCACATATAGCTATTCTTATACTACCGTAAGTTAGGTGCTTGGTTGTTGGTTGGATCTTGATCGCCTTGTGTTGTAGTGTTTTGAATTATTGAAATATCCTTGATTCAAAAAATAAATTAAAAAAAAAAACATAAAGTGATGAAATTGTGAGAGAGAAATTAAAAAATTGAGAGAAAATAAAAGTGTGAAAGAAGTTTTTTGTGTAAATTATTACCAATTGATGCATTTATAGTCGACTAAAATGTAAAAAAAAACAAAAAATATATATAGCCTATGGTTAACAGTCACGAGTACACAAAAAAACAACCTTCACAGCTAAAGCTTTCCATGAGGATTAGTCGATCTGATTGGTTGGATAACACATGTAAAAAAAACAGCTCTTTTAATTGAATCGTATATTATTTTAGGTTTTCAAAAAATAAGATTATTTAATGAGAAAAGACGATGCAGTGCAATGATTGTCTGGCATGTTCAACTCTAATGGTCGAAAAAATGAAATGCACGCGGGCCACGCTTAAAAACAAGAGAAACAACTCTCGTTGGAGTAACTCCAAAAGCACATGTACAGTATTTTTAATAAACAATTTAAGTTATGTCAAATTTAAATAAGTCCATGTCGCTTGATTTGACTTATTCTTCTCCCATAGTCAAGTATAAAGAGATATCTTAATTGAATAAATATTTAAATCAATAAAGTTGTTGATAATATGTCAGACCTAAATTCATATCAGGTTAAACTGATATTTAAAAAACAATATTTTAAATATACTATACAGTATAAAAAATTATTTAGATATATGTGTTCATGTAATGTTCTATTTTTAGGAATAACTTATAGTGAAAAAAGAAAAAAAATAAAAGCCTCTATTTAAATTCAATTCCACTGTCATTATTTTTAATATGTTTGAATCACAATTCTTTGATACATTGAATTTGCAAAATAATTTTTAAATGATTTAAAATGGACTAAGTCTCAGCCATGAGGACTGAACAAGTTCATAAAAAACTTTATCCAAAAACATATCTTGTACTATACAAATCACCCCATAAGTTGATGTTGTTCTGAAATAAACACAACATCATTTCCATTTCCATTAAGCTCAAAATCAATTTTTCTGATAATTATATTTATTATAAAACAAAATACTATTAACTTTAATATTATCTAACATTTGATTCACTTGCCATTTACAATACATAAATATTACATATTCATAACATAAATTCCATAAAATGATTGAACAATTTATTTAAAAACTTATGAATATTTTCTAATTCATCTAAAATAAATGAATTTACTTTTTTTTTTAGTTTAAAAAAACATTAATATAGTTCAAAAGACTAGAAATCACATTACACCCTATTTTCTACTAGGCACCATTTTTATTCTTACTCATTAAAAAATATAAATAAAATTCATCACATTAAAAATATCTTTATTAGACATAGAATTAAATTTAAATAGAGGGTGGTCTAGTCCAAAGCTTAGATCACATATAGCTATTCTCATACTACCGTAAGTTAGGTGCTTGGTTGGTGGTTGGATCTTCGATCGCCATGTTTTGTAGAGTTTTTGAATTATTGAAATTTCCTTGATTCAAAAAATAAATTAAAAAAAAAACATAAAGTGATGAAATTGTGAGAGAAATTAAAAATTGAGAGAAACTAAAAGTGTGAGAGAAGTTTTTGTGTAAATTATTACCAATTGATGCATTTATAGTCGACTAAAATGTAAAAAACAAAAAATATAGCCTTTGGTTAATGATACGGTTCACAAAAACAACCTTCAAGGGCTATGCGGGGCGAAAGTTTTCCATGAGGATTAGTCGATCTGATTGGTTGGATACCACATGTAAAAAAAAAACAGCTCTTTTAATTGAATCGTATATTATTTTAGGTTTTCAAAAAATAAGATTATTTAATGAGAAAAGACGATGCAGTGCAATGATTGTATGGCATGTTCAAATCTAATGGTCGAAAAAACGAAATGCACGCGGGCCACGCTTAAAAACAAGAGAAACAACTCTCGTTGGAGTAACTCCAAAAGCACATGTATAGTATTTTTAATAAACAATTTAAGTTATGTCAAATTTAAATAAGTCCATGTCGCTTGATTTGACTTATTCTTCTCCCATAGTCAAGTATAAAGAGATATCTTAATTGAATAAATATTTAAATCAATAAAGTTGTTGATAATATGTCAGACCTAAATTCATATCAGATTAAACTCATATTTAAATAACAATATTTTAAATATACTATACAGTATAAAAAATTATTTAGATATATGTGTTCATGTAATGTTCTATTTTTAGGAATAACTTCTAGGGAAAAAATAAAAAAAATAAAAGCCTCTATTTAAATTCAATTACACAGCCATTATTTTTAATATGTTTGAATCAAAATTCTCTGATAAATTTGATTTGCAAAATAATTTTTTAATGATTTAAATTGGACTAAGTCTCAGTCATGAGGACTGAACAAGTTCACAAAAAAGTTTATCCAAAAACATATCTTGTACTATACAAATCACCCCATAAGTTGATGTAGTTCTGAAATAAACACAACATCATTTCCATTTCCATTAAGTTCAACATCAATTTTTCTGATAATTATATTTATTATAAAACAAAATACTATTAACTTTAATATTATCTAACATTTGATTTACTTGCCATTTACTATACATAAATCCTGTTACATATTCATAACATAAATTCCATAAAATTATTGAACAATTTATTTAAAAAACTTATGAATATTTTCTAATTCATATAAAATGAAATGAATTTACTTTTTTTTTAGTTTAAAAAAACATTAATATAGTTCAAAAGACTAGAAATCGCCTTACACCCTAGTTTCTACCGGGCACCATTTTTATTCTTACTCATTAAAAAATATAAATAAAATTCATCACATTAAAAATATCTTTATTAGACATAGAATTAAATTTAAATAGAGGGTGGTCTAGTCCAAAGCTTAGATCACATATAGCTATTCTTATACTACCGTAAGTTAGGTGCTTGGTTGTTGGTTGGATCTTCGATCGCCTTGTGTTGTAGTGTTTTTGAATTATTGAAATATCCTTGATTCAAAAAATAAATTAAAAAAAAAACATAAAGTGATGAAATTGTGAGAGAGAAATTAAAAAATTGAGAGAAAATAAAAGTGTGAAAGAAGTTTTTTGTGTAAATTATTACCAATTGATGCATTTATAGTCGACTAAAATGTAAAAAAAAACAAAAAATATATATAGCCTATGGTTAACAGTCACGAGTACACAAAAAAACAACCTTCAAGGGCTACGCGGGGCGAAAGCTTTCCATGAGGATTAGTCGATCTGTTTGGTTGGATAACACATGTAAAAAAAACAGCTCTTTTAATTGAATCGTATATTATTTTAGGTTTTCAAAAAATAAGATTATTTAATGAGAAAAGACGATGCAGTGCAATGATTGTCTGGCATGTTCAACTCTAATGGTCGAAAAAATGAAATGCACGCGGGCCACGCTTAAAAACAAGAGAAACAACTCTCGTTGGAGTAACTCCAAAAGCACATGTATAGTATTTTTAATAAACAATTTAAGTTATGTCAAATTTAAATAAGTCCATGTCGCTTGATTTGACTTATTCTTCTCCCATAGTCAAGTATAAAGAGATATCTTAATTGAATAAATATTTAAATCAATAAAGTTGTTGATAATATGTCAGACCTAAATTCATATCAGGTTAAACTCATATTTAAATAACAATATTTTAAATATACTATACAGTATAAAAAATTATTTAGATATATGTGTTCATGTAATGTTCTATTTTTAGGAATAACTTATAGTGAAAAAAGAAAAAAAATAAAAGCCTCTATTTAAATTCAATTCCACTGTCATTATTTTTAATATGTTTGAATCACAATTCTTTGATACATTGAATTTGCAAAAGAATTTTTAAATGATTTAAAATGGACTAAGTCTCATGATGAGGAACAAGTTCATAAAAAACTTTATCCAAAAACATATCTTGTACTATACAAATCACCCCATAAGTTGATGTTGTTCTGAAATAAACACAACATCATTTCCATTTCCATTAAGCTCAAAATCAATTTTTCTGATAGATATATTTATTATAAAACAAAATACTATTAACTTTAATATTATCTAACATTTGATTCACTTGCCATTTACAATACATAAATCCTGTTACATATTCATAACATAAATTCCATAAAATGATTGAACAATTTATTTAAAAAACTTATGAATATTTTCTAATTCATCTAAAAATAAATGAATTTACTTTTTTTTTTAGTTTAAAAAAACATTAATATAGTTCAAAAGACTAGAAATCACATTACACCCTATTTTCTACTAGGCACCATTTTTATTCTTACTCATTAAAAAATATAAATAAAATTCATCACATTAAAAATATCTTTATTAGACATAGAATTAAATTTAAATAGAGGGTGGTCTAGTCCAAAGCTTAGATCACATATAGCTATTCTCATACTACCGTAAGTTAGGTGCTTGGTTGGTGGTTGGATCTTCGATCGCCATGTTTTGTAGAGTTTTTGAATTATTGAAATTTCCTTGATTCAAAACATAAATTAAAAAAAAAACATAAAGTGATGAAATTGTGAGAGAGAAATTAAAAAATTGAGAGAAACTAAAAGTGTGAGAGAAGTTTTTTGTGTAAATTATTACCAATTGATGCATTTATAGTCGACTAAAATGTAAAAAAAAAACAAAAAAAATATAGCCTTTGGTTAACAGTCACGGGTTCACAAAAAAACAACCTTCAAGGGCTATGCGGGGCGAAAGTTTTCCATGAGGATTAGTCGATCTGATTGGTTGGATACCACATGTAAAAAAAAAAAGCTCTTTTAATTGAATCGTATATTATTTTAGGTTTTCAAAAAATAAGATTATTTAATGAGAAAAGACGATGCAGTGCAATGATTGTATGGCATGTTCAAATCTAATGGTCGAAAAAACGAAATGCACGCGGGCCACGCTTAAAAACAAGAGAAACAACTCTCGTTGGAGTAACTCCAAAAGCACATGTACAGTATTTTTAATAAACAATTTAAGTTATGTCAAATTTAAATAAGTCCATGTCGCTTGATTTGACTTATTCTTCTCCCATAGTCAAGTATAAAGAGATATCTTAATTGAATAAATATTTAAATCAATAAAGTTGTTGATAATATGTCAGACCTAAATTCATATCAGGTTAAACTCATATTTAAATAACAATATTTTAAATATACTATACAGTATAAAAAATTATTTAGATATATGTGTTCATGTAATGTTCTATTTTTAGGAATAACTTATAGTGAAAAAAGAAAAAAAATAAAAGCCTCTATTTAAATTCAATTCCACTGTCATTATTTTTAATATGTTTGAATCACAATTCTTTGATACATTGAATTTGCAAAATAATTTTTAAATGATTTAAAATGGACTAAGTCTCAGCCATGAGGACTGAACAAGTTCATAAAAAACTTTATCCAAAAACATATCTTGTACTATACAAATCACCCCATAAGTTGATGTTGTTCTGAAATAAACACAACATCATTTCCATTTCCATTAAGCTCAAAATCAATTTTTCTGATAATTATATTTATTATAAAACAAAATACTATTAACTTTAATATTATCTAACATTTGATTCACTTGCCATTTACAATACATAAATCCTGTTACATATTCATAACATAAATTCCATAAAATGATTGAACAATTTATTTAAAAAACTTATGAATATTTTCTAATTCATCTAAAAATAAATGAATTTACTTTTTTTTTTAGTTTAAAAAAACATTAATATAGTTCAAAAGACTAGAAATCACATTACACCCTATTTTCTACTAGGCACCATTTTTATTCTTACTCATTAAAAAATATAAATAAAATTCATCACATTAAAAATATCTTTATTAGACATAGAATTAAATTTAAATAGAGGGTGGTCTAGTCCAAAGCTTAGATCACATATAGCTATTCTCATACTACCGTAAGTTAGGTGCTTGGTTGGTGGTTGGATCTTCGATCGCCATGTTTTGTAGAGTTTTTGAATTATTGAAATTTCCTTGATTCAAAAAATAAATTAAAAAAAAAACATAAAGTGATGAAATTGTGAGAGAGAAATTAAAAAATTGAGAGAAACTAAAAGTGTGAGAGAAGTTTTTTGTGTAAATTATTACCAATTGATGCATTTATAGTCGACTAAAATGTAAAAAAAAAACAAAAAAAATATAGCCTTTGGTTAACAGTCACGGGTTCACAAAAAAACAACCTTCAAGGGCTATGCGGGGCGAAAGTTTTCCATGAGGATTAGTCGATCTGATTGGTTGGATACCACATGTAAAAAAAGCTCTTTTAATTGAATCGTATATTATTTTAGGTTTTCAAAAAATAAGATTATTTAATGAGAAAAGACGATGCAGTGCAATGATTGTATGGCATGTTCAAATCTAATGGTCGAAAAAACGAAATGCACGCGGGCCACGCTTAAAAACAAGAGAAACAACTCTCGTTGGAGTAACTCCAAAAGCACATGTATAGTATTTTTAATAAACAATTTAAGTTATGTCAAATTTAAATAAGTCCATGTCGCTTGATTTGACTTATTCTTCTCCCATAGTCAAGTATAAAGAGATATCTTAATTGAATAAATATTTAAATCAATAAAGTTGTTGATAATATGTCAGACCTAAATTCATATCAGATTAAACTCATATTTAAATAACAATATTTTAAATATACTATACAGTATAAAAAATTATTTAGATATATGTGTTCATGTAATGTTCTATTTTTAGGAATAACTTCTAGGGAAAAAATAAAAAAAATAAAAGCCTCTATTTAAATTCAATTACACAGCCATTATTTTTAATATGTTTGAATCAAAATTCTCTGATAAATTTAATTTGCAAAATAATTTTTAAATGATTTAAATTGGACTAAGTCTCAGTCATGAGGACTGAACAAGTTCACAAAAAAGTTTATCCAAAAACATATCTTGTACTATACAAATCACCCCATAAGTTGATGTAGTTCTGAAATAAACACAACATCATTTCCATTTCCATTAAGTTCAACATCAATTTTTCTGATAATTATATTTATTATAAAACAAAATACTATTAACTTTAATATTATCTAACATTTGATTTACTTGCCATTTACTATACATAAATCCTGTTACATATTCATAACATAAATTCCATAAAATTATTGAACAATTTATTTAAAAAACTTATGAATATTTTCTAATTCATATAAAATGAAATGAATTTACTTTTTTTTTAGTTTAAAAAAACATTAATATAGTTCAAAAGACTAGAAATCGCCTTACACCCTAGTTTCTACCGGGCACCATTTTTATTCTTACTCATTAAAAAATATAAATAAAATTCATCACATTAAAAATATCTTTATTAGACATAGAATTAAATTTAAATAGAGGGTGGTCTAGTCCAAAGCTTAGATCACATATAGCTATTCTTATACTACCGTAAGTTAGGTGCTTGGTTGTTGGTTGGATCTTCGATCGCCTTGTGTTGTAGTGTTTTTGAATTATTGAAATATCCTTGATTCAAAAAATAAATTAAAAAAAAAACATAGAGTGATGAAATTGTGAGAGAGAAATTAAAAAATTGAGAGAAAATAAAAGTGTGAAAGAAGTTTTTTGTGTAAATTATTACCAATTGATGCATTTATAGTCGACTAAAATGTAAAAAAAAACAAAAAATATATATAGCCTATGGTTAACAGTCACGAGTACACAAAAAAACAACCTTCAAGGGCTACGCGGGGCGAAAGCTTTCCATGAGGATTAGTCGATCTGATTGGTTGGATAACACATGTAAAAAAAACAGCTCTTTTAATTGAATCGTATATTATTTTAGGTTTTCAAAAAATAAGATTATTTAATGAGAAAAGACGATGCAGTGCAATGATTGTCTGGCATGTTCAACTCTAATGGTCGAAAAAATGAAATGCACGCGGGCCACGCTTAAAAACAAGAGAAACAACTCTCGTTGGAGTAACTCAAAAGCACATGTATAGTATTTTTAATAAACAATTTAAGTTATGTCAAATTTAAATAAGTCCATGTCGCTTGATTTGACTTATTCTTCTCCCATAGTCAAGTATAAAGAGATATCTTAATTGAATAAATATTTAAATCAATAAAGTTGTTGATAATATGTCAGACCTAAATTCATATCAGGTTAAACTCATATTTAAATAACAATATTTTAAATATACTATACAGTATAAAAAATTATTTAGATATATGTGTTCATGTAATGTTCTATTTTTAGGAATAACTTATACGGAAAAAATAAAAAAATAAAAGCCTCTATTTAAATTCAATTACACAGCCATTATTTTTAATATGTTTGAATCAAAATTCTCTGATAAATTTAATTTGCAAAATAATTTTTTAATGATTTAAATTGGACTAAGTCTCAGTCATGAGGACTGAACAAGTTCACAAAAAAGTTTATCCAAAAACATATCTTGTACTATACAAATCACCCCATAAGTTGATGTAGTTCTGAAATAAACACAACATCATTTCCATTTCCATTAAGTTCAACATCAATTTTTCTGATAATTATATTTATTATAAAACAAAATACTATTAACTTTAATATTATCTAACATTTGATTTACTTGCCATTTACTATACATAAATCCTGTTACATATTCATAACATAAATTCCATAAAATTATTGAACAATTTATTTAAAAAACTAATGAATATTTTCTAATTCATATAAAATGAAATGAATTTACTTTTTTTTTAGTTTAAAAAAACATTAATATAGTTCAAAAGACTAGAAATCGCCTTACACCCTAGTTTCTACCAGGCACCATTTTTATTCTTACTCATTAAAAAATATAAATAAAATTCATCACATTAAAAATATCTTTATTAGACATAGAATTAAATTTAAATAGAGGGTGGTCTAGTCCAAAGCTTAGATCCCATATAGCTATTCTCTTACTACCGTAAGTTAGGTGCTTGGTTTTTGGTTGGATCTTCGATTGCCTTGGTTAGTATAGTTTTTGAATTAATGAAATATCCTTGATTCAAAAAATAAATTAAAAAAAACATAAAGTGATGAAATTGTGAGAGAGAAATTAAAAAATTGAGAGAAAATAAAAGTGTGAGAGAATTTTTTTGTGTAAATTATTACCAAATGATGCATTTATAGTCGACTAAAATTAAAAAAAAATAAAAAAATATAGCCGTTGGTTAATAGTCACGAGTTCACAAAAAATCAACCTTCAAGGGCTACAGTAAAGCTTTCCATGAGGATTAGTCGATCTGATTGGTTGGATACCACTTGTAAAAAAATAGCTGTTTTAATTGAATAATATTTTATTTTAGGTGTTCCAAAAATAAGATTCTTTAATGAGAAAAGACGTTGCAGTGCAATGATTGTCTGGCATGTTCAACTCCAATGGTCGAGAAATAAGAAATGCACATGGGCCACGCTGAAAAACAAGAGAAACAACTCTTGTTGGAGTTACTCTAAAAGCACATGTATAGTATTTTTAATAAACAATTTAAGATATGTCAAATTTAAATAAGTCCATGTAGCTTGATTTGACTTATTCTTCTCCCATAGTCAAGTATAAAGAGATATCTTAATTGAATAAATATTTAAATCAATAAAGTTGTTGATAATATGTCAGACCTAAATTCATATCAGGTTAAACTCATATTTAAATAACAATATTTTAAATATACTATACAGTATAAAAAATTATTTAGATATATGTGTTCATGTAATGTTCTATTTTTAGGAATAACTTATACGGAAAAAATAAAAAAATAAAAGCCTCTATTTAAATTCAATTACACAGCCATTATTTTTAATATGTTTGAATCAAAATTCTCTGATAAATTTAATTTGCAAAATAATTTTTTAATGATTTAAATTGGACTAAGTCTCAGTCATGAGGACTGAACAAGTTCACAAAAAAGTTTATCCAAAAACATATCTTGTACTATACAAATCACCCCATAAGTTGATGTAGTTCTGAAATAAACACAACATCATTTCCATTTCCATTAAGTTCAACATCAATTTTTCTGATAATTATATTTATTATAAAACAAAGTACTATTAACTTTAATATTATCTAACATTTGATTTACTTGCCATTTACTATACATAAATCCTGTTACATATTCATAACATAAATTCCATAAAATTATTGAACAATTTATTTAAAAAACTAATGAATATTTTCTAATTCATATAAAATGAAATGAATTTACTTTTTTTTTTAGTTTAAAAAAACATTAATATAGTTCAAAAGACTAGAAATCTCCTTACACCCTATTTTCTACCGGGCACCATTTTTATTCTTACTCATTAAAAAATATAAATAAAATTCATCACATTAAAAATATCTTTATTAGACATAGAATTAAATTTAAATAGAGGGTGGTCTAGTCCAAAGCTTAGATCCCATATAGCTATTCTCTTACTACCGTAAGTTAGGTGCTTGGTTTTTGGTTGGATCTTCGATTGCCTTGGTTAGTATAGTTTTTGAATTAATGAAATTTCCTTGATTCAAAAAATAAATTAAAAAAAACATAAAGTGATGAAATTGTGAGAGAGAAATTAAAAAATTGAGAGAAAATAAATGTGTGAGAGAATTTTTTTGTGTAAATTATTACCAAATGATGCATTTATAGTCGACTAAAATTTAAAAAAAATAAAAAAATATAGCCGTTGGTTAATAGTCACGAGTTCACAAAAAATCAACCTTCAAGGGCTACACGGGGCGAAAGCTTTCCATGAGGATTAGTCGATCTGATTGGTTGGATACCACTTGTAAAAAAATAGCTGTTTTAATTGAATAATATTTTATTTTAGGTGTTCCAAAAATAAGATTCTTTAATGAGAAAAGACGTTGCAGTGCAATGATTGTCTGGCATGTTCAACTCCAATGGTCGAGAAATAAGAAATGCACATGTACTGAAAAACAAGAGAAACAACTCTTGTTGGAGTTACTCTAAAAGCACATGTATAGTATTTTTAATAAACAATTTAAGATATGTCAAATTTAAATAAGTCCATGTAGCTTGATTTGACTTATTCTTCCCATAGTCAAGTATAAAGAGATATCTTAATTGAATAAATATTTAAATCAATAAAGTTGTTGATAATATGTCAGACCTAAATTCATATCAGGTTAAACTCATATTTAAATAACAATATTTTAAATATACTATACAGTATAAAAAATTATTTAGATATATGTGTTCATGTAATGTTCTATTTTTAGGAATAACTTATACGGAAAAAATAAAAAAATAAAAGCCTCTATTTAAATTCAATTACACAGCCATTATTTTTAATATGTTTGAATCAAAATTCTCTGATAAATTTAATTTGCAAAATAATTTTTTAATGATTTAAATTGGACTAAGTCTCAGTCATGAGGACTGAACAAGTTCACAAAAAAGTTTATCCAAAAACATATCTTGTACTATACAAATCACCCCATAAGTTGATGTAGTTCTGAAATAAACACAACATCATTTCCATTTCCATTAAGTTCAACATCAATTTTTCTGATAATTATATTTATTATAAAACAAAGTACTATTAACTTTAATATTATCTAACATTTGATTTACTTGCCATTTACTATACATAAACTTACATATTCATAACATAAATTCCATAAAATTATTGAACAATTTATTTAAAAAACTAATGAATATTTTCTAATTCATATAAAATGAAATGAATTTACTTTTTTTTTTAGTTTAAAAAAACATTAATATAGTTCAAAAGACTAGAAATCTCCTTACACCCTATTTTCTACCGGGCACCATTTTTATTCTTACTCATTAAAAAATATAAATAAAATTCATCACATTAAAAATATCTTTATTAGACATAGAATTAAATTTAAATAGAGGGTGGTCTAGTCCAAAGCTTAGATCCCATATAGCTATTCTCTTACTACCGTAAGTTAGGTGCTTGGTTTTTGGTTGGATCTTCGATTGCCTTGGTTAGTATAGTTTTTGAATTAATGAAATTTCCTTGATTCAAAAAATAAATTAAAAAAAACATAAAGTGATGAAATTGTGAGAGAGAAATTAAAAAATTGAGAGAAAATAAAAGTGTGAGAGAATTTTTTTGTGTAAATTATTACCAAATGATGCATTTATAGTCGACTAAAATTTAAAAAAAATAAAAAAATATAGCCGTTGGTTAATAGTCACGAGTTCACAAAAAATCAACCTTCAAGGGCTACACGGGGCGAAAGCTTTCCATGACGATTAGTCGATCTGATTGGTTGGATACCACTTGTAAAAAAATAGCTGTTTTAATTGAATAATATTTTATTTTAGGTGTTCAAAAAATAAGATTCTTTAATGAGAAAAGACGTTGCAGTGCAATGATTGTCTGGCATGTTCAACTCCAATGGTCGAGAAATAAGAAATGCACATGGGCCACGCTGAAAAACAAGAGAAACAACTCTTGTTGGAGTTACTCTAAAAGCACATGTATAGTATTTTTAATAAACAATTTAAGATATGTCAAATTTAAATAAGTCCATGTAGCTTGATTTGACTTATTCTTCTCCTATAGTCAAGTATAAAGAGATATCTTAATTGAATAAATATTTAAATCAATAAAGTTGTTGATAATATGTCAGACCTAAATTCATATCAGGTTAAACTCATATTTAAATAACAATATTTTAAATATACTATACAGTATAAAAAATTATTTAGATATATGTGTTCATGTAATGTTCTATTTTTAGGAATAACTTATACGGAAAAAATAAAAGAAATAAAAGCCTCTATTTAAATTCAATTACACAGCCATTATTTTTAATATGTTTGAATCAAAATTCTCTGATAAATTTAATTTGCAAAATAATTTTTTAATGATTTAAATTGGACTAAGTCTCAGTCATGAGGACTGAACAAGTTCACAAAAAAGTTTATCCAAAAACATATCTTGTACTATACAAATCACCCCATAAGTTGATGTAGTTCTGAAATAAACACAACATCATTTCCATTTCCATTAAGTTCAACATCAATTTTTCTGATAATTATATTTATTATAAAACAAAATACTATTAACTTTAATATTATCTAACATTTGATTTACTTGCCATTTACTATACATAAATCCTGTTACATATTCATAACATAAATTCCATAAAATTATTGAACAATTTATTTAAAAAACTTATGAATATTTTCTAATTCATATAAAATGAAATGAATTTACTTTTTTTTTAGTTTAAAAAAACATTAATATAGTACAAAAGACTAGAAATCGCCTTACACCCTATTTCTACCAGGCACCATTTTTATTCTTACTCATTAAAAAATATAAATAAAATTCATCACATTAAAAATATCTTTATTAGACATAGAATTAAATTTAAATAGAGGGTGGTCTAGTCCAAAGCTTAGATCCCATATAGCTATTCTCTTACTACCGTAAGTTAGGTGCTTGGTTTTTGGTTGGATCTTCGATTGCCTTGGTTAGTATAGTTTTTGAATTAATGAAATTTCCTTGATTCAAAAAATAAATTAAAAAAAACATAAAGTGATGAAATTGTGAGAGAGAAATTAAAAAATTGAGAGAAAATAAAAGTGTGAGAGAATTTTTTTGTGTAAATTATTACCAAATGATGCATTTATAGTCGACTAAAATTAAAAAATAAAAAATATAGCCGTTGGTTAATAGTCACGAGTTCACAAAAATCAACCTTCAAGGGCTACAGGCTAAAGCTTTCCATGAGGATTAGTCGATCCGATTGGTTGGATACCACTTGTAAAAAATAGTGTTTTAATTGAATAATATTTTATTTTAGGTGTTCCAAAAATAAGATTCTTTAATGAGAAAAGACGTTAAAGGCAATGATTGTCAGCATGTTCAACTCCAATGGTCGAGAAATAAGAAATGCACATGCCTGAAAACAAGAGAAACAACTCTTGTTGGAGTTACTCTAAAAGCACATGTATAGTATTTTTAATAAACAATTTAAGATATGTCAAATTTAAATAAGTCCATGTAGCTTGATTTGACTTATTCTTCTCCCATAGTCAAGTATAAAGAGATATCTTAATTGAATAAATATTTAAATCAATAAAGTTGTTGATAATATGTCAGACCTAAATTCATATCAGGTTAAACTCATATTTAAATAACAATATTTTAAATATACTATACAGTATAAAAAATTATTTAGATATATGTGTTCATGTAATGTTTTATTTTTAGGAATAACTTATACGGAAAAAATAAAAAAATAAAAGCCTCTATTTAAATTCAATTACACAGCCATTATTTTTAATATGTTTGAATCAAAATTCTCTGATAAATTTAATTTGCAAAATAATTTTTTAATGATTTAAATTGGACTAAGTCTCAGTCATGAGGACTGAACAAGTTCACAAAAAAGTTTATCCAAAAACATATCTTGTACTATACAAATCACCCCATAAGTTGATGTAGTTCTGAAATAAACACAACATCATTCCCATTTCCATTAAGTTCAACATCAATTTTTCTGATAATTATATTTATTATAAAACAAAGTACTATTAACTTTAATATTATCTAACATTTGATTTACTTGCCATTTACTATACATAAATCCTGTTACATATTCATAACATAAATTCCATAAAATTATTGAACAATTTATTTAAAAAACTAATGAATATTTTCTAATTCATATAAAATGAAATGAATTTACTTTTTTTTTTAGTTTAAAAAAACATTAATATAGTTCAAAAGACTAGAAATCTCCTTACACCCTATTTTCTACCGGGCACCATTTTTATTCTTACTCATTAAAAAATATAAATAAAATTCATCACATTAAAAATATCTTTATTAGACATAGAATTAAATTTAAATAGAGGGTGGTCTAGTCCAAAGCTTAGATCCCATATAGCTATTCTCTTACTACCGTAAGTTAGGTGCTTGGTTTTGGTTGGATCTTCGATTGCCTTGGTTAGTATAGTTTTTGAATTAATGAAATTTCCTTGATTCAAAAAATAAATTAAAAAAAACATAAAGTGATGAAATTGTGAGAGAGAAATTAAAAAATTGAGAGAAAATAAAAGTGTGAGAGAATTTTTTTGTGTAAATTATTACCAAATGATGCATTTATAGTCGACTAAAATTTAAAAAAAATAAAAAAATATAGCCGTTGGTTAATAGTCACGAGTTCACAAAAAATCAACCTTCAAGGGCTACACGGGGCGAAAGCTTTCCATGAGGATTAGTCGATCTGATTGGTTGGATACCACTTGTAAAAAAATAGCTGTTTTAATTGAATAATATTTTATTTTAGGTGTTCCAAAAATAAGATTCTTTAATGAGAAAAGACGTTGCGGCAATGATTGTGCATGTTCAACTCAATGGTCGAGAAATAAGAAATGCACATGGGCAAAAAACAAGAGAAACAACTCTTGTTGGAGTTACTCTAAAAGCACATGTATAGTATTTTAATAAACAATTTAAGATATGTCAAATTTAAATAAGTCCATGTAGCTTGATTTGACTTATTCTTCTCCCATAGTCAAGTATAAAGAGATATCTTAATTGAATAAATATTTAAATCAATAAAGTTGTTGATAATATGTCAGACCTAAATTCATATCAGGTTAAACTCATATTTAAATAACAATATTTTAAATATACTATACAGTATAAAAATTATTTAGATATATGTGTTCATGTAATGTTCTATTTTTAGGAATAACTTATACGGAAAAAATAAAAAAATAAAAGCCTCTATTTAAATTCAATTACACAGCCATTATTTTTAATATGTTTGAATCAAAATTCTCTGATAAATTTAATTTGCAAAATAATTTTTTAATGATTTAAATTGGACTAAGTCTCACATGAGGATGAACAAGTTCACAAAAAGTTTATCCAAAACATATCTTGTACTATACAAATCACCCCATAAGTTGATGTAGTTCTGAAATAAACACAACATCATTTCCATTTCCATTAAGTTCAACATCAATTTTTCTGATAATTATATTTATTATAAAACAAAATACTATTAACTTTAATATTATCTAACATTTGATTTACTTGCCATTTACTATACATAAATCCTGTTACATATTCATAACATAAATTCCATAAAATTATTGAACAATTTATTTAAAAAACTTATGAATATTTTCTAATTCATATAAAATGAAATGAATTTACTTTTTTTTTAGTTTAAAAAAACATTAATATAGTTCAAAAGACTAGAAATCGCCTTACACCCTATTTCTACCAGGCACCATTTTTATTCTTACTCATTAAAAAATATAAATAAAATTCATCACATTAAAAATATCTTTATTAGACATAGAATTAAATTTAAATAGAGGGTGGTCTAGTCCAAAGCTTAGATCCCATATAGCTATTCTCTTACTACCGTAAGTTAGGTGCTTGGTTTTTGGTTGGATCTTCGATTGCCTTGGTTAGTATAGTTTTTGAATTAATGAAATTTCCTTGATTCAAAAAATAAATTAAAAAACATAAAGTGATGAAATTGAGAGAGAAATTAAAAATTGAGAGAAAATAAAAGTGTGAGAGAATTTTTTTGTGTAAATTATTACCAAATGATGCATTTATAGTCGACTAAAATTAAAAAAAAATAAAAAAATATAGCCGTTGGTTAATAGTCACGAGTTCACAAAAAATCAACCTTCAAGGGCTACACGGGGCGAAAGCTTTCCATGAGGATTAGTCGATCTGATTGGTTGGATACCACTTGTAAAAAATAGTTTTAATTGAATAATATTTTATTTTAGGTGTTCCAAAAATAAGATTCTTTAATGAGAAAAGACGCGGCAATGATTGTCTGGCATGTTCAACTCCAATGGTCGAGAAATAAGAAATGCACATGGGCCACGCTGAAAAACAAGAGAAACAACTCTTGTTGGAGTTACTCTAAAAGCACATGTATAGTATTTTTAATAAACAATTTAAGATATGTCAAATTTAAATAAGTCCATGTAGCTTGATTTGACTTATTCTTCTCCCATAGTCAAGTATAAAGAGATATCTTAATTGAATAAATATTTAAATCAATAAAGTTGTTGATAATATGTCAGACCTAAATTCATATCAGGTTAAACTCATATTTAAATAACAATATTTTAAATATACTATACAGTATAAAAAATTATTTAGATATATGTGTTCATGTAATGTTTTATTTTTAGGAATAACTTATACGGAAAAAATAAAAAAATAAAAGCCTCTATTTAAATTCAATTACACAGCCATTATTTTTAATATGTTTGAATCAAAATTCTCTGATAAATTTAATTTGCAAAATAATTTTTTAATGATTTAAATTGGACTAAGTCTCACATGAGGATGAACAAGTTCACAAAAAGTTTATCCAAAAACATATCTTGTACTATACAAATCACCCCATAAGTTGATGTAGTTCTGAAATAAACACAACATCATTCCCATTTCCATTAAGTTCAACATCAATTTTTCTGATAATTATATTTATTATAAAACAAAGTACTATTAACTTTAATATTATCTAACATTTGATTTACTTGCCATTTACTATACATAAATCATACATATTCATAACATAAATTCCATAAAATTATTGAACAATTTATTTAAAAAACTAATGAATATTTTCTAATTCATATAAAATGAAATGAATTTACTTTTTTTTTTAGTTTAAAAAAACATTAATATAGTTCAAAAGACTAGAAATCTCCTTACACCCTATTTTCTACCGGGCACCATTTTTATTCTTACTCATTAAAAAATATAAATAAAATTCATCACATTAAAAATATCTTTATTAGACATAGAATTAAATTTAAATAGAGGGTGGTCTAGTCCAAAGCTTAGATCCCATATAGCTATTCTCTTACTACCGTAAGTTAGGTGCTTGGTTTTTGGTTGGATCTTCGATTGCCTTGGTTAGTATAGTTTTTGAATTAATGAAATTTCCTTGATTCAAAAAATAAATTAAAAAAAACATAAAGTGATGAAATTGTGAGAGAGAAATTAAAAAATTGAGAGAAAATAAAAGTGTGAGAGAATTTTTTTGTGTAAATTATTACCAAATGATGCATTTATAGTCGACTAAAATTTAAAAAAAATAAAAAAATATAGCCGTTGGTTAATAGTCACGAGTTCACAAAAAATCAACCTTCAAGGGCTACACGGGGCGAAAGCTTTCCATGAGGATTAGTCGATCTGATTGGTTGGATACCACTTGTAAAAAAATAGCTGTTTTAATTGAATAATATTTTATTTTAGGTGTTCCAAAAATAAGATTCTTTAATGAGAAAAGACGTTGCAGTGCAATGATTGTCTGGCATGTTCAACTCCAATGGTCGAGAAATAAGAAATGCACATGGGCCACGCTGAAAAACAAGAGAAACAACTCTTGTTGGAGTTACTCTAAAAGCACATGTATAGTATTTTTAATAAACAATTTAAGATATGTCAAATTTAAATAAGTCCATGTAGCTTGATTTGACTTATTCTTCTCCCATAGTCAAGTATAAAGAGATATCTTAATTGAATAAATATTTAAATCAATAAAGTTGTTGATAATATGTCAGACCTAAATTCATATCAGGTTAAACTCATATTTAAATAACAATATTTTAAATATACTATACAGTATAAAAAATTATTTAGATATATGTGTTCATGTAATGTTCTATTTTTAGGAATAACTTATACGGAAAAAATAAAAAAATAAAAGCCTCTATTTAAATTCAATTACAACCATTATTTTTAATATGTTTGAATCAAAATTCTCGATAAATTTAATTTGCAAAATAATTTTTAATGATTTAAATTGGACTAAGTCTCACATGAGGATGAACAAGTTCACAAAAAGTTTATCCAAAACATATCTTGTACTATACAAATCACCCCATAAGTTGATGTAGTTCGAAATAAACACAACATCATTTCCATTTCCATTAAGTTCAACATCAATTTTTCTGATAATTATATTTATTATAAAACAAAATACTATTAACTTTAATATTATCTAACATTTGATTTACTTGCCATTTACTATACATAAATCTCATTACATATTCATAACATAAATTCCATAAAATTATTGAACAATTTATTTAAAAACTTATGAATATTTTCTAATTCATATAAAATGAAATGAATTTACTTTTTTTAGTTTAAAAACATTAATATAGTTCAAAAGACTAGAAATCGCCTTACACCCTATTTCTACGGCACCATTTTTATTCTTACTCATTAAAAATATAAATAAAATTCATCACATTAAAAATATCTTTATTAGACATAGAATTAAATTTAAATAGAGGGTGGTCTAGTCCAAAGCTTAGATCCCATATAGCTATTCTCTTACTACCGTAAGTTAGGTGCTTGGTTTTTGGTTGGATCTTGATTGCCTTGGTTAGTATAGTTTTGAATTAATGAAATTTCCTTGATTCAAAAATAAATTAAAAAAACATAAAGTGATGAAATTGTGAGAGAGAAATTAAAAATTGAGAGAAAATAAAAGAGAAATTTTTGTGTAAATTATTACCAAATGATGCATTTATAGTCGACTAAAATTAAAAAAATAAAAAATATAGCCGTTGGTTAATAGTCACGAGTTCACAAAAATCAACCTTCAAGGGCTACACGTAAAGCTTTCCATGAGGATTAGTCGATCCGATTGGTTGGATACCACTTGTAAAAAATAGTGTTTTAATTGAATAATATTTTATTTTAGGTGTTCCAAAATAAGATTCTTTAATGAGAAAAGACGTTAAAGGCAATGATTGTCCGCATGTTCAACTCCAATGGTCGAGAAATAAGAAATGCACATGGGCCATGAAAACAAGAGAAACAACTCTTGTTGGAGTTACTCTAAAAGCACATGTATAGTATTTTTAATAAACAATTTAAGATATGTCAAATTTAAATAAGTCCATGTAGCTTGATTTGACTTATTCTTCTCCCATAGTCAAGTATAAAGAGATATCTTAATTGAATAAATATTTAAATCAATAAAGTTGTTGATAATATGTCGACCTAAATTCATATCGAGTTAAACTCATATTTAAATAACAATATTTTAAATATACTATACAAGATAAAAATTATTTAGATATATGTGTTCATGTAATGTTCTATTTTAGGAATAACTTATACGGAAAAATAAAAAATAAAAGCCTCTATTTAAATTCAATTACACACCATTATTTTTAATATGTTTGAATCAAAATTCTCGATAAATTTAATTTGCAAAATAATTTTTAATGATTTAAATTGGACTAAGTCTCACATGAGGATGAACAAGTTCACAAAAAGTTTATCCAAAACATATCTTGTACTATACAAATCACCCCATAAGTTGATGTAGTTCAAATAAACACAACATCATTTCCATTTCCATTAAGTTCAACATCAATTTTTCGATAATTATATTTATTATAAAACAAAATACTATTAACTTTAATATTATCTAACATTTGATTTACTTGCCATTTACTATACATAAATCTTACATATTCATAACATAAATTCCATAAAATTATTGAACAATTTATTTAAAAACTTATGAATATTTTCTAATTCATATAAAATGAAATGAATTTACTTTTTTTTAGTTTAAAAACATTAATATAGTTCAAAAGACTAGAAATCTCCTTACACCCTATTTTCTACCGGCACCATTTTTATTCTTACTCATTAAAAAATATAAATAAAATTCATCACATTAAAAATATCTTTATTAGACATAGAATTAAATTTAAATAGAGGGTGGTCTAGTCCAAAGCTTAGATCCCATATAGCTATTCTCTTACTACCGTAAGTTAGGTGCTTGTTTTTGGTTGGATCTTCGATTGCCTTGGTTAGTATAGTTTTTGAATTAATGAAATTTCCTTGATTCAAAAAATAAATTAAAAAAAACATAAAGTGATGAAATTGTGAGAGAGAAATTAAAAAATTGAGAGAAAATAAATGTGTGAGAGAATTTTTTTGTGTAAATTATTACCAAATGATGCATTTATAGTCGACTAAAATTTAAAAAAAATAAAAAAATATAGCCGTTGGTTAATAGTCACGAGTTCACAAAAAATCAACCTTCAAGGGCTACACGGGGCGAAAGCTTTCCATGAGGATTAGTCGATCTGATTGGTTGGATACCACTTGTAAAAAAATAGCTGTTTTAATTGAATAATATTTTATTTTAGGTGTTCCAAAAATAAGATTCTTTAATGAGAAAAGACGTTGCAGTGCAATGATTGTCTGGCATGTTCAACTCCAATGGTAGAAATAAGAAATGCACATGGGCCACGCTGAAAAACAAGAGAAACAACTCTTGTTGGAGTTACTCTAAAAGCACATGTATAGTATTTTTAATAAACAATTTAAGATATGTCAAATTTAAATAAGTCCATGTAGCTTGATTTGACTTATTCTTCTCCCATAGTCAAGTATAAAGAGATATCTTAATTGAATAAATATTTAAATCAATAAAGTTGTTGATAATATGTCAAGACCTAAATTCATATCAGGTTAAACTCATATTTAAATAACAATATTTTAAATATACTATACAGTATAAAAAATTATTTAGATATATGTGTTCATGTAATGTTCTATTTTTAGGAATAACTTATACGGAAAAAATAAAAAAATAAAAGCCTCTATTTAAATTCAATTACACAGCCATTATTTTTAATATGTTTGAATCAAAATTCTCTGATAAATTTAATTTGCAAAATAATTTTTTAATGATTTAAATTGGACTAAGTCTCAGTCATGAGGACTGAACAAGTTCACAAAAAAGTTTATCCAAAAACATATCTTGTACTATACAAATCACCCCATAAGTTGATGTAGTTCTGAAATAAACACAACATCATTTCCATTTCCATTAAGTTCAACATCAATTTTTCTGATAATTATATTTATTATAAAACAAAATACTATTAACTTTAATATTATCTAACATTTGATTTACTTGCCATTTACTATACATAAATCATATATATTCATAACATAAATTCCATAAAATTATTGAACAATTTATTTAAAAACTTATGAATATTTTCTAATTCATATAAAATGAAATGAATTTACTTTTTTTAGTTTAAAAAACATTAATATAGTTCAAAAGACTAGAAATCTTACACCCTAGTTTCTACGCACCATTTTTATTCTTACTCATTAAAAATATAAATAAAATTCATCACATTAAAAATATCTTTATTAGACATAGAATTAAATTTAATAGAGGGTGGTCTAGTCCAAAGCTTAGATCCCATATAGCTATTCTCTTACTACCGTAAGTTAGGTGCTTGGTTTTTGGATCTTGATTGCCTTGGTTAGTATAGTTTTGAATTAATGAAATTTCCTTGATTCAAAAATAAATTAAAAAACATAAAGTGATGAAATTGTGAGAGAGAAATTAAAAATTGAGAGAAAATAAAAGTGTGAGAGAATTTTTTGTGTAAATTATTACCAAATGATGCATTTATAGTCGACTAAAATTTAAAAAAAATAAAAAAATATAGCCGTTGGTTAATAGTCACGAGTTCACAAAAAATCAACCTTCAAGGGCTACACGGGGCGAAAGCTTTCCATGAGGATTAGTCGAACTGATTGGTTGGATACCACTTGTAAAAAAATAGCTGTTTTAATGGAATAATATTTTATTTTAGGTGTTCCAAAAATAAGATTCTTTAATGAGAAAAGACGTTGCAGTGCAATGATTGTCTAGCATGTTCAACTCCAATGGTCGAGAAATAAGAAATGCACATGGGCCACGCTGAAAAACAAGAGAAACAACTCTTGTTGGAGTTACTCTAAAAGCACATGTATAGTATTTTTAATAAACAAGTTAAGATATGTCAAATTTAAATAAGTCCATGTAGCTTGATTTGACTTATTCTTCTCCTATAGTCAAGTATAAAGAGATATCTTAATTGAATAAATATTTAAATCAATAAAGTTATTGATAATATGTCAGACCTAAATTCATTTGAGGTTAAACTGATATTTAAATAACAAAATTTTAAATATTCAATACAGTATAAAAATTTATTTAGCTATATGTGTTCATGTAATGTTCTATTTTTAGGAATAACTTGTAGGGAAAAAAGAAAAAACTAAAAGACTCTATTTAAATTCAATTACACACCATTATTTTTAATATGTTTGAATCACAATTCTCTGATACACTTAATTTGCAAAATAATTTTTTAAAGATTTAAAATGGACTAAGTCTTAGTCTTCAGGACTGAACAAGTTCATAAAAAAGTTTATCCAAAAACATATCTTGTACTATACAACTCACCCCATAAGTTGATGTAGTTCTGAAATAAACACAACATCATTTCCATTTCCATTAAGTTCAACATCAATTTGTCTGATAATTATATTTATTATAAAACAAAATACTATTAACTTTAATATTATCTAACATATGATTCACTTGCCATTTACTATACCTAAATCCTGTTACATATTCATAACATAAACTCTATAAAATTATTGAACAATTTATTTAAAAAACTTATGAATATTTTCAAATTGATATAAAATGAAATGAATTTACTTTTTTTTTTAGTTTAAAAAGACATTAGTATAGTTCTAAAGACTAGAAATCACCTTACACCTTATTTTCTATTACGCACCATTTTTATTCTTACTCATTAAAAATTATAAATCAAGTTCCTCCCATTAAAAATATCTTTATTAGACATAGAATTAAATTTAAATAGAGGGTGGTCTAGTCCAAATCTTAGATCACATATAGCTATTCTCTTACTATCGTAAGTTAGGTGCTTGGTTGTTGACTAGATCTTGGATCACCTTGTTTTGTAGAGTTTTTGAATTAATGAAATTTCATTGATTCAAAAAATAAATTAAAAAAAAATATAACGTGATGAAATTGTAAGAGAGAAATTATAAAATTGAGAGAAAATAAAAGTGTGATAGAAAACTCGTGGGTAAGTTTTTTATAATAGATGCATTTATAGTCGACTAAAATGTAAAAAAAAACAAAAAAAATATAGCCTTTGGTTAACAGTCACGAGTTCACAAAAAAACAACCTTCAAGGGCTACGCGGGGCGAAAGCTTTCCATGAGGATTAGTCGATCTGATTGGTTGGATACCACTTGTAAAAAAAATAGCTGATTTAATTGAATCATATATTATTTTAGGTTTTCAAAAAATAAGATTATTTAATGAGAAAAGACGATTCAGTGCACTGATTGTCTGGCATGTTCAACTCTAATGGTCGAAAAAAAGAAATGCACGTGGGCCAAGCTTAAAAACTAGAGAAACAATTCTCGTTGGAGTAACTCCAAAAGCACATGTATAGTATTTTTAATAAACAATTTAAGTTATGTCAAATTTAAATAAGTCCATGTCGCTTGATTTGACTTATTCTTCTCCCATAGTCAAGTATAAAGAGAATAAATATTTAAACAAATAAAGTTGTTGATAATATGTCAGACCTAAATTCATTTGAGGTTAAACTGATATTTAAATAACAAAATTTTAAATATTCAATACAGTATAAAAATTTATTTAGCTATATGTGTTCATGTAATGTTCTATTTTTAGGAATAACTTGTAGGGAAAAAAGAAAAAACTAAAAGACTCTATTTAAATTCAATTAAACTGTCATTATTTTTAATATGTTTGAATCACAATTCTCTGATACACTTAATTTGCAAAATAATTTTTTAAAGATTTAAAATGGACTAAGTCTTAGTCTTCAGGACTGAACAAGTTCATAAAAAAGTTTATCCAAAAACATATCTTGTACTATACAAATCACCCCATAAGTTGATGTAGTTCTGAAATAAACACAACATCATTTCCATTTCCATTAAGTTCAACATCAATTTTTCTGATAATTATATTTATTATAAAACAAAATACTATTAACTTTAATATTATCTAACATATGATTCACTTGCCATTTACTATACCTAAATCCTGTTACATATTCATAACATAAATGCTATAAAATTATTGAACAATTTATTTAAAAAACTTATGAATATTTTCAAATCCATATAAAATGAAATGAATTTACTTTTTTTTAGTTTAAAAAGAAATTAATATAGTTCAATAGACTAGAAATCACCTTACACCTTATTTTCTACTGCGCACCATTTTTATTCTTACTCATTAAAAATTATAAATCAAGTTCCTCCCATTAAATAGAGGGTGGTCTAGTCCAAAGCTTAGATCACATATAGCTATTCTCTTACTACCGTAAGTTAGGTGCTTGGTTGTTGGCTAGATGTTGGATCACCTTGTTTTGTAGAGTTTTTGAATTAATGAAATTTCCTTGATTCAAAAAAAAAATTAAAAAAAAAAACATAAACTGATGAAATTGTGAGAGAGAAATTAAAAAATTGAGAGAAAATAAAAGTGTGAGGGAAAATTCGTGTGTAAATTTTTTATAATAGATGCATTTATAGTTGACTAAAATGTAAAAAAAAATAAAAAAAATATAGCCTTTGGTTAACCTTCATGAGTTCACAAAAAAAACAACCTTCAAGGGCTACACGGGGCGAAAGCTTTCCATGAGGATTAGTCGATCTGATTGGTTGGATACCACTTGTAAAAAAAATAGCTCTTTTAATTGAATCATATTTTATTTTAGGTTTTCCAAAAATAAGATTATTTAATTAGAAAAGACGTTGCAGTGCGATCATTGTCTGGCATGTTCAACTCCAATGGTCGGAAAAAAAGAACTGCACGTGGGCCAAGCTTAAAAACAAGAGAAACAACTATCGTTGGAGTATCTCCAAAAGCACATGTATAGTATTTTTAATAAACAACTTAAGTTATGTCAAATTTAAATAAGTCCATGTCGCTTGATTTGACTTATTCTTCTCCCATAGTCAAGTATAAAGAGAATAAATATTTAAACAAATAAAGTTGTTGATAATATGTCAGACCTAAATTCATTTGAGGTTAAACTGATATTTAAATAACAATATTTTAAATATACTATACAGTATAAATTTTTTTTTAGATATATGTGTTCATGTAATGTTCTATTTTTAGGAAAACTTTGTAGGGAAAAAAGAAAAAACTAAAAGCCTCTATTTAAATTCAATTACACTGTCATTATTTTTAATATGTTTGAATCACAATTCTCTGATACATTTAATTTGCAAAATTATTTTCTAATGATTTAAAACGGACTAATTCTCAATCATGAGGACTGAACAAGTTCATAAAAAAGTTTATCCAAAACATATCTTGTACTATACAAATTACCCCATAAGTTCATGTAGTTCTGAAATAAACACAACATCATTTCCATTTCCATTAAGCTCAACATCAATTTGTCTGATAATTATATTTATTATAAAACAAAATACTATAAACTTTAATATTATCTAACATTTGATTCACTTGCCATTTACTATACATAAATCCTGTTACATATTCATAACATAAATTCCATAAAATTATTGAACAATTTATTTAAAAAACTAATGAATATTTTCTAATTCATATAAAATGAAATGAATTTACTTTTTTTTTAGTTTAAAAAAACATTAATATAGTACAAAAGACTAGAAATCGCCTTACACCCTATTTCTACCAGGCACCATTTTTATTCTTACTCATTAAAAAATATAAATAAAATTCATCACATTAAAAATATCTTTATTAGACATAGAATTAAATTTAAATAGAGGGTGGTCTAGTCCAAAGCTTATATCACATATAATATTTTCATACTACTGTAAGTTAGGTGCTTGGTTGTTGGCTGGATCTTGGATCGCCTTGTTTTGTATAGTTTTTGAATTAATGAAATTTCCTTGATTCAAAAAATAAATAAATAAAAAACATAAAGTGATGAAATTGTGAGAGAGAAATTAAAATATTGAGAGAAAATAAAAGTATGAGAGAAAATTTGTGTTTAAATTTTTTCCAATAGATGCATTTATAGTCGACTAAAATGTAAAAAAACAAAACAAAAATATAGACTTTGGTTAACAGTAACGAGTTCATAAAAAAAACCTTCAAGGGCTATGCGGGGCGAAAGCTTTCCATGAGGATTAGTCGATCTGATTGGTTGGATACCAGTTATAAAAAAAGCTCTATTAATTGAATCATATTTTATATTAGGTTTTCCAAAAATAACATTATTTAATGAGAAAAGACGTTGCAATGCAATGATTGTCAGGCATGTTCAACTCCAATGGTCGAAAAAACAAAAATGCACGTGGGCCACGCTGAACAACAAGAGAAACAACTCTCGTTGGAGTTACTCTAAAAGCACATGTATAGTATTTTTAATAAAAAATTTAAGTTATGTCAAATTTAAATAAGTCCATGTAGCTTGATTTGACTTATTCTTTTCCCATAGTCAAGTATAAAGAGATATCTTAATTGAATAAATATTTATGTCAATAAAGTTGTTGATAATATGTCAGACCTAAATTCATTTGAGGTTAAACTGATATTTAAATAACAATATTTTAAATATACTATACAGTATAAAAATTTATTTAGATATATGTGTTCATGTAATGTTCTATTTTTAGGAATAACTTATAGGGAAAAAAGAAAAGACTAAAAGCCTCTATTTAAATTCAATTACACTGTCATTGTTTTTAATAGGTTTGAATCACAATTCTATGATACATTTAATTTGAAAAATAAATTCTTAATGATTTAAAATGGACTAAGTCTCATTCATGAGGACTGAACAAGTTGATAAATTTTTTTATCCAAAAACATATCTTGTACTATACAAATCACCCCATAAGTGGATGTAGTTCTGAAATAAACACAACATCATTTCCATTTCCATTAAGTTCAACATCAATTTTTCTGATAATTATATTTATTATAAGACAAAATACTATTAACTTTAATATTATCTAACATATTATTCACTTGCCATTTTCTATACATAAATCCTATTACATATTCATAACATAAACTCCATAAAATTATTGAACAATTAATTTAAAAGCTTATGAATATTTTGAAATTCATAAAAAACGAAATGAATTTACTTTTTTTTTTTAGTTTAAAAAGACATTAATATAGTTCAAAAGAATAGGGAAAAAAGAAAAAACTAAAAGCCTCTATTTAAATTCAATTACACTGTCATTATTTTTAATATGTTTGAATCACAATTCTCTGATACATTTAATTTGTAAAATAATTTTTTAATGATTTAAAATGGTCTAAGTCTCAATCATGAGGACTAATCAAGTTCATAAATTTTTTTATCCAAAAACATATCTTGTGCTATACAAATCACCCCCTAAGTTGATGTAGTTCTGAATTAAACACAACATCATTTCCATTTCCATTAAGCTCAACATCAATTTGTCTGATAATTATATTTATTATAAAACAAAATACTATTAACTTTAATAGTATCTAACATTTGATTCACTTGCCATTTACTAAACATAAATCCTGTTACATTTTAAAAACATAAACTCCATAAAATTAATGAACAATTTATTTAAAAAACTTAAGAATATTCTCAAATTCATATAAAATGAAATGAATTTACTTTTTTTAGTTTAAAAAGACATTAATATAGTTCAAAAGACTAGGGAAAAAAGAAAAAAACTAAAAGCCTCTATTTAAATTCAATTACACAGTCATTATTTTTAATATGTTTGAATCATAATTCTCTGATACATTTAATTTGCAAAATAATTTTTTAATGATTTAAAATGGTCTAAGTCTCAATCATGAGAACTGAACAAGTTCATAATTTTTTTAATCCAAAAACATATCTTGTACTATACAAATCACCCCCTAAGTTGATGTAGTTCTGAATTAAACACAACATCATTTCCATTTCCATTAACCTCAACATCAATTTGTCTGATAATTATATATATTATAAAACAAAATACTATCAACTTTAATATTATCTAACATTTGATTCACTTTCCATTTACTAAACATAAATCCTGCTACATATTCATAACATAAACTCCATAGAATTATTGAACAATTTATTTAAAAAAGTTATGAATATTTTCAAATTCATATAAAATGAAATGAATTTACTTTTTTTATAGTTTAAAAAGACATTAATATAGTTCAAAAGACTAGGGAAAAAAGAAAAAACTAAAAGCCTCTATTTAAATTCAATTACACTGTCATTATTTTTAATATATTTGAATCAAAATTCTCTGATACATTTAATTTGCAAAATAATTTTTTAATGATTTAAAATGGACTAAGTCTCAATCATGAGGACTGAACAAGTTCATAAAAAAGTTTATCCAAAACATATCTTGTACTATACAAATTACCCCATAAGTTCATGTAGTTCTGAAATAAACACAACATCATTTCCATTTCCATTAAGCTCAACATCAATATGTCTGAAAATTATATTTATTATAAAACAAAATACTATTAACTTTAATATTATCTAACATTTGAGTCACTTGCAATTTATTATACATAAATCCTGTTACATATTCATAACATAAACTCCATAAAATTATTGATCAATTTATTTAAAAAACTTATGAATATTATCAAATTCATATAAAATGTAATGAATTTACTTTTTTTTTTAGTTTAAAAAGACATTAATATAGTTCAAAAGACTAGGGAAAAATGAAAAAACTAAAAGCCTCTATTTAAATTCAATTACACTGTCATTATTTTTAATATATTTGAATCAAAATCGATACATTTAATTTGCAAAATAATTTTTAATGATTTAAAATGGACTAAGTCTCATGAGGATGAACAAGGTCATAAAAAGTTTATCCAAAACATATCTTGTACTATACATATTACCCCATAAGTTCATGTAGTTCAAATAAACACAACATCATTTCCATTTCCATTAAGCTCAACATTAATTTTCCTTATAATTATATTTAATATAAAACAAAATACTATTAACTTTAATATTATCTAATATTTGATTCACTTGCCAATTACTATACGTAAATCCTGCTAGATATTCTTAACATAAACTCCATAAAATTATTGAACAATTTATTTAAAAAACATATGAATATTTTAAAATTCATATAAAATGAAATGAATTTACTTTTTTTTTTAGTTTAAAAAGACATTAATATAGTTCAAAAAACTAGGGAAAAAAGAAAAAACTAAACTCCTCTATTTAAATTCAATTACACTGTCATTATTTTTAATATATTTGAATCACAATACTCTCATACATTTAATTTGCAAAATTATTTTTTAATGATTTAAAACGGACTAAGTCCCAATCATGAGGACTGAACAAGTTCATAAAAAAGTTTATCCAAAACATATCTTGTACTATACAAATTACCCCATAAGTTCATGTAGTTCTGAAATAAACACAACATCATTTCCATTCCATTAAGCTCAACATCAATTTGTCTGATAATTATATTTATTATAAAACAAAATACTATAAACTTTAATATTATCTAACATTTGATGCACTTTCCATTTACTATACATAAATCCTGTTACATATTCAAAACCTAAACTCCATAAAATTATTGAACAATTTATTTAAAAAACTTATGAATATTTTCAAATTCTTATAAACTGAAATGAATTTACTTTTTTTTTTTGTTTAAAAAGACATTAATATAGTTCAAAAGACTAGGGAAAAAAGAAAAAACTAAAAGCCTCTCTTTAAAATCAATTACACTGTCATTATTTTTAATATGTTTGAATCACAATTCTCTGATACATTTAATTTGTAAAATAAATTTTTTAATGATTTAAAACGGACTAAGTCTCAATCATGAGGACTGAACAAGTTCATAAAAAAGTTTATCCAAAACATATCTTGTACTATACAAATCACCCCATAAGTTCATGTAGTTCTGAAATAAACACAACATCATTTCCATTTCCATTAAGCTCAACATCAATTTGTCTGATCATTATATTTATTATAAAACAAAATACTATAAACTTTAATATTATCTAACATTTGATTCACTTGCCATTTACTATACATAAATCCTGTTACATATTCATAACATAAACTCCATAAAATTATTGAACAATTTATTTAAAAAAATTATGAATATTTTCAAATTCGTATAAAATGAAATGACTTTATTTATTTTTAGTTTAAAAAGACATTAATATAGGTCAAAAGACTAGGGAAAAAAGGAAAAACTAAAAGCCTCTATTTAAATTCAATTACACAGTCATTATTTTTAATATATTTGAATCAAAATTCTCTAATACATTTAATTTGCAAAATAATTTTTTAATGATTTAAAATGGTCTAAGTCTCAATCATGAGAACTGAACAAGTTCATAATTTTTTTAATCCAAAAACATATCTTGTACTATACAAATCACCCCCTAAGTTGATGTAGTTCTGAATTAAACACAACATCATTTCCATTTCCATTAACCTCAACATCAATTTGTCTGATAATTATATATATTATAAAACAAAATACTATCAACTTTAATATTATCTAACATTTGATTCACTTGCCATTTACTAAACATAAATCCTGCTACATATTCATAACATAAACTCCATAGAATTATTGAACAATTCATTTAAAAAACTTATGAATATTTTCAAATTCATATAAAATGAAATGAATTTACTTTTTTTTTTGTTTAAAAAGACATTAATATAGTTCAAAAGACTAGGGAAAAAAGAAAAAACTAAAAGCCTCTATTTAAATTCAATTACACTGTTATTATTTTTAATATGTTTGAATCACAATTCTCTGATACATTTAATTTGCAAAATTATTTTCTAATGATTTAAAACGGACTAATTCTCAATCATGAGGACTAAACAAGTTCATAAAAAAGTTTATCCAAAACATATCTTGTACTATACAAATTACCCCATAAGTTCATGTAGTTCTGAAATAAACACAACATCATTTCCATTTCCATTAAGCTCAACATCAATCTGTCTGAAAATTATATTTATTATAAAACAAAATACTATTAACTTTAATATTATCTAACATTTGATTCACTTGCCATTTATTATACATAAATCCTTTTACATATTCATAACATAAACTCCATAAAATTATTGATCAATTTATTTAAAAAACTTATGAATATTATCAAATTCATATAAAATGTAATGAATTTACTTTTTTTTAGTTTAAAAAGACATTAATATAGTTCAAAAGACTAGGGAAAAATGAAAAAACTAAAAGCCTCTATTTAAATTCAATTACACTGTCATTATTTTTAATATATTTGAATCAAAATTCTCTGATACATTTAATTTGCAAAATAATTTTTTAATGATTTAAAATGGACTAAGTCTCAGTCATGAGGACTGAACAAGGTCATAAAAAAGTTTATCCAAAACATATCTTGTACTATACATATTACCCCATAAGTTCATGTAGTTCTGAAATAAACACAACATCATTTCCATTTCCATTAAGCTCAACATTAATTTTTCCTTATAATTATATTTAATATAAAACAAAATACTATTAACTTTAATATTATCTAACATTTGATTCACTTGCCAATTACTATACATAAATCCTGCTAGATATTCTTAACATAAACTCCATAAAATTATTGAACAATTTATTTAAAAAACATATGAATATTTTAAAATTCATATAAAATGAAATGAATTTACTTTTTTTTTTAGTTTAAAAAGACATTAATATAGTTCAAAAGACTAGGGAAAAAAGAAAAAACTAAACTCCTCTATTTAAATTCAATTACACTGTCATTATTTTTAATATATTTGAATCACAATACTCTCATACATTTAATTTGCAAAATTATTTTTTAATAATTTAAAACGGACTAAGTCTCAATCATGAGGACTGAACAAGTTCATAAAAAAGTTTATCCAAAACATATCTTGTACTATACAAATTACCCCATAAGTTCATGTAGTTCTGAAATAAACACAACATCATTTCCATTTCCATTAAGCTCAACATCAATTTGTCTGATCATTATATTTATTATAAAACAAAATACTATAAACTTTAATATTATCTAACATTTGATTCACTTGCCATTTACTATACATAAATCCTGTTACATATTCATAACATAAACTCCATAAAATTATTGAACAATTTATTTAAAAAAATTATGAATATTTTCAAATTCGTATAAAATGAAATGACTTTATTTATTTTTAGCTTAAAAAGACATTAATATAGGTCCAAAGACTAGGGAAAAAAAGGAAAAACTAAAAGCCTCTATTTAAATTCAATTACATCGTCATTATTTTTAATATATTTGAATCAAAATTCTCTAATACATTTAATTTGCAAAATAATTTTTTAATGATTTAAAACGGACTAAGTCTCAGTCATGAGGACTGAACAAGTTAATAAAAAAGTTTATCCAAAACATATCTTATACTATACAAATTACCCCATAAGTTCATGCAGTTCTGAAATAAACACAACATCATTTCCATTTCCATTAAGCTAAACATTAATTTTTCCTGATAATTATATTTATTATAAAACAAAATACTATTAACTTTAATATTATCTAACATTTGATGCACTTGTCATTTACAATACATAAATCTTGTTACATATTCATAACAGAAACTCCATAAAATTATTGAACAATTTATTTAAAAAACTTATGAATCTTTTCAAATTCATATAAAATGAAATGAATTTACTTTTTGTTTTTAGTTTGAAAAGACATAAATATAGTTCAAAAGACTAGGGAAAAAAGAAAAAACTAAAAGCCTCTATTTAAATTCAATTACACTGTCATTATTTTTAATATGTTTGAATCACAATTCTCTGATACATTTAATTTGCAAAATTATTTTCTAATGATTTAAAACGGACTAATTCTCAATCATGAGGACTGAACAAGTTCATAAAAAAGTTTATCCAAAACATATCTTGTACTATACAAATTACCCCATAAGTTCATGTAGTTCTGAAATAAACACAACATCATTTCCATTTCCATTAAGCTCAACATCAATCTGTCTGAAAATTATATTTATTATAAAACAAAATACTATTAACTTTAATATTATCTAACATTTGATTCACTTGCCATTTATTATACATAAATCCTGTTACATATTCATAACATAAACTCCATAAAATTATTGATCAATTTATTTAAAAAACTTATGAATATTATCAAATTCATATAAAATGTAATGAATTTACTTTTTTTTAGTTTAAAAAGACATTAATATAGTTCAAAAGACTAGGGAAAAATTAAAAAACTAAAAGCCTCTATTTAAATTCAATTACACTGTCATTATTTTTAATATATTTGAATCAAAATTCTCTGATACATTTAATTTGCAAAATAATTTTTTAATGATTTAAAATGGACTAAGTCTCAGTCATGAGGACAGAACAAGTTCATAAAAAAGTTTATCCAAAACATATCTTGTACTATACATATTACCCCATAAGTTCATGTAGTTCTGAAATAAACACAACATCATTTCCATTTCCATTAAGCTCAACATTAATTTTTCCTTATAATTATATTTAATATAAAACAAAATACTATTAACTTTAATATTATCTAACATTTGATTCACTTGCCAATTACTATACATAAATCCTGCTAGATATTCTTAACATAAACTCCATAAAATCATTGAACAATTTATTTAAAAAACATATGAATATTTTAAAATTCATATAAAATGAAATGAATTTACTTTTTTTTTTAGTTTAGAAAGACATTAATATAGTTCAAAAGACTAGGGAAAAAAGAAAAAACTAAACTCCTCTATTTAAATTCAATTACACTGTCTTTATTTTTAATATATTTGAATCACAATTCTCTCATACATTTAATTTGCAAAATTATTTTTTAATGATTTAAAACGGACTAAGTCTCAATCATGAGTACTGAACAAGTTCATAAAAAAGTTTATCCAAAACATATCTTGTACTATACAAATTACCCCATAAGTTCATGTAGTTCTGAAATAAACACAACATCATTTCCATTTCCATTAAGCTCAACATCAATTTGTCTGATAATTATATTTATTATAAAACAAAATACTATAAACTTTAATATTATCTAACATTTGATTCACTTGCCATTTACTATACATAAATCCTGTTACATATTCATAACATAAACTCCATAAAATTATTGAACAATTTATTTAAAAAACTTAAGAATATTTTCAAATTCATATCAAATGAATTTACTTTTTTTTAGTTTAAAAAGACATTAATATAGTTCAAAAGACTTGGGAAAAAAGAAAAAACTAAAAGCCCCTATTTAAATTCAATTACACTGTCATTATTTTTAACATGTTTGAATCACAATTCTCTTATACATTTAATTTGCAAAATAATTTTCTAATGATTTAAAACGGACTAAGTCTCAATCATGAGGACTGAACAAGTTCATAAAAAAGTTTATCCAAAACATATCTTGTACTATACAAATTACCCCATAAGTTCATGTAGTTCTGAAATAAACACAACATCATTTCCATTTCCATTAAGCTCAACATCAATTTGTCTGATAATTATATTTATTATAAAACAAAATACTATAAACTTTAATATTATCTAACATTTGATTCACTTGCCATTTACTATACATAAATCCTGTTACATATTCATAACATAAACTCCATAAAATTATTGAACAATTTATTTAAAAAAATTATGAATATTTTCAAATTCGTATAAAATGAAATGACTTTATTTATTTTTAGTTTAAAAAGACATTAATATAGGTCAAAAGACTAGGGAACAAAAGGAAAAACTAAAAGCCTCTATTTAAATTCAATTACATCGTCATTATTTTAATATATTTGAATCACAAATCTCTGATACATTTAATTTGCAAAATAATTTTTTAATGATTTAAAATGGACTAAGTCTCAGTCATGAGGACTGAACAAGTTCATAAAAACGTTTATCCAAAACATATCTTGTACTATACAAATTACCCCATAAGTTCATGTAGTTCTGAAATAAACACAACATCATTTCCATTTCCATTAAGCTAAACATTAATTTTTCCTGATAATTATATTTATTATAAAACAAAATACTATAAACTTTAATATTATCTAACATTTGATGCACTTGCCATTTACTATACATAAATCCTGTTACATATTCATAACATAAACTCCATAAAATTATTGAACAATTTATTTAAAAACTTATGAATATTTTCAAATTCATATAAAATGAAATGAATTTACTTTTTTAGTTTAAAAAGACATTAATATAGTTCAAAAGACTAGGGAAAAAGGAAAAAACTAAAAGCCTCTATTTAAATTCCATAACACTGTCAATATTTTTAATATCTTTCAATCACAATTCTCTGATACATTTAATTTGCAAAATAATTTTTTAATGATTTAAAATGGTCTAAGTCTCAATCATGAGCACTGAACAAGTTCATAAATTTTTTTATCCAAGAACATATCTTGTACTATACAAATCACCCCATAAGTTGATGTAGTTCTCAATTAAACACAACATCATTTCCATTTCCATTAAGCTCAACATCAATTTGTCTGATAATTATATTTATTATAAAAAAAATACTATTAACTTTAATATTATCTAACATTTGATTCACTTGCCATTTATTAAACATAAATCTTGTTATATATTCCTAACATAAACTCCATAAAATTATTGAAGAATTTATTTAAAAATTTAAGAATCTTTTCAAATTCATATAAAATGAAATGAATTTACTTTTCTTTTAGTTTAAAAACACATTAATATAGTTCAAAAGACTAGGGAAAAAAGAAAAAACTAAACGCCTCTATTTAATTTCAATTACACTGTCATTAGTTTTAATATGTTTGAATCACAATTCTCTGATTCATTTAATTTGCAAAATAATTTTTTCATGATTTAAAATGGACTAAGTCTCAATCATGAGGACTGAACAAGTTCATAAAAAATTTATCCAAAACTTATCTTGTACTATACAAATTACCCCATAAGTTCATGTAGTTCTGAAATAAACACAACATCATTTCCATTTCCATTAAGCTCAACATCAATTTGTCTGATAATTATATTTATTATAAAACAAATTACTATTAACATTAATATTATCTAACATTTGATTCACTTGCCATTTATTAAATCCTGTTACATATCCATAACAGAAACTCCATAAAATTATTGAACAATATATTTAAAAAACTTATGAATATTTTCAAATTCGTATAAAATGAAATGACTTTATTTATTTTTGGTTTAAAAAGACATTAATATAGGTCAAAAGACTAGGGGAAAAAATGAAAAACTAAGGGCCTCTATTTAAATTCAATTACATCGTCATTATTTTTAATATATTTGAATCACAAATCTCTGATACATTTAATTTGCAAAATAATTTTTTAATGATTTAAAATGGACTAAGTCTCAGTCATGAGGACTGAACAAGCTCATAAAAACGTTTATCCAAAACATATCTTGTACTATACAAATTACCCCATAAGTTCATGTAGTTCTGAAATAAACACAACATCATTTCCATTTCCATTAAGCTAAACATTAATTTTTCCTGATAATTATATTTATTATAAAACAAAATACTATAAACTTTAATATTATCTAACATTTGATGCACTTGCCATTTACTATACATAAATCCTGTTACATATTCATAACCTAAACTCCATAAAATTATTGAACAATTTATTTAAAAAACTTATGAATATTTTCAAATTCATATAAAATGAAATGAATTTACTTTTTTTTAGTTTAAAAAGACATTAATATAGTTCAAAAGACTAGGGAAAAAAGAAAAAACTAAAAGCCTCTATTTAAATTCCATAACACTGTCAATATTTTTAATATCTTTCAATCACAATTCTCTGATACATTTAATTTGCAAAATAATTTTTTAATGATTTAAAATGGACTAAGTCTCAATCATGAGGACTGAACAAGTTCATAAAAAAGTTTATCCAAAACATATCTTGTACTATACAAATTACCCCATAAGTTCATGTAGTTCTGAAATAAACACAACATCATTTCCATTTCCATTAAGCTCAACATCAATTTGTCTGATAATTATATTTATTATAAAACAAAATACTATAAACTTTAATATTATCTAACATTTGATTCACTTGCCATTTACTATACATAAATCCTGTTACATATCCATAACAGAAACTCCATAAAATTATTGAACAATATATTTAAAAAACTTATGAATATTTTCAAATTCGTATAAAATGAAATGACTTTATTTATTTTTGGTTTAAAAAGACATTAATATAGGTCAAAAGACTAGGGGAAAAAATGAAAAACTAAGGGCCTCTATTTAAATTCAATTACATCGTCATTATTTTTAATATATTTGAATCACAATTCTCTCATACATTTAATTTGCAAATTAATTTTTTAATGATTTAAAATGGACTAAGTCTCAGTCATGAGGACATAACAAGTTCATAAAAAAGTTTATCCAAAACATATCTTGTACTATACAAATTACCCCATACGTTCATGTAGTTCTGAGATAAACACAACATCATTTCCATTTCCATTAAGCTCAACATTAATTTTTCCTTATAATTATATTTATTATAAAACAAAATACTATTAACTTTAATATTATCTAACATTTGATTCACTTGCCATTTACTATACATAAATCCTGTTACATATTCATAACATAAACTCCATAAAATTATTGAACAATTTATTTAAAAAACTTAAGAATATTTTCAAATTCATATAAAATGAATTTACTTTTTTTAGTTTAAAAAGACATTAATATAGTTCAAAAGACTAGGGAAAAAAGAAAAAACTAAAAGCCTCTATTTAAATTCAATTACACTGTCATTATTTTTAATATGTTTGAATCACAATTCTCTGATACATTTAATTTGCAAAATTATTTTTTAATGATTTAAAGTGGACTAAGTCTCATTCATGTGGACTGAACAAGTTCATAAAAAAGTTTATCCAAAACATATCTTGTACTATACAAATCACCCCATAAGTTCATGTAGTTCTGAAATAAACACAACATCATTTCCATTTCCATTAAGCTAAACATTAATTTGTCTGATAATTATATTTATTATAAAACAAAATACTATAAACTTTAATATTATCTAACATTTGATGCACTTGCCATTTACTATACATAAATCCTGTTACATATTCATAACCTAAACTCCATAAAATTATTGAACAATTTATTTAAAAAACTTATGAATATTTTCAAATTCATATAAAATGAAATGAATTTACTTTTTTTTTAGTTTAAAAAGACATTAATATAGTTCAAAAGACTAGGGAAAAAAGAAAAAACTAAAAGCCTCTATTTAAATTCCATAACACTGTCAATATTTTTAATATCTTTCAATCACAATTCTCTGATACATTTAATTTTCAAAATAATTTTTTAATGAATTAAAATGGTCTAAGTCTCAATCATGAGCACTGAACAAGTTCATAAATTTTTTTATCCAAGAACATATCTTGTACTATACAAATCACCCCATAAGTTGATGTAGTTCTCAATTAAACACAACATCATTTCCATTTCCATTAAGCTCAACATCAATTTGTCTGATAATTATATTTATTATAAAACAAATTACTATTAACATTAATATTATCTAACATTTGATTCACTTGCCATTTACTATACATAAATCCTGTTACATATCCATAACAGAAACTCCATAAAATTATTGAACAATTCATTTAAAAAACTTATGAATCTTTTGAAATTCATATAAAATGAAATGACTTTACTTTTTGTTTTTAGTTCGAAAAGACATTAATATAGTTCAAAAGACTAGGGAAAAAAGAAAAAACTAAAAGCCTCTATTTAAATTCAATTACACTGTCATTATTTTAAATATATTTGAATCACAATTCTCTCATACATTTAATTTGCAAATTAATTTTTTAATGATTTAAAATGGTCTAAGTCTCAGTCATGAGGACATAACAAGTTCATAAAAAAGTTTATCCAAAACATATCTTGTACTGTACAAATTACCCCATAAGTTCATGTAGTTCCGAGATAAACACAACATCATTTCCATTTCCATTAAGCTCAACATTAATTTTTCCTTATAATTATATTTATTATAAAACAAAATACTATTAACTTTAATATTATCTAACATTTGATTCACTTGCCATTTACTATACATAAATCCTGTTACATATTCATAACATAAACTCCATAAAATTATTGAACAATTTATTTAAAAAACTTAAGAATATTTTCAAATTCATATAAAATGAATTTACTTTTTTTAGTTTAAAAAGACATTAATATAGTTCAAAAGACTAGGGAAAAAAGAAAAAACTAAAAGCCTTTATTTAAATTCAATTACACTGTCATTATTTTTAATATGTTTGAATCACAATTCTGTGATACATTTAATTTGCAAAATTAGTTTTTAATGATTTAAAGTGGACTAAGTCTCATTCATGTGGACTGAACAAGTTCATAAAAAAGTTTATCCAAAACATATCTTGTACTATACAAATCACCCCATAAGTTCATGTAGTTCTGAAATAAACACAACATCATTTCCATTTCCATTAAGCTAAACATTAATTTGTCTGATAATTATATTTATTATAAAACAAAATACTATAAACTTTAATATTATCTAACATTTGATGCACTTGCCATTTACTATACATAAATCCTGTTACATATTCATAAACTAAACTCCATAAAATTATTGAACAATTTATTTAAAAAACTTATGAATATTTTCAAATTCATATAAAATGAAATGAATTTACTTTTTTTAAGTTTAAAAAGACATTAATATAGTTCAAAAGACTAGGGAAAAAAGAAAAAACTAAAAGCCTCTATTTAAATTCCATAACACTGTCAATATTTTTAATATCTTTCAATCACAATTCTCTGATACATTTAATTTGCAAAATAATTTTTTAATGATTTAAAATGGTCTAAGTCTCAATCATGAGCACTGAACAAGTTCATAAATTTTTTTATCCAAGAACATATCTTGTACTATACAAATCACCCCATAAGTTGATGTAGTTCTCAATTAAACACAACATCATTTCCATTTCCATTAAGCTCAACATCAATTTGTCTGATAATTATATTTATTATAAAAAAAATACTATTAACTTTAATATTATCTAACATTTGATTCACTTGCCATTTATTAAACATAAATCTTGTTATATATTCCTAACATAAACTCCATAAAATTATTGCACAATTTATTTAAAAATTTAAGAATCTTTTCAAATTCATATAAAATGAAATGAATTTACTTTTCTTTTAGTTTAAAAACACATTAATATAGTTCAAAGGACTAGGGAAAAAAGAAAAAACTAAACGCCTCTATTTAATTTCAATTACACTGTCATTAGTTTTAATATGTTTGAATCACAATTCTCTGATTCATTTAATTTGCAAAATAATTTTTTCATGATTTAAAATGGACTAAGTCTCAATCATGAGGACTGAACAAGTTCATAAAAAAGTTTATCCAAAACATATCTTGTACTATACAAATTACCCCATAAGTTTATGTAGTTCTGAAATAAACACAACATCATTTCCATTTCCATTAAGCTCAACATCAATTTGTCTGATAATTATATTTATTATAAAACAAAATACTATAAACTTTAATATTATCTAACATTTGATGCACTTGCCATTTACTATACATAAATCCTGTTACATATTCAAAACCTAAACTCCATAAAATTATTGAAGAATTTATTAAAAAAACTTATGAATATTTTCAAATTCTTATAAACTGAAATGAATTTACTTTTTTTTTTGGTTTAAAAAGACATTAATATAGTTCAAAAGACTAGGGAAAAAAGAAAAAACTAAAAGCCTCTCTTTAAAATCAATTACACTGTCATTATTTTTAATATGTTTGAATCACAATTCTCTAATACATTTACTTTGCAAAATACTTTTTTAATGATTTAAAACGGACTAAGTCTCAATCATGAGGACTGAACAAGTTCATAAAAAAGTTTATCCAAAACATATCTTGTACTATACAAATTACCGCATAAGTTCATGTAGTTCTGAAATAAACACAACATCATTTCCATTTCCATTTCCATTAAGCTCAACATCAATTTGTCTGATCATTATATTTATTATAAAACAAAATACTATAAACTTTAATATTATCTAACATTTGATTCACTTGCCATTTACTATACATAAATCCTGTTACATATTCATAACATAAACTCCATAAAATTATTGAACAATTTATTTAAAAAACTTAAGAATATTTTCAAATTCATATCAAATGAATTTAATTTTTTTACTTTAAAAAGACATTAATATAGTTCAAAAGACTAGGGAAAAAAGAAAAAACTAAAAGCCTCTATTTAAATTCAATTACACTGTCATTATTTTTAATATGTTTGAATCATAATTCTCTGATACATTTAATTTGCAAAATTATTTTTTAATGATTTAAAGTGGACTAAGTGTCATTCATGTGGACTGAACAAGTTCATAAAAAAGTTTATCCAAAACATATCTTGTACTATACAAATTACCCCATAAGTTCATGTAGTTCTGAAATAAACACAACATCATTTCCATTTCCATTAAGCTCAACATCAATTTGTCTGATAATTATATTTATTATAAAACAAAATACTATAAACTTTAATATTATCTAACATTTGATGCACTTGCCATTTACTATACATAAATCCTGTACATATTCATAACATAAACTCCATAAAATTATTGAACAATTTATTTAAAAAACTTACGAATATTTTCAAATTCATATAAAATGAATTTACTTTTTTTTAGTTTAAAAAGACATTAATATAGTTCAAAAGACTAGGGAAAAAAGAAAAAACTAAAAGCCTCTATTTAAAATCAATTACACTGTTTTTATTTTTAATATGTTTGAATCACAATTCTCTGATACATTTAATTTGCAAAATAATTTTTTAATGATTTAAAACGCACTAAGTCTCAATCATGAGGACTGAACAAGTTCATAAAAAAGTTTATCCAAAACATATCTTGTACTATACAAATTACCCCATAAGTTCATGTAGTTCTGAAATAAACACAACATCATTTCCATTTCCATTAAGCTCAACATCAATTTGTCTGATAATTATATTTATTATAAAACAAAATACTATAAACTTTAATATTATCTAACATTTGATTCACTTGCCATTTACTATACATAAATCCTGTTACATATTCATAACATAAACTCCATAAAATTATTGAACAATTTATTTAAAAAACTTAAGAATATTTTCAAATTCATATAAAATGAATTTACTTTTTTTAGTTTAAAAAGACATTAATATAGTTCAAAAGAGTAGGGAAAAAAGAAAAAACTAAAAGCCTTTATTTAAATTCAATTACACTGTCATTATTTTTAATATGTTTGAATCACAATTCTGTGATACATTTAATTTGCAAAATTAGTTTTTAATGATTTAAAGTGGACTAAGTCTCATTCATGTGGACTGAACAAATTCATAAAAAAGTTTATCCAAAACATATCTTGTACTATACAAATCACCCCATAAGTTCATGTAGTTCTGAAATAAACACAACATCATTTCCATTTCCATTAAGCTAAACATTAATTTGTCTGATAATTATATTTATTATAAAACAAAATACTATAAACTTTAATATTATCTAACATTTGATGCACTTGCCATTTACTATACATAAATCCTGTTACATATTCATAAACTAAACTCCATAAAATTATTGAACAATTTATTTAAAAAACTTATGAATATTTTCAAATTCATATAAAATGAAATGAATTTACTTTTTTTAAGTTTAAAAAGACATTAATATAGTTCAAAAGACTAGGGAAAAAAGAAAAAACTAAAAGCCTCTATTTAAATTCCATAACACTGTCAATATTTTTAATATCTTTCAATCACAATTCTCTGATACATTTAATTTGCAAAATAATTTTTTAATGATTTAAAATGGTCTACGTCACAATCATGAGCGAACAAGTTCATAAATTTTTTTATCCAAGAACATATCTTGTACTATACAAATCACCCCATAAGTTGATGTAGTTCTCAATTAAACACAACATCATTTCCATTTCCATTAAGCTCAACATCAATTTGTCTGATAATTATATTTATTATAAAAAAAATACTATTAACTTTAATATTATCTAACATTTGATTCACTTGCCATTTATTAAACATAAATCTTGTTATATATTCTAACATAAACTCCATAAAATTATTGAACAATTTATTTAAAAATTTAAGAATCTTTTCAAATTCATATAAAATGAAATGAATTTTTTTTTTTAGTTTAAAAGACATTAATATAGTTCAAAGACTAGGGAAAAAGAAAAACTAAAAGCCTCTATTTAATTTCAATTACATTATTATTTTTAATATGTTTGAATCACAATTCTGATTCATTTAATTTGCAAAATAATTTTTAATGATTTAAAATGGACTAAGTCTCAATCATGAGGACTGAACAAGTTCATAAAAAGTTTATCCAAAACATATCTTGTACTATACAAATTACCCCATAAGTTTATGTAGTTCTGAAATAAACACAACATCATTTCCATTTCCATTAAGCTCAACATCAATTTGTCTGATAATTATATTTATTATAAAACAAAATACTATAAACTTTAATATTATCTAACATTTGATGCACTTGCCATTTACTATACATAAATCTGTTACATATTCAAACATAAACTCCATAAAATTATTGAAGAATTTATTAAAAAAACTTATGAATATTTTCAAATTCTTATAAACTGAAATGAATTTACTTTTTTTTTTGGTTTAAAAAGACATTAATATAGTTCAAAAGACTAGGGAAAAAGAAAAACTAAAAGCCTCTTTAAAATCAATTACATCATTATTTTTAATATGTTTGAATCACAATTTCTAATACATTTAATTTGCAAAATATTTTTAATGATTTAAAATGGACTAAGTCTCAATCATGAGGAAACAAGTTCATAAAAAGTTTATCCAAAACATATCTTGTACTATACAAATTACCCCATAAGTTCATGTAGTTCGAAATAAACACAACATCATTTCCATTTCCATTAAGCTCAACATCAATTTGTTCGATAATTATATTTATTATAAAACAAAATACTATAAACTTTAATATTATCTAACATTTGATTCACTTGCCATTTACTATACATAAATCCTGTTACATATTCATAACATAAACTCCATAAAATTATTGAACAATTTATTTAAAAAACTTAAGAATATTTTCAAATTCATATCAAATGAATTTAATTTTTTTACTTTAAAAAGACATTAATATAGTTCAAAAGACTAGGGAAAAAAGAAAAAACTAAAAGCCTCTATTTAAATTCAATTACACTGTCATTATTTTTAATATGTTTGAATCATAATTCTCTGATACATTTAATTTGCAAAATTATTTTTTAATGATTTAAAGTGGACTAAGTCTCATTCATGGATGAACAAGTTCATAAAAAGTTTATCCAAAACATATCTTGTACTATACAAATTACCCCATAAGTTCATGTAGTTCTGAAATAAACACAACATCATTTCCATTTCCATTAAGCTCAACATCAATTTGTCTGATAATTATATTTATTATAAAACAAAATACTATAAACTTTAATATTATCTAACATTTGATGCACTTGCCATTTACTATACATAAATCCTTACATATTCATAACATAAACTCCATAAAATTATTGAACAATTTATTTAAAAACTTATGAATATTTTCAAATTCATATAAAATGAATTTTTTTTTTTAGTTTAAAAGACATTAATATAGTTCAAAAGACTAGGAAAAAGAAAAACTAAAAGCCTCTATTTAAAATCAATTACACTTTTTTATTTTTAATATGTTTGAATCACAATTCTCGATACATTTAATTTGCAAAATAATTTTTTAATGATTTAAAACGCACTAAGTCTCAATCATGAGGACTGAACAAGTTCATAAAAAAGTTTATCCAAAACATATCTTGTACTATACAAATTACCCCATAAGTTCATGTAGTTCTGAAATAAACACAACATCATTTCCATTTCCATTAAGCTCAACATCAATTTGTCTGATAATTATATTTATTATAAAACAAAATACTATAAACTTTAATATTATCTAACATTTGATTCACTTGCCATTTACTATACATAAATCCTGTTACATATTCATAACATAAACTCCATAAAATTATTGAACAATTTATTTAAAAAAATTATGAATATTTTCAAATTCGTATAAAATGAAATGACTTTATTTATTTTTAGTTTAAAAAGACATTAATATAGGTAAAAAGACTAGGGAACAAAAGCAAAAACTAAAAGCCTCTATTTAAATTCAATTACATCGTCATTATTTTTAATATATTTGAATCACAATTCTCTCATACATTTAATTTGCAAATTAATTTTTTAATGATTTAAAACGGACTAAGTCTCAGTCATGAGGACATAACAAGTTCAAAAAAAAGTTTATCCAAAACATATCTTGTACTATACAAATTACCCCATAAGTTCATGTAGTTCTGAGATAAACACAACATCATTTCCATTTCCATTAAGCTCAACATTAATTTTTCCTTATGATTATATTTATTATAAAACAAAATACTATTAACTTTAATATTATCTAACATTTGATTCACTTGCCATTTACTATACATAAATCCTGTTACATATTCATAACATAAACTCCATAAAATTATTGAACAATTTATTTAAAAACTTATGAATATTTTCAAATTCATATAAAATGAATTTAATTTTTTTGCTTTAAAAAGACATTAATATAGTTCAAAAGACTAGGGAAAAAGGAAAAAACTAAAAGCCTCTATTTAAATTCAATTACACTGTCATTATTTTTAATATGTTTGAATCACAATTCTCGATACATTTAATTTGCAAAATTATTTTTAATGATTTAAAATGGACTAAGTCTCATTCATGAGGATGAACAAGTTCATAAAAAGTTTATCCAAAACATATCTTGTACTATACAAATCACCCCATAAGTTCATGTAGTTCTGAAATAAACACAACATCATTTCCATTTCCATTAAGCTAAACATTAATTTGTCTGATAATTATATTTATTATAAAACAAAATACTATAAACTTTAATATTATCTAACATTTGATGCACTTGCCATTTACTATACATAAATCCTGTTACATATTCATAACCTAAACTCCATAAAATTATTGAACAATTTATTTAAAAAACTTATGAATATTTTCAAATTCATATAAAATGAAATGAAATTACTTTTTTTTAGTTTAAAAAGACATTAATATAGTTCAAAAGACCGGGGAAAAAAGAAAAAACTAAAAGCCTCTATTTAAATTCCATAACACTGTGAATATTTTTAATATCTTTGAATCACAATTCTCTGATACATTTAATTTGCAAAATAATTTTTTAATGATTTAAAATGGTCTAAGTCTCAATCATGAGCACTAAACAAGTTCATAAATTTTTTTATCCAAGAACATATCTTGTACTATACAAATCACCCCATAAGTTGATGTAGTTCTCAATTAAACACAACATCATTTCCATTTCCATTTAGCTCAACATCAATTTGTCTGATAATTATATTTATTATAAAAAAAATACTATTAACTTTAATATTATCTAACATTTGATTCACTCGCCATTTATTAAACATAAATCTTGTTATATATTCATAACATAAACTCCATAAAATTATTGAACAATTTATTTAAAAATTTAAGAATCTTTTCAAATTCATATAAAATGAAATGAATTTACTTTTCTTTTAGTTTAAAAAGACATTAATATAGTTCAAAAGACTAGGGAAAAAAGAAAAAACTAAACACCTCTATTTAATTTCAATTACACTGTCATTAGTTTTAATATGTTTGAATCACAATTCTCTGATTCATTTAATTTGCAAAATAATTTTTTAATGATTTAAAATGGACTAAGTCTCAATCATGAGGACTGAACAAGTTCATAAAAAGTTTATCCAAAACATATCTTGTACTATACAAATTACCCCATAAGTTCATGTAGTTCTGAAATAAACACAACATCATTTCCATTTCCATTAAGCTCAACATCAATTTGTCTGATAATTATATTTATTATAAAACAAAATACTATTAACATTAATATTATCTAACATTTGATTCACTTGCCATTTACTATACATAAATCCTGTTACATATTCATAACAGAAACTCCATAAAATTATTGAACAATTTATTTAAAAAACTTATGAATCTTTTCAAATTCATATAAAATGAAATGAATTTACTTTTTGTTTTTAGTTTGAAAAGACATTAATATAGTTCAAAAGACTAGGGAAAAAAGAAAAAACCAAAATCCTCTATTTAAATTCAATTACACTGTCATTATTTTTTATATATTTGAATCACAATTCTCTCATACATTTAATTTGCAAATTAATTTTTTAATGATTTAAAATGGACTAAGTCTCAGTCATGAGGACATAACAAGTTCATAAATTTTTTTATCCAAAACATATCTTGTACTATACAAATTACCCCATAAGTTCATGTAGTTCTGAGATAAACACAACTTCCTTTCCATTTCCGTTAAGCTCAACATTAATTTTTCCTTATAATTATATTTATTATAAAACAAAATACTATTAACTTTAATATTATTTAACATTTGATTCACTTGCCATTTACGATACATAAATCCTGTTACATATTCATAACATAAACTCCATAAAATTATTGAACAATTTATTTAAAAAACTTAAGAATATTTTCAAATTCATATAAAATGAATTTACTTTTTTTAGTTTAAAAGACATTAATATAGTTCAAAAGACTAGGAAAAAGAAAAACTAAAAGCCTCTATTTAAATTCAATTACATCATTATTTTTAATATGTTTGAATCACAATTCTCGATACATTTAATTTGCAAAATAATTTTTAATGATTTAAAATGGACTAAGTCTCAATCATGAGGATGAACAAGTTCATAAAAAGTTTATCCAAAACATATCTTGTACTATACAAATTACCCCATAAGTTCATGTAGTTCTGAAATAAACACAACATCATTTCCATTTCCATAAAGCTCAACATAAATTTGTCTGATAATTATATTTATTATAAAACAAAATACTATAAACTTTAATATTATCTAACATTTGATTCACTTGCCATTTACTATACATAAATCCTGTTAAACATTCATAACATAAACTCCATAAAAGTATTGAACAACTTATTTAAAAAAATTCTGAATATTTTCAAATTCGTATAAAATGAAATGATTTTATTTATTTTTAGTTTAAAAAGACATTAATATAGTTCAAAAGACTAGGGAAAAAAGAAAAAACTAAAAGCCTCTCTTTAAATTCAATTACACTGTCATTATTTTTAATATGTTTGAATCACAATTCTCTGATACATTTAATTTGCAAAATAATTTTTTAATGATTTAAAACGGACTAAGTCACAATCATGAGGACCGAACAACTTCATAAAAAAGTTTATCCAAAACATATCTTGTACTATACAAATTACCCCATAAGTTCATGTAGTTCTGAAATAAACACAACATCATTTCCATTTCCATTAAGCTCAACATCAATTTGTCTGATCATTATATTTATTATAAAAAAAATACTATTAACTTTAATATTATCTAACATTTGATTCACTTTCCATTTATTAAACATAAATCTTGTTATATATTCATAACATAAACTCCATAAAATTATTGAACAATTTATTTAAAAATTTAAGAATCTTTTCAAATTCATATAAAATGAAATGAATTTACTTTTCTTTTAGTTTAAAAAGACATTAATATAGTTCAAAAGACTAGGGAAAAAAGAAAAAACTAAAAGCCTCTATTTAAATTCAATTACATGTCATTATTTTTAATATGTTTGAATCACAATTCTCGATACATTTAATTTGCAAAATAATTTTTAATGATTTAAAATGGACTAAGTCTCAATCATGAGGATGAACAAGTTCATAAAAAGTTTATCCAAAACATATCTTGTACTATACAAATTACCCCATAAGTTCATGTAGTTCTGAAATAAACACAACATCATTTCCATTTCCATTAAGCTCAACATCAATTTGTCTGATAATTATATTTATTATAAAACAAAATACTATTAACTTTAATATTATCTAACATTTGATTCACTTGCCATTTACTATACATAAATCCTGTTACATATTCAAAACAGAAACTCCAAAAAATTATTGAACAATTTATTTAAAAAACTTATGAATCTTTTCAAATTCATATAAAATGAAATGAATTTACTTTTTGTTTTTAGTTTGAAAAGACATTAATATAGTTCAAAAGACTAGGGAAAAAAGAAAAAACTAAAAGCCTCTATTTAAATTCAATTACACTGTCATTATTTTTAATATAATTGAATCACAATTCTCTCATACATTTAATTTGCAAATTAATTTTTTAATGATTTAAAACGGACTAAGTCTCAGTCATGAGGACATAACAAGTTCATAAAAAAGTTTATCCAAAACATATCTTGTACTATACAAATTACCCCATAAGTTCATGTAGTTCTGAAATAAACACAACATCATTTCCATTTCCATTAAGCTCAACATCAATTTGTCTGATAATTATATTTATTATAAAACAAAATACTATAAACTTTAATATTATCTAACATTTGATGCACTTGCCATTTACTATACATAAATCCTGTTACATATTCATAACATAAACTCCATAAAATTATTGAACAATTTATTTAAAAAACTTACGAATATTTTCAAATTCATATAAAATGAATTTACTTTTTTTTAGTTTAAAAAGACATTAATATAGTTCAAAAGACTAGGGAAAAAAGAAAAAACTAAAAGCCTCTATTTAAAATCAATTACACTGTCATTATTTTTAATATGTTTGAATCACAATTCTCTGATACATTTAATTTGCAAAATAATTTTTTAATGATTTAAAATGGACTAAGTCTCAATCATGAGGACTGAACAAGTTCATAAAAGTTTATCCAAAACATATCTTGTACTATACAAATTACCCCATAAGTTCATGTAGTTCTAATATAACACAACATCATTTCCATTTCCATTAAGCTCAACATCAATTTGTCTGATAATTATATTTATTGTAAAACAAAATACTATTAACTTTAATATTATCTAACATTTGATTCACTTGCCATTTACTATACATAAATCCTGTTACATATTCATAACAGAAACTCCAAAAAATTATTGAACAATTTATTTAAAAAACTTATGAATCTTTTCAAATTCATATAAAATGAAATGAATTTACTTTTTGTTTTTAGTTTGAAAAGACATTAATATAGTTCAAAAGACTAGGGAAAAAAGAAAAAACTAAAAGCCTCTATTTAAATTCAATTACACTGTCATTATTTTTAATATAATTGAATCACAATTCTCTCATACATTTAATTTGCAAATTAATTTTTTAATGATTTAAAACGGACTAAGTCTCAGTCATGAGGACATAACAAGTTCATAAAAAAGTTTATCCAAAACATATCTTGTACTATACAAATTACCCCATAAGTTCATGTAGTTTTGAAATAAACACAACATCATTTCCATTTCCATTAAGCTCAACATCAATTTGTCTGATAATTATATTTATTATAAAACAAAATACTATAAACTTTAATATTATCTAACATTTGATGCACTTGCCATTTACTATACATAAATCCTGTTACATATTCATAACATAAACTCCATAAAATTATTGAACAATTTATTTAAAAAACTTACGAATATTTTCAAATTCATATAAAATGAATTTACTTTTTTTTAGTTTAAAAAGACATTATAATAGTTCAAAAGACTAGGGAAAAAGGAAAAAACTAAAAGCCTCTATTTAAATTCAATTACATCATCATTATTTTTAATATGTTTGAATCACAATTCTCGATACATTTAATTTGCAAAATAATTTTTAATGATTTAAATGGACTAAGTCTCAATCATGAGGACTGAACAAGTTCATAAAAAGTTTATCCAAAACATATCTTGTACTATACAAATTACCCCATAAGTTCATGTAGTTTCAAATAAACACAACATCATTTCCATTTCCATTAAGCTCAACATCAATTTGTCTCGATAATTATATTTATTATAAAACAAAATACTATAAACTTTAATATTATCTAACATTTGATTCACTTGCCATTTACTATACATAAATCTGTTATATATTCATAACATAAACTCCATAAAATTATTGAACAATTTATTTAAAAAACTTATGAATATTTTCAAATTCATATAAAATGAAATGAATTTACTTTTTTTTTTAGTTTAAAAGACATTAATATAGTTCAAAAGACTAGGGAAAAAAGAAAAAACTAAAAGCCTCTATTTAAATTCAATTACACTGTCATTATTTTTAATATAATTGAATCACAATTCTCTCATACATTTAATTTGCAAATTAATTTTTAATGATTTAAAATGGACTAAGTCTCAATCATGAAGTTCATAAAAAAGTTTATCCAAAACATATCTTGTACTATACAAATTACCCCATAAGTTCATGTAGTTCTGAAATAAACACAACATCATTTCCATTTCCATTAAGCTCAACATCAATTTGTCTGATAATTATATTTATTATAAAACAAAATACTATAAACTTTAATATTATCTAACATTTGATTCACTTGCCATTTACTATACATAAATCCTGTTACATATTCATAACATAAACTCCATAAAATTATTGAACAATTTATTTAAAAAAATTATGAATATTTTCAAATTCGTATAAAATGAAATGACTTTATTTATTTTTAGTTTAAAAAGACATTAATATAGGTCAAAAGACTAGGGAACAAAAGGAAAAACTAAAAGCCTCTATTTAAATTCAATTACATCGTCATTAATTTTAATATATTTGAATCAAAATTCTCTAATACATTTAATTTGCGAAATAATTTTTTAATGATTTAAAATGGACTAAGTCTCAGTCATGAGGAATGATCAAGTTCATAAAAAAGTTTATCCAAAACATATCTTGTACTATACAAATTTCCCCATAAGTTCAAGTAGTTCTGAAATAAACACAACATCATTTGCATTTCCATTAAGCTAAACATTAATTTTTCCTGATAATTATATTTATTATAAAACAAAATACTATTAACTTTAATATTATCTAACATTTGATACATTTGCCATTTACAATACATAAATATTGTTATATATTCATAACATAAACTCCATAAAATTAGTGAACAATTTATTTAAAAAACTTATGAATCTTTTCAAATTCATATAAAATGAAATGAATTTACTTTTTTTTAGTTTAAAAAGACATTAATATAGTTCAAAAGACTAGGGAAAAAAGAAAAAACTAAACGCCTCTATTTAAATTCAATTACACTGTCATTATTTTTAATATGTTTGAATCACAATTCTCTGATACATTTAATTTGAAAATAATTTTTTAATGATTTAAAACGGACTAAGTCTCAATCATGAGGACTGAACAAGTTCATAAAAAAGTTTATCCAAAACATATCTTGTACTATACAAATTACCCCATAAGTTCATGTAGTTTCAAATAAACACAACATCATTTCCATTTCCATTAATCTCAACATCAATTTGTCTCGATAATTATATTTATTATAAAACAAAATACTATAACTTTAATATTATCTAACATTTGATTCACTTGCCATTTACTATACATAAATCCTGTTAGATATTCATAACATAAACTCCATAAAAATATTGAACAATTTATTTAAAAAAATTATGAATATTTTTAAATTCATATAAAATGAAATGACTTTTATTTTTTTTTAAAAAGACATTAATATAGTTCAAAAGACTAGGAAAAAAGAAAAACTAAAAGCCTCTATTTAAATTCAATTACATCGTCATTATTTTTAATATATTTGAATCACAATTCTCTGATACATTTAATTTGCAAAATAATTTTTTAATGATTTAAAATGGACTAAGTCTCAGTCATGAGGACTGAACAAGTTCATAAAAAAGTTTATCCAAAACATATCTTGTACTAAACAAATTACCCCATAAGTTCATGTAGTTCTGAAATAAACACAACATCATTTCCATTTCCATTAAGCTCAACATCAATTTGTCTGATAATTATATTTATTATAAAACAAAATACTATTAACTTTAATATTATCTAACATTTGATGCACTTGCCATTTACTAAATATAATTCTTGTTACATATTCATAACATAAACTCCATAAAATTATTGGACAATTTATTTAAAAAACATATGAATATTTTCAAATTCATATAAAATGAAATGAATTTAACTTTTTTTATAGTTTAAAAAGACATTAATATAGTTCAAAAGACTAGGGAAAAAAGAAAAAACTAAAAGCCTCTATTTAAATTCAATTACAATCACATTATTTTTAATATGTTTGAATCACAATTATCTAACATTTAATTTGCAAAATTATTTTTTAATGATTTAAAATGGACTAAGTCTCAATCATGAGGACTGAAAAAGTTCATAAAAAAGTTTATCCAAAACATATCTTGTACTAAACAAATTACCCCATAAGTTCATGTAGTTCTGAAATAAACACAACATCATTTCCATTTCCATTAAGCTCAACATCAATTTGTCTGATAATTATATTTATTATAAAACAAAATACTATAAACTTTAATATTATCTAACATTTGATTCACTTGCCATTTACTATACATAAATCCTGTTACATATTCATAACATAAACTCCATAAAATTATTGAACAATTTATTTAAAAAACTTAAGAATATTTTCAAATTCATATCAAATGAATTTACTTTTTTTTAGTTTAAAAAGACATTAATATAGTTCAAAAGACTAGGGAAAAAAGAAAAAACTAAAAGCCTCTATTTAAATTCAATTACACTGTCATTATTTTTAATATGTTTGAATCACAATTCTCTAATACATTTACTTTGCAAAATACTTTTTTAATGATTTAAAACGGACTAAGTCTCAATCATGAGGACTGAACAAGTTCATAAAAAAGTTTATCCAAAACATATCTTGTACTATACAAATTACCCCATAAGTTCATGTAGTTCTGAAATAAACACAACATCATTTCCATTTCCATTAAGCTCAACATCAATATGTCTGAAAATTATATTTATTATAAAACAAAATACTATTAACTTTAATATTATCTAACATTTGATGCACTTGCCATGTACTATACATAAATCTTGTTATATATTCATAACATAAACTCCATAAAATTATTGGACAATTTATTTAAAAAACATATGAATATTTTCAAATTCATATAAAATGAAATGAATTTACTTTTTTTATAGTTTAAAAGACATTAATATAGTTCAAAAGACTAGGGAAAAAAGAAAAAACTAAAAGCCTCTATTTAAATTCAATTACACATCATTATTTTTAATATGTTTGAATCACAATTATCTAATACATTTAATTTGCAAAATTATTTTTTAATGATTTAAAATGGACTAAGTCTCAATCATGAGGACTGAACAAGTTCATAAAAAAGTTTATCCAAAACATATCTTGTACTAAACAAATTACCCCATAAGTTCATGTAGTTCTGAAATAAACACAACATCATTTCCATTTCCATTAAGCTCAACATCAATTTGTCTGATAATTATATTTATTATAAAACAAAATACTATTAACTTTAATATTATCTAACATTTGATGCACTTGCCATTTACTAAATATAATTCCTGTTACATATTCATAACATAAACTCCATAAAATTATTGAACAATTTATTTAAAAACATATGAATATTTTCAAATTCATATAAAATGAAATGAATTTACCTTTTTTTTATAGTTTAAAAAGACATTAATATAGTTCAAAAGACTAGGGAAAAAAGAAAAAACTAAAAGCCTCTATTTAAATTCAATTACACTGTCATTATTTTTAATATGTTTGAATCACAATTATCTAATACATTTAATTTGCAAAATTATTTTTTAATGATTTAAAATGGACTAAGTCTCAATCATGAGGACTGAACAAGTTCATAAAAAAGTTTATCCAAAACATATCTTGTACTAAACAAATTACCCCATAAGTTCATGTAGTTCTGAAATAAACACAACATCATTTCCATTTCCATTAAGCTCAACATCAATTTGTCTCGATAATTATATTTATTATAAAACAAAATACTATTAACTTTAATATTATCTAACATTTGATGCACTTGCCATGTACTATACATAAATCTTGTTATATATTCATAACATAAACTCCATAAAATTATTGACAATTTATTTAAAAACATATGAATATTTTCAAATTCATATAAAATGAAATGAATTTACTTTTTTTTATAGTTTAAAAAGACATTAATATAGTTCAAAAGACTAGGGAAAAAGGAAAAAACTAAAAGCCTCTATTTAAATTCAATTATTCATTATTTTTAATATGTTTGAATCACAATTATCTAATACATTTAATTTGCAAAATTATTTTTTAATGATTTAAAATGGACTAAGTCTCAATCATGAGGACTGAAAAAGTTCATAAAAAAGTTTATCCAAAACATATCTTGTACTAAACAAATTACCCCATAAGTTCATGTAGTTCTGAAATAAACACAACATCATTTCCATTTCCATTAAGCTCAATTAATTATATTTATTATAAAACAAAATACTATTAACTTTAATATTATCTAACATTTGATGCACTTGCCATGTACTATACATAAATCTTGTTACATATTCATAACATAAACTCCATAAAAATATTGAACAATTTATTTAAAAAAATTATGAATATTTTTAAATTCATATAAAATGAAATGAATTTATTTATATTTAGTTTAAAAAGACATTAATATAGTTCAAAAGACTAGGGAAAAAAGAAAAAACTAAAAGCCTCTATTTAAATTCAATTACACTGTCATTATTTTTAATATATTTGAATCACAATTCTCTGATACATTTAATTTGCAAAATAATGTTTTTAATGATTTAAAATGGACTAAGTCTCAATCATGAGGACTGAACAAGTTCATAAAAAAGTTTATCCAAAACATATCTTGTACTATACAAATTACCCCATAAGTTCATGTAGTTCTAAAAAACACAACATCATTTCCATTTCCATTAAGCTCAACATCAATTTGTCTGATAATTATATTTATTATAAAACAAAATACTATTAACTTTAATATTATCTAACATTTGATGCACTTGCCATGTACTATACATAAATCTTGTTATATATTCATAACATAAACTCCATAAAATTATTGGACAATTTATTTAAAAAACATATGAATATTTTCAAATTCATATAAAATGAAATGAATTTATTTTTTATAGTTTAAAAAGACATTAATATAGTTCAAAAGACTAGGAAAAAGAAAAACTAAAAGCCTCTATTTAAATTCAATTACATGCATTATTTTTAATATGTTTGAATCACAATTCTCATACATTTAATTTGCAAAATAATTTTTTAATGATTTAAAATGGACTAAGTCTCAATCATGGGACTGACAAGTTCATAAAAAGTTTATCCAAAACATATCTTGTACTAAACAAATTACCCCATAAGTTCATGTAGTTCAAATAAACACAACATCATTTCCATTTCCATTAAGCTCAACATCAATTTGTCTCGATAATTATATTTATTATAAAACAAAATACTATTAACTTTAATATTATCTAACATTTGATGCACTTGCCATGTACTATACATAAATCTTGTTATATATTCATAACATAAACTCCATAAAATTATTGGACAATTTATTTAAAAAACATATGAATATTTTCAAATTCATATAAAATGAAATGAATTTACTTTTTTTATAGTTTAAAAAGACATTAATATAGTTCAAAAGACTAGGAAAAAGAAAAACTAAAAGCCTCTATTTAAATTCAATTACATTGCATTATTTTTAATATGTTTGAATCACAATTCTCTATACATTTAATTTGCAAAATAATTTTTTAATGATTTAAAATGGACTAAGTCTCAGTCATGAGGACTGAACAAGTTCATAAAAAAGTTTATCCAAAACATATCTTGTACTAAACAAATTACCCCATAAGTTCATGTAGTTCTGAAATAAACACAACATCATTTCCATTTCCATTAAGCTCAACATCAATTTGTCTGATAATTATATTTATTATAAAACAAAATACTATTAACTTTAATATTATCTAACATTTGATGCACTTGCCATTTACTATAATAAATCTTGTTATATATTCATAACATAAACTCCATAAAATTATTGGACAATTTATTTAAAAACATATGAATATTTTCAAATTCATATAAAATGAAATGAATTTACTTTTTTATAGTTTAAAAGACATTAATATAGTTCAAAAGACTAGGAAAAAGAAAAACTAAAAGCCTCTATTTAAATTCAATTACATCATTATTTTTAATATGTTTGAATCACAATTATCTAATACATTTAATTTGCAAAATTATTTTTAATGATTTAAAATGGACTAAGTCTCAATCATGAGGACTGAACAAGTTCATAAAAAGTTTATCCAAAACATATCTTGTACTAAACAAATTACCCCATAAGTTCATGTAGTTCAAATAAACACAACATCATTTCCATTTCCATTAAGCTCAACATCAATTTGTCCGATAATTATATTTATTATAAAACAAAATACTATTAACTTTAATATTATCTAACATTTGATGCACTTGCCATGTACTATACATAAATCTTGTTATATATTCATAACATAAACTCCATAAAATTATTGGACAATTTATTTAAAAACATATGAATATTTTCAAATTCATATAAAATGAAATGAATTTACTTTTTTTATAGTTTAAAAGACATTAATATAGTTCAAAAGACTAGGAAAAGAAAAACTAAAAGCCTCTATTTAAATTCAATTACATCACATTATTTTTAATATGTTTGAATCACAATTATCTAATACATTTAATTTGCAAAATTATTTTTAATGATTTAAATGGACTAAGTCTCAATCATGAGGACTGAAAAAGTTCATAAAAAGTTTATCCAAAACATATCTTGTACTAAACAAATTACCCCATAAGTTCATGTAGTTCTGTGAAATAAACACAACATCATTTCCATTTCCATTAAGCTCAACATCAATTTGTCTGATAATTATATTTATTATAAAACAAAATACTATTAACTTTAATATTATCTAACATTTGATGCACTTGCCATGTACTATACATAAATCTTGTTATATATTCATAACATAAACTCCATAAAATTATTGGACAATTTATTTAAAAATCATATGAATATTTTCAAATTCATATAAAATGAAATGAATTTATTTTTTTTATAGTTTAAAAAGACATTAATATAGTTCAAAAGACTAGGGAAAAAAGAAAAAACTAAAAGTCTCTATTTAAATTCAATTACACCTGTCATTATTTTTAATATGTTTGAATCACAATTCTACATATACATTTAATTTGCAAAATAATGTTTTTAATGATTTAAAATGGACTAAGTCTCAATCATGAGGACTGAACAAGTTCATAAAAAGTTTATCCAAAACATATCTTGTACTAAACAAATTACCTATAAGTTCATGTAGTTTCAAATAAACACAACATCATTTCCATTTCCATTAAGCTCAACATCAATTTGTCCGATAATTATATTTATTATAAACAAAATACTATTAACTTTAATATTATCTAACATTTGATGCACTTGCCATGTACTATACATAAATCTTGTTATATATTCATAACATAAACTCCATAAAATTATTGACAATTTATTTAAAAAACATATGAATATTTTCAAATTCATATAAAATGAAATGAATTTATTTTTTTATAGTTTAAAAAGACATTAATATAGTTCAAAGACTAGGGAAAAAAAAGAAAAACTAAAAAGCCTCTATTTAAATTCAATTATAATTTATTATTATTTTAATATGTTTGAATCAAATCTCCTCGATACATTTAATTTGCAAAATAATGTTTTTAATGATTTAAAATGGACTAAGTCTCAATCATGAGGACTTAACAAGTTCATAAAAAAGTTTA